>JADMNH010000004.1:1800000-2206640 GCA_016097115.2 Sporothrix protearum
AAAAGTGTCGTTGGCGGCGCTGTGGTGCACACTCTTGATGATCTTGGGGTTGGATCAGCGAGGCAGCGTGTGACGATGCCCTCGATGGAGACCAATCTGGTTGAAGGTGCTGCGACGACAGTGTGCGAGGGTTGCACGAGTGCATACCAAAGCTACCTGCCAGGCACAGTAGTATGGCACATCGTCGTCGCTCTGGTCTGGACGGACGCCGGGGCCACCTTCACAATGTTCTTGAGTGCCTGGTTGAAGGCAAGTGTGTAGTCAATGGCCGCATCAGCAGACCGTCTGCCATCTCGGGCCGCGTGTCGCGAACATGGTCAATGGTGACACGAGGCGGCGCTGGTTCTTTTTGCAGCATCGTAAGGATGCTGGGGAGGTAGGAGCGGACATTCCGGTCGTCTGCGAGAAGAGCACAGGTCAGTAAGAGAGGACAGAGCTCAAATACAACAAAGTTGAGGCAAAACCAAAGAATCGTGAACGTACTGGGATCGAGGAACTCCTCCGCCTTGGCGGACACCCGATCGCGCGCCCAATTGTCGCGCAGCAGGATAAACTATCCATTGTGCGCGCAGTCGAGGTAATGTGTGGCTGAGAAACCGGTTGCGGTGGGGACGATGAGGTAATGAAATGGAGAAGATGGGAAGTGTCCGGTCTTGGGCGAAACTTGAAGTTTTTAAAAAAAAAAGGGGGGGGACGAAGGGAACGAGAGATTTGAGTGAATGAGGCAGAGTGAAGCAAATGCAAAGCGGAGGGCAGGGCAAAGTGACGAAGCAGCAAAAAACAGCAAGGCGGGAAGGAGTGGATTGCAAATAGCAACGGGGAACTCTTTCCTGGAGGGGAAAAAAAGGTTTAATGAGGTGCAGGAGCGACTGGTGCTAAGAGGGGGCAGGAGCGAACAAGCGACGCGTCGTGGACGCGTTTACGCGTTAAGTGGTTTCTACTTTCGCCCTTACGCCAGGGCCCAGCAACCGATTTCACGCGTTCCTAGCTGGCCCGTGCAAACTGGATCCCGCCAATATTAATATGTAATCACCTTGTGCACTAATATGTGTTCTCCACGCGCAAACGATTATGGTTTTTTATGCACAAGGGTATCATGTACTTGACCCCTCAACTCCACGACAAAAGTTTGGGACGAGGCCATCCCCTGCCAGCGTGCCAATGCACTGTTATCAAAATTATTCAATTTCCTGAAGGACAAGTCTTGCCCCCTCTTGATGCAAAATGCCAACTGTTCACGCCCATCGACTTTGCGGATACGATGAGGCACTCTGGTTGCTTATGTCGTTTTCAATGCAGGATAAGTCACCTACGGGCACCAAACCAGCAACCCGCTCTCGTTAGGCGCGAGGTTGGCAGGCGCGGCCTTGTGATGGTGTTTGCTCGTTGCTTAGCTGCCAACCTGCATTCTCCTTCTTTTGACCTGTCACTTTTATGCCTGCCCCCTTTCGTTTTGCTTTTCCGTTCAGAAAATTCGCGTGGATGGAATGGAGACACTCGGACGGCGGACCGCTTCGGGGCATAGAAAATCAGATAATCTCTGTACTTGTCTTGTCGATAGCTTGTGATTTGCTCTTCATTTCTGTTGTCTATCACCCGGGCCGAGGTCTGGTGAACCTTTAAAAGTTGTGGTAGCCAAGCAGATAAACGTGCTTCATGGAGTGTGGCGGGGGGTTCAGTCCGTCAGGACTCGACCTAGTATGTGATCTGTGATACCGTGTCCTGTACACACAAAAAGCACTGCTATCGGGCCACGGGGTTGATTTGTCGTTCGCTTTAATCAGGCTCACCGCCGGATGCGTCTTTGGCCACAGCGCTGTCGGCAATGGATTGGTAATGTCGCGCGGCTGCTCAAACAGTATGCCATGTATGCTACCCCACATGAAAGGAAGAAGAGCTCGCAAAGAACTCGCATCGGGATACCACACTTGGAAGGATGTGACGGATACACCGTATTACTTGGCCAACAGACTACAAAGCTGAGCGTGGCTGCGTCCTGCATACCGTTGGTAATGGTAGGCAAACAAGACGAACGAGAGACAAAGGAACACGAAATGGGGGGCGGGAGAAAAAGAAAACAAAAAAGCCATTCTTACAATACGAGATGTGACAATGAAGAGAAAGGAGAAGAAGAGAAGAGTGTTGCATGCGGAATGACTGTTCCTTCGTTGTCGAGAAAGCGGTGGCCATCGGCGGTCATTGGGAACGCCCGTTGGGTTGCAGTGTGCCCGTTTGACAACAAACGGGCCGTCTTAGCGTGCAGCAGTCACTTTCACGTGGTATCAACAGGACGCAGCAGGAGCAGCTGTTACCTTGGTCGTTCTCTGTCGTCCCTCGTGTTTTCTTTTGAGTCAATGAGCTTTTCTGTGATTGTGCGATCTAATTGCCTGCATACTCTGCATATTTTGTGCGGCAACGTGTGTTTCTGTGTTTTCTGTTAGATGCGTCTGCTGATTTTAACGCGTGGGGTACTTCAAGGACGCTTCGTGAATAGTGACGTACAACGTTGTTTCACACTTGCACATATATGTGGACAGCGGGAAGCGGCATCCGTGATATAACGCGAGACCGGCAACAACGCTGAGAGGTATTTTTCGGCTCGGCTGCAACGCGCCGTCAGTTAAATGGCACCGTCTCCGTGACAAACGTACTGCAGAACTTCTCAGGAGGAAACAGGCATCTGATGTTCAAGGCGGAAAGGAAGAAGTATTGATGTTCGGGGGCCATTGGGGTGCCTCTCGTTGCATAAACATGGGTCTCAGCAGTTACATGAAGCAAACCGCATGGCATATGCAAGGTGTGTTGGATTTGGCACCAAAGAACTCATTAGACGAGGATGTTAGCAGAGGATACTAGCAAACAACATCGATAAAAATGCCCGAAATGGGCAGGAGAGACGACGAGAATGAAAAATGAATCGGAACCCGTCTTGTGCGTTAGTGTGGAAGTGTTGAACAAAAACGAATAGACGTTCCTTTGCACGGCTGTATGCACTGCGACAAGTTAACTTGCGGAGAGGAAGTTGGAGAAGTTGACTTTGGCGAATCAGACTGCTTCCCGATAATGTCGGCCGCTCGTAGGATTACACGAGCCCGTGTTTTGTTGCTTTCCCGAAACCCAAGTAGGGCGGGCGTGTGCGGCGTAAGTCGTCAGGACGCTGTTGTGTTGTAGGGGCTGAGCAGGATGACCGCGGAGGCTCTTGAAATGGAGATAATGTGAAAAAAAAAAAGATATTGGGAGGGTATTAAGTTGCTGACGACGGCGATGTTGGAATTTAAATCTACAGGCAGGCAAGAGACCGACAGGAAACAGAAGGAAAGAAACGAGGGTCATGTAAGAGGACCAAAGAGGAAAGTGCAATGGGCCGACCGGCGATGGCCACAATAAAAGCGGAAAGCGCGGATGGAGGAATAGCCTCCAAGGCAGGAGCAAAGGAAGACAAAAGGCAACAAACGCGGAAAGCGCCACATGCAAGTCAAAGAAGTTAAACAACGACAAGAGTTGCAAAATACACAAAAAGGGGGTAACGGTCGAAAAAGCTTCACCGGATGCCAAAAGACACGGCCAATATGATCAACAACGACTCGTCGTATTGGCTCTGCATCTACCGTCTACACCGGTTGATTTCGCCAACTGACCGGCTGGCCGCGTTCGACACCATCAGCCCAGGACAAGCGAACGATGTGTTGTCTATTACTTGTTGTCGACATTCTTCTTGGTGTTTGTGACTTTTGACCGTTCTTTTTTCCGTCTTTCGATCGTCTTGTCTGAGGTCTTCTCCCGCCTACGTGTTGTTCCTGTGTTACGAGCTCCCTTCTCGACTTTTTCGACGGCTTTTTCAGCGATTTCTCCGACGGCATGCCCCCCGTTTGCGTCGTTAGACTATCAACGGCTGAGTTTGCTTGCTCCCACACACAGAATACACAGTCACGAAGTGGAAAAACGGAGCCCCTTAAGAAGAATAGTCCGGTCAACGATTGGTGAGAGCACTGCCATAACCGGCGCCTGCTTGCCCGCCTCCTTTCCTATCAATCTAGGCACGCATTTGGTATCCGTTTGACTATTTTCGGCTTCCTTTCCAAGTTAGCTCTATCTCGAGCTCCAAGGACGCCGTCTTCTGTTTGGCTTTGGTTGACTTACAAGCGCCTAGCTCGCACTGCTAAACAGTCGGACGCCCCGCTTCGGAACTGGATCGCCGAGTCTAGTGATGGTCGGCACCTCCCGTGAGCACTTCTATATCTACAAAGACGACGGCCTTTGTTTCGAGGACTGATTTCATTTCTTTCATATTTCTTTCATACAACAAATCCAAACTCTCCAACTCACACCTCCCCCTCATTGTTCTTTCTCCAGCTTTCTCGTCTTTTACGCAACGCCTCAGTCTCAACGCCACTCATCATGCAAGATTCAGGCAGTTTTGAGAGTGTTATCTCTCGGCCGCCGGCCTCCGGCGAGATTGTGCCTATCTCGTCGTATCCCGCCGGAGCTACATCGGCGGTTCTACATTCGCCAGATTCGTCAACGATTTCCCGGCCATCGTACGTGGTGAGGGCAGCTATCTTATCCTTGACGACGGACGGCGCATTCTGGACGCCTCCGGCGGTGCGGCCGTTGCATGTATTGGCCACGGTGATGGCCGTGTAGCCGATGCCGCAATGGAACAAATGCGCTCGTTGCCTACTGTGCCACCATCTTCTAACACAAGCACAGCCTGTGAGCAGCTGTGCCGCTACCTTGTTGACTCGACCGGCGGCCACATGGCACGCGCCTACATTGTGTGCTCGGGGCTCCGAGGCCATGGAAGCGGCCATGCAAGCTAGCACGACAGTACTATGTCGAAAAGGCAGAACCAGAGCCGCAACGCACACGTTTCATCGCCCGTAACCAGTCGTACCACGGGATTACACTGGGTGCACTGGCCGTGGGCGGGCACAAGGCACGGCGCCAGCTCTTTGAGCCTCTGATGCCACAGAACATCACACGTGTCTCTCCATGCTTTGCCTACCGTGGCAAGACGGCACAAGAGACGGATGCCGCTTACGTGGCCCGGCTGGCCGCAGAACTGGACGCCGAGTTTCAGCGCGTGGGACCGGACACTGTCTGTGCCTTGTGGCCGAACCCGTTGTCGGAGCTGTACGTTCCCCATATCAGTAAGCAACACTTGACTGAAATACTGACCAACCTTCTACAGGCCCTCGGCTCCGTGCCATCTGTCCCAGGTTACTTTGAAGCCGTCCAGGCTGTGTGCCCGCAAGTACGGTGCCCTGTTGATCCTCGACGAGGTCATGTGGCGGCATGGGACCGCACCGGCACCTTACATGCCTGGCAGCAGGAAGGTGTGGCACCGGATATCCAAACCGTTGGCAAGTGTCTCGGTGGAGGATACCAACCCATTGCCGGCGTCCTGGCTAGCCACGGCATCATTGACGTCCTCAGCAAAGGAAACTGGGTAAGTCCGTCCTCCCTCAACCTATTTCACAAAATCCACTCGTATTCTAACGGACAGCGCCTTCGTCCACGGTCAAACGTACCAGGGCCACCCGGTGGCCTGTGCCGCTGCTCTTGCTGTTCAGCGTATCGTCGCCGAGGAGGACTTGCTGGCCAATGTACGCACTCTGGCTCCCGTCCTCTCGGGTCTGCTGAAACAGCGTCTTGGTGACCACCCCAATGTTGGTGATATCCGCGGCCGTGGTTTCTTCTGGGGCATTGAACTTGTCCAGGACAAGGCCACGGCACAGCCATTCCCGGCTGCCGACCATGTGGCCATGGAGATTGCAGAACTTGGCGTTGCCGCAGCCGACTATGCTATTTCTGTCTACCCAGGATCGGGCACCGTCGACGGCGTATCCGGTGACCACATTATCATATCGCCGCCGTACAACACATCAAGGGCCGAGATCAACACTATTGTGGACCGAGTGACACGGTTGGTCGAGGACTATTTTGCGGCCAAGAACAAGGGGAGTTCGGTGGAGGCCAAGCTATGAGGGAGATCCCGTTTTGGTATCTCTATGAGAAACAAGAACATGAAACAGCCGCAACGTATGCCATTGAAGAACTGCTTCTCCAGGCAAAGTTGGGGACGATCGGGTAAGAAATACTTTGCTTGAGCCGCAAACGGGCTATTTTCAGGGTTTGGGGAGGAGTCGCTATCGGCAGATAGATGGCTAAAAAATGTGTCGCAATATGGGTACACGTGGTCTTTTCGTATGGCCTTGCCGCCATGGGTCGTAAACCAAATCGCATCGCATCGTCTTTGAAGTTGTCGGTGTTCTTCTGGCATCGTTATTTTCTGTCCATATGGCAGTTTGACGTCGTGAAGTGTACATGTACTGAGTAACTGGTTCGTTCCTTCCTTGCCAAAACATAGTGCGACATAGCCCTGCAGCCCCACTTTCCATCCAATCTCAAACAGGCGCTCGGGGTGCTGTAATTCCGGGGAAAGCATGGCGACCTACAGTGGTTTGACGCCCTTCTGGCGCCTGGATGCCAAGCTATGGAAACAGCACATTCGCGCAGCCTCGCTCGCGCCTGCCTCTCCCACTAATCTTCCGAAACGCTCCTTCTCCACGAACGCTATTGTTACGTCTACCTCCGCGACTTCCCCGTTGCCGTCGCCCCTCCCCCCCTATTCGACAAGCTCGACAGCAATCGCTTCTCCATCCTCTTCCAACACATTCATCGACCAATTCTCCTTCTTTGCCTCCCTCACCGCCGCGTCGCGCCGCTCCTCGTACCTGTCGTCGCGCATCCGCATCCGCATGATGGCCGTCGGCCTGACGCCCAGCGGCACCAGCGCCAGCCTGGGCCAGCGCCACGCCGCCGAAGTCGATGTGTTGAGCTCGCGGCTCGAAAAGACATCGCAGCTGACCAAGAAAATCGAGGCCTGCCTCAAACCGTCTCGATGCCACGGGCAAGAGCGTGCGCGAGGTGGCCGGGCCGCTGAGCGGCGAGACCAAGCGGCTGCAAACGTTGGGGAACAGTAGGTCTTCTTCTTCGTGCCGACGAACTCAATTGTGTGCTCAATTGTGTGCTGACGTTTAGACATTGAAAGCGTCATTGCGGCCATTGAACGGCTGCGGCAGCCGGCCGAGAACAAGAATGAAGAAGAGCTTATCATTCGCGCGGGCCCGGAAAAGGCCGGCCTGCCCAAGTACTGTCGTCCGTCCAGCGCCTCGACCGCTCTCTCAACGAAATGAAGGCCAGCAACCTCCGCTCGACGCAGCAGACGATTGGCGAGCTGCAGCGCATCATCATGTCGGCTAATGCCCAGCTCGAGAGCTACTTTGACCAGCTGCTGCGCGCCGAGACCCCGCGCGAGGTTGAACCGCTCCATTTTGTCACCAAGAAACAAGCCCTTTCCCCTCCTGTCGCAAGATACGACGTCGCGACTGGGCCTCATCAATGCCCACCTCACAGCTTCGATGCGGAACAACGGTGGCGGTGGCGGGGCTGGTGCAGGCGGCTCGGCTGGTGCCTCGATGTTGTCTATTGGCTCCGGCAGCCAGGACTCGTCCGTGGCCCGCATCTACGCCGACATCCGCGGGCCCTACATGGCCAACACACTCAAGAACCTGGCCGCTGCCAGCGTCAACACAACCAAGAAGAAGACGGCCGACGCCATCTACCGCTCCGGCACCAGCGGCATCGGCATGTACGCCCAGTCCATGGAGGGTCTGTTTCTTGGCCGAGCACGAGAACATTTGCAGCATCTTTACGCGCGACGACTGGGGTACCGTTTTTCAGAGCGCCTGCCAGAAACGCGCTCAACGAACTCGCCCGCACGCTGCGGGAGCTCAACGGCCACATCAAGGCCCACCCGCAGACCGACTGCTACTTGGCCTACGAGGTCGTTGAGATCATCTCGGGCCTTTCGAACCAGCTGGATTACGCGCACAGGGGAGCTCAAGTCGGCCCTGGCCGCATCCCTCAAGCCAGTCCGTGATACGGCCAAGTCGTCACTGGGCGAACTGCTCGAGGACACCAAGCGCCGCGTAACTGCATTGCCCACACTGCCCCTTGATGGCGCGCCGGTACTCATCGTCTCGGAAACCATGCAGCGCCTACAGACCATGGTGGACTTTCTGCGTCCCATCTCGAGCATAATGATCTCGTTGGGGCGACGGTGGCTGGCGGGCCGCGCTGCCCCCGCGGCGGCGGAGGTGGCGCAGCCGATGCCATTCCCAGCCTGGCCTCATTTGATGTCGGCGCCGACGGGCGCGAGATCTTTGCACACTACTGCACTGACACCCTGGACGGTCTGTTGTCTGCCCTTTGATGCTCGTGCCCGCGCCACTCTGGGCCGCAAGCCTGTGGTCGGCGTATTCTTGGCCAACAGCATCGCCATTGTCGAGCGCATGATCCGCAACTCGGACCTTGCTCCCCTCCTAGAGTCTCGCCAGGCCGGTGTGCTCGAGCCCTGGCGCAAAAAGGCCACCGCTTTGTATACGGAGACCTGCAGGGACGTCTCCATGCACCTGTTTGACGTCATCCACACCAACCGCGGTCCTGGTGGCGGCGGCGGCGGTGGTGGCGGTCGGCCCGCCTCGGACAGAACGGTAATCGACTCATCGTCCATTGTGCGCAGTCTGTCGTCCAAGGACAAGGAAAACATCAAGGGCAAGTTCACTGCCTTCAACCTGTCCTTTGACGACATGGTGGCCAAGCACCGGTCCTTTAGCATGGAGCGCGAGGTGCGCCAGGCGTTTGCGCGGGACATTCAGCAGATGCTGGAGCCCTTGTACAACCGATTCTGGGACCGCTACCACGAGATTGACAAGGGCAAGGGCAAGTACGTCAAGTACGACAAGGCGAGCATTTCCGCAGTGTTTGTGAGTTTGTACTAGGTGGGGTACTTCCGGTACAGGCCGAAGACCACGTCCTCTCCGCGTGGAAGGACCGGACATTATTGTCCGAGCCTTTTCTCCTGAGGAGGGCCCCTTTGGAAGGGTGCCTCCACCTTTTTCTCGCCCTCTTTTTTTAGCGAAATCGCATCATCTCACGATGCAGCCATGGTGCCACCAGGGCTCGTTTGGGCAACAGCAACAACAACAACAAGCCCCGGTGAGAGGCCAAGGCTGAACAAGAAGGGACGGACGAGGAAGGCAAAAGGATCAAATGCCGCAACTGCACTGTTGTGCTGCCTCTTTCTCGTACCCACCGTGCACCAGGGTGCCAGGCTGCGCAACGACGAGTCCGATGGACGGGCGTGTGCATTTTGCCTCTCACCAAGTCCATCTCCCCACCTTTCCTTCCCTTTTTCGACTTCGCCTCGCTTCTCCAGCAGCACGCATGATGCATGGAGCAGCCTCCCCACCAAGGCTACGTGAACAAACGGCGGAGAGAGACGAAAAAAAGAATGCAAGTGCCGGGAGGAGAGGAGAGGGCTGGTCGATACCACTCTACTGGTAAAGAAAAATGCCCAGACAAAGATTTTGATATCGAGGGCGGCCACCGCGCATGCCAGGCGAGTCGCCGCACAAGGCTGCGACGTGGTTAACCCTTTTCTTTCTTTGATGATAGCTCTTCTCGCCCTGCACGCCTCTATTTCTTTGTCCGCTGGCCAATTTTGGGGGCAACAATGACAGTCCAGTCTCGTTGCATCGCCTGCCGCAATATGTTGCTGTGTGCTGTTGTCCTGCACTGCATACGCAAAACCTGTTCATAACCGTGAGCGACGACTAGCCTTGCCGGAACAGAACAAAGCAAAGCACACGAGGCTCTCTCCACCTCTGGTCCACTTTTTTTTGACTCTGCCCGTCTTGCAGCGGCGATCCTCGTCAAAAGAGGGGGAGTGATGCATGTGCATTGCAGGTGCAGGGAGCAATGAACCAAAAGGGGCAGAGATGCATACATGTACAAAAGAGAAGAGGGCTGGCTGGCCCAAGACGGGTCGAGACATGCCCATGTCCCCATTGAGAAGGGTGCTGCTGAAGATAACGAGCTGTGGAGATGCAGCTGCCGCACACATGAGAGGCAGCATGTCGTGAGGTGGGGGGGGGGAAGGATTCGCAGGGAACCATGTTCTCTCTTTGGAACTGAGAGGAGAGAAGGATTTCGGGGGCGAGTAGTACCTTGAAGGTGTGCTTGAAGGTGTGCCTGAAGGTGTACCCGTTGACAATTTTTCGTTGGGGCCGATTTGGGGCGGATGTGCAATTTTTTTCATGTCTTCGTTTTGTCATTCTCGCTTTAGCTGATTGCCGATTTTTGTAGTCTTTTCATTCATACCCCTATCTGTTTTTTTTTTTCAGTCAATTGCAGAAAAGTCACAAAATGTAACTTCACGATTGATTGCCCGTAGCGGTGAACAAACGTCGCCAATTGTCACTTTGTGACTGCTCAGCTTGATGTGCCCAAAGGAAACAAGAATGGTCATGAAAAAGGGACAAAATGCCGTTCAATCGTCTTATCTTTTGCCTCGTATGGTCGTCGATTTTTTTTTCTTCATCGCCGCTGCTCCCTTGAGCGGCTCGTATTGTGTTGGCCGGCTTCAAGCTTGGTTATCAGTGCATGTACGTGACGTGACTTTGCCACTCGTGAAGCTGAAGTTGCCCGTTTCGTGATCGGCCAAACTGTGAACCACAAGTGTCCCAACTCTGGATATCATAATTCCTTGGCCAAGAGAACAGGCAACAAGAATCATGATAGTCGAAGCAAGAAGACAATGCGCGCCCGCATCGTTCCTTTGGCGAAATTGTCGAGAAACAGTTCGACTCCGGCGAGTGTCTCCGAAACGATCAGCGCAGGATGTTCTGTCTTTTGAGCTGCACGTCGTCAGGCTCTGCACGGTTGTTATGATCGAAAGGCAGCCGGGTGGCAGTGTCCTTCCAAGGTGTCCTCCCAAGGTGTCCCTCCAAGGTGGACCGTCGACGTTGTTGTCCTCTGTCTGGTTGCAGGGCGAGAGGCGAACGAGACACTGCGGCCCGGCCTTTCTACCATCACAGCCGTGCAGAGCCTGACGACGTGCAGGATGTGCAGGGTGGGTATATTCCATGGGCCATGGCACAGAGCACAAGGCACAGGGCACAAAGTCCAGGGCAGGCAATGCAATGCATGACGCCACTTTGGCCCGATGCAGAGGACAAAAACAACTACACAACGATACAGACAACGATAAAGAGGTAAAAAGATGCAAGGCGACTTGGCAATGGCAGCCTGGTGCATGAAGCAAAGAAGAAAACAAACACAAACACAAAAAAGAAACAGCTGTCCAAAAGCGACAATGTATGTTCCCGAAAAATGATCCTGCAGACAGAAGAGTCCGCGTCCAAGTACGCCTTGTTCACCGTTCACCGTTGCAATGCGAAGCAACACGTAAGATGCAGCAATACAGCAAAAGCGAGTGTCCAATATTGTATCCCCCATAATGCCCCAACTAAATAGCAAAGTGTTTGCCCAAGAGGTATCCAAAAAAAACCATCGCTATCCCAAAAAACTCCCAGACACAAGACGTGTTTCTCATAACACCGCTCCATATGAATCGTAGATGGAAAAAGTAGAGATGCAAAGCGAATGTCGTAGCCCTCCGTAGAGGGCTATGTAAACCAAAACTAGGCAAATGAATACAAGATGGTAGATAGTACATGAAATCGTTCTCTCATCAATAAACAAAGGCGCTTGGGGGGGAGGGGGGGTGAAAAACAAGTGAATGAAAAAAAACTGCTGCACCGGGCGTAGGTGCATACGTGTTGTGCCGCTGCGGATGTGATTTTCAATGTCAAGGGAGGCTTTGCTCCTACATCGCAGCTGGCGGCAGCCGCAGTCTGGTCGGCCTTCTGGGGCCTCTATGGGATTGGGACTTTGACGCTTCAAAGAGCAGCAGGTGTGAAATGCCTGAAGCTGGGTCTTGGTGGACCTGCTGCATTCGATGCACACCCGCCCCCAAGTTGCCGTGTAGTCGGGGAGATGCCCAATGTCCCAATGTAGCAGCGAAGACGTGGACAAAGCGTGGCCCCAAGAAGGGACACGATCAAAGAGGAGTGAAAGAGGAAAGAAGGCGAAGCGAAAGGAGGTAAAATAAACGAAATAAAGAAAGGGGGTGTATCATAAGAAAGAGCAAGGTTTGGAATAAAGTAGTAAGAGCAACAATCAAAGGACTGGAGAGCGAAAGCGGCGTCCAACGCGGCGGGCTCGGATTCGTTGTGTACTCTCGGTGAGAACTGCTGCTTTGTTGTCGTGGATCCGGTCGGGTGAGTCACGGTGTAGTGCCTCATGTCGAGGCAGCTTCGGTTGCTGATTGGCCCATGGCGAGTATGTGAGAGGCGGAAGGAAGTGAAATCAGAAATAACAGGCGGCAGCCGAGACAAGCAAGGAGAGGCGCAGGGCCGTGCAGCAATGTGAACGTGCAGCTTTTGCAGGTGCAATGAGGAGAAGCGAGAAAAGAAAGCAAAGAGGTGGGAAGGATTGGTTCATCCCCCAAGCTGCAGCCACAACGATGCATGGAACGTGTGTCAACCTGGAGACTAATGACTTGGAGGTGTAAGCTCCCGATTGGGACATATTAAACCAAAAGAGAAAAGGGGGAGAATTGACTTTTTTTTAAAAAAAAAAAATGTCCGAGTTGTGGTATTCTATGGCTGCCTCAGCCGAGAGAGTGCGGATGCGACATGGCAGGTCAACTGGATGGCGCGGAGGAGATGTAGTCCAAGATGATGATGACAACAAGACACAATGTTTGGAAGTGTCGTTCTTGTCTAGTCCGACGGGCACCGGTGGCAGTTCTTGCTGCCGCCACAGTACTCATGCGTGCCAAAGTCGACGGCGCGGCAGCAGTATGTGCAGCATTGGTTGACGAGCTGAGCGATTTCCTTGATATCCATTGCGGAGGTTCGATGTAGTAAGTTTTGGTATGTCTTGATCAGAGATATGGGGTGATATCTGGCATGCAATGTAGTTTAAAGTTGGCCAGGTTGCAAGAGCTTGGAAAGGTAAAGAGTCAAGATAGAAAATTGAGATGAATGTGCAGGTGTTACTGGAGATAACGGTCTGTCTGAGATGAGGTTGCAAGATGATTCTTTGAGCTGGCGAGGAGTGGATGGGCGAGGGAGAGAGGAGAAAGGAAACCGAGGAAGAATAGAATGAGGCTTTATATAGGGAAAGAAGGAAAGAGGGAAAGAGGGAAAGAGCCCACAAAGAGGTGGCAGTGACGAAAATCGTCGTGCAAATCCCCCGGAGCTAAAAAGTGAGAATAAAACGTGGGCGTGGCAGGGGAGGCGTGGAGGGAAGGAGCGAGTGAGAAAAGGAAGACAGGGAGGGTACGACCGAGGTTTGAAAACATTGCGACGATTATTGTTTTGAGGGCAAAAGGGCGCAAAGGCAGGAACAAAGGCCGGACTCGGAAGGAGAGACCACTGAGAGCCAGCGTCACCGCCAAAACGGGCAACCACGACCCTGGCCCATTCTCGTCTTTGGTTTTTTAGTAACTTCTTTTTTTTTGCTTTTCTACGAGACGTTCCTTCCCTTCTACGCACAAACCGCACCCCTTTTTAGTCGAAATCCTGCTCTCGTTAGTGCCGATCGTGACTTTCTATGGCCGGCCTAGCGACTTGTGTGGGAAGAGGGGAGCCAATTAAGGAAAGAGGTAATTATTGCTGGAAAGGGTGGACGTTGTTAGGAAGTTGGTTGGGGGGAGTGTGGTCACTCAGTAAGGCGCTGGGTTTCGAGGCGTGGCTAGTGGCCGTATTTCCAACGAAAAGAGAGATCCATCAATAAAGAGAGGCTTCACGACGTACAAGGGCGGCATATGTGACGATTACCAAAGGCGAGGATTCAATAAGATAAAAAGAGAATAAGTGGGAGCATTTATTATTATTAGCCTTGGGCAATAAATCGAAACGAAAAATGTGGGCCCAAAATGCACAATGACAGCGTGCGTCTGTATGATGTTCAGAGCGCGTGAGATAAAACATAAAACAAGGGCACGAAAGACGAAAAGAAGACGAAGAAGAAGACACAAAGAAGCAAAGAGAATAGAATCGAGGCGTCTGCCAGGCTGGCAACCATTTCTTGGCCCACCATGATATTGCCCCGGGGCCGAGCAGGGGTCCTTCCTGAATTGCTTCGTTGCTTCGTTCTTGCATCTTTGACGAGCACACCCCTCGTTCTTCTGTCTTCTCTCTTCTTTCTTCTTTCTTCCCTCGTTCTCTCCATTTTCTTCTTCTCTCCTTCCTTGCTGTCGCTTGTTGCTTGGCGGTGTGCTACGAAAACGAGAAACAAAAGGGGTGGGGGTGTGGAAGGAGGGTCACGAGGATGGGCTGATGGCTTCATTCTATTTGCCAAGCCGGCACGCCAGGAGAAGTTGAGATGAAACGGGAAACGGACAAGGGAACGGTGATGCTTTAGGGCGACCAAAAAAGGCGCGATGGAGCGTCACAACAAGGGAAAGAACTCGTAAATTAGAGAAAGAGCAAACCAGATACCACTTTGAAGAACAGGGCGAGCCGACAAGCCAAGGAAAGAGGGGGACGATAGGAAGGCGCGGACGGGGTGCTGGTTTAGTGGGCTTTCGTGGAAAGATGGAAAGATGAGGGGAAACAGGGAAGAAATACTACGACGTACGGAGTACATCGTAAAGATTACCAAACACGGAAACGGCCTTCCTCCACTCCACGCCTGTTTCCTTTTTAGTCGTGTAAGTCGTCCGTCCTGGACTGCAACGGAAGGCACGCACATGAAATCCTGCAACAGAGGATGAGAATGGAATCTTGGCCCTCCGAGCTCTGCACACTTTCGTCTTGTGCAACAGCATGCGACTCACACATTGTCTCCTATTGTCCCTTGCTCTTTTTCTTCTTTTCTTTATTCTGTTTCTGCCGTTTCTCTTGCCAACACAAGGAGACGACGCACAAAGCACACGTCACAACGCAACCATTCGATATCTACAAAGCAAACATTGTCATTCATCGTTCGTTTGTTGTTTGCCGGCGTCCTGCATTTCTCACCACATCTCGTCAACAGCTTTGTCAGGCTTGCGATCCTCTTCTTTATGTCTTTCTCTCTCTTCTCCTCTTCCTGCCTGCCCGTCTTCTCCGCACAATGTCCGGGTACACCGCACACTGCCAACCTTGCAGCATCCGTGCATGTGTGATATATCTTACAGTGCGCTGCTTGCCCAGCACGACAAAGTTTCCAAGGGTATTCCTTACCCTGCGCAGGCTCCCCCTTCATTTTACTATGTACATCGTTCAATCCTTGCCCTCCAGCTTCTTTCCCGACTTGGCTGCAGGAGGCGCTGCCTGCCACCATTGTGTGGAGACTTATTACAGCAACTTATGATCTATGGTATGTAAGGAGAATCGCCGCACAACAGCGCACACAAGGAACGGCCCAAGACCGGAGTTCACACGCAAATGTATTTTTATCTCGTCTGGCTGCAGTGAGAGCACCTGCTTGCTGGTATTTGCCATGCACCTCGCATCCAGTCGACCGCAGGCCTGCATTTCGCAATCGCAGGTTGCTTTTGTTTTCGTTTTGGCTTCTTTTTCTGGGACCCCACAGTATTCCTGGTGCTGTCTTGTTTGTTGGTTTCGTTTCAATATTTATGCCTTCTTTTCTTTGATGCTTGTTCTTTCGTTTTATCCGCCGTAGGCCTTGTTGCCTTGTGTCCACAACTGCATAACAGAGGCTCATACACCAGGGCATGCCGCACGAGGAAAAGGCGCAACGAGAGCACACGCCTCGCCGCACATCCTCCCGCTCTTTTCCTTCTTCTGCTTCTCCCTCTTTCCCTCCCTTTCCCTCTCTTTCCCTCTCAATCTTACTCATACCGACCCTGCTTGTGCTTCGCCACAAAAGTCGTGTCACGACCACCCGCGCGCGTATAGCCCTGCAGCCCATCGTTTCCAGAAAGTTCAAGTGCAGGCGGGCGTAAGGTCGTGACAAAACAAAAGGCTGCGTTTTTGCGGCGCCGAATCACATCGCCTCACTCCGCGTCCACTTTGCTTATTATCTGTTGGTGCTTATTGTCTGTTGGTTATGCCAGGTCGGCGGGCGTCGTTTGCCAGTGCTTGAATGACCCTTGGTCGGCTTTCCTCTTCAGCTGGCTGCGCCTTTGCCCTTCCGAAAATCTCCGTTGTCGTGTCGTCCAATGTACTTCCGTGATTCTCTTATGCTTTCTATCGCCGTGCATCGTGGAAATCAGCCTTCTTTTTCTTGCTGCAAGGCGCAAAGAGGGGGAAAGTGTGCAAGTGCGAAAGAGACAGAACAGAAGAAAGGGGAGGGGGTGCTTGACCCGGAGCGGCGGTGAGTGGAGGGGTACACGAAAGGAGCGAGCGAGAGACAGAAACGTCCGATGGGCGACAGAGACGGTTCAACCAATCGTGTCGTGAAGAGGAGCGCAAAAAGGCCACGAGATGCCACGAGATGCCACGAGATGCCACGAAGTGTGCAAAAGGCGCGCTTGTGCGAATGAAAAGAACGAACGCCGCGCCCTGGCCCAACCGGGTCGTGCTTGCTAGTCAGGGACATTCCAAGGCTCCCACACACAAGGCAAGAGAAGAAAAGAAAAGAAAAGAAAGCATTCAAGTGCGGGAGCAGTCAGGTAAGGAAGGAGCAAGTGGGATGAGAGAAAACGGCCGTTTTGGCACTCGTCGTGGTAATGTGACGTACCCGAGGACTCGAGGAAAGGAAAGAGGCACTGTCGCTCCTTCTCTCTCCTCTTCACTGGTTGGGCGCAGCGGATGTGACAGTCTCCTTCTTCTTTCGCTCTCTACTTCTTTGTCGCCCATCGCCGAATGACCACATCGTGAATAACAACAAAACCTGCTGCGGCGACGCAGCAATGGGACAAAAGACACAGCAACACTCGCAGCAAATCCGCGCCGGATCCGCATGAGCATGCGAAATGGGGCACTCTCTCCAAAGACTTTGTTATTTATTATTCTCTTCCTCTTCTCTCATCTGTATTTTAACGAGAATGGCTGCCCGTCTCCCGTTTTGCTTTGTACCTCTCATCCACCACATCCTTCTCTCCATCCCATACTTCGTTTCATCTTGATTGACGACCAGGCAATTTCGTCCGAGTTCGGTGCACAAGAAAGGCACAAACGGCACAAATGGCACAAAACGGCCAGCGTTGATTCCCTCGTTTATTCCTACTCTTTGACTTTTGCTCACGAGGACAAGACTGGAGGACGTGCGCCTCTTCCTTTTCTTGATAGCCGATATAGCCGGGAGTGTCCTCGTCAACAGCAATTGCCATGATTGCAGCTCCGTTTGCCAGCTGCATTTTGTCCGTTTGTCATCTTCCAATTCCTCTGCTTCCCTGTTTTTCATCGTCTTGTGGCCACGGTCGATCCTGATTTGATTGGATAGCATCGAGTCATACCCCTTGTCGGGTCTGCATCGTCATCGCGATCGCGATCGACCAGTGTCGAGCAAAAAGCAGAGGGCTTTTCGAACAATGCATATTGTCGTGGCCAACGTTGGGCAAGGCAGTGCAAGATCCGCCTCGGCATGCTCCTCCCTATCCTACTTCGTTTTGAACACTTCGTTCTTGTGTCACCAACCTCGTTCTTGCTTGTTCCAACTTCTGCCGTCCTCCTTCTTGGTAGTGTTGTCCGCCCCTTGCGCCTGTTTGAGAAAGGCGAGGTACTAGAAGAAAGGATCGCCGCGTCGTCTCAGCATACATCATGTTGGCAGTGCATTGCCCGTGCCCTCAGGTTGGGATTGGTGACGTCTATTCCAGCACCCTTTTTTTTATATCGACTCCTTCCCTTTCGCATGTTTGTGCGAGGGACAACGCGTGCCAAAGCCAGGGCGACAAAGTTGGCCGATGTAAGATGTCGGCACATGAAGCCATGACGGCCATGGGACACAAAAGGAGGCACGAGACACGGAGGCAATGCAGGAGGGCAAGCCGGCTGACGCAGAAACAAACGAAAAAGAAACAAAGATTGAGTGGCCCATCTGGAAACAAAACTGCAGCCACGGCTTCCGCAGGCGCACACCGATCCTGTGCCTTGCCCCCCCAAAGGGGCCAGAAAGACGGGAAAGCCTGGTCTTCCAAACAAGTATCTTCGGAGAGGAGAGAAAAGAAGGCCCCGGCTTGCGGGCCTCACCGACTGTTTCTTTCAGTTGAGTTTCTTTCAGTTGACCGTCTACTTTTGGGCGCTGTTGTCTTCTCGCACGCTTCCGCCGGTCTCTTCGCTGGTCGTCCGTCTCATTTCTCATATTTCTGATGTTGCGCTGTGCTGTTGTGCAACCACCCAGTGCCGGCCTTGGAGTGGATGATGAGAGAGGCAGGAAGAGTACTCGTATTGAATTTTCGCAAAGCGCGCATTGCGCCAGAAGAGGGCGTTGCTCCTTCTCTTGTGCGACAGTGTCGCTGAAGAAGCACTTTTTTGTTGGACGTCCTAACCCTTGTCATCCTTCGACCGTGGCCTTCCATGTTTCTTCTTTTCTTCTCCTCGTCCTTCCCTATTTTTTTCGAATTTTTTTTTCAAAGGTGGCTGCGGTGGCTTTGTGTAACTGTGGCCGTAAGATCCCCTTGACGCACAATTGCCTGATCGTTTTTATGGCCAGATGGAGGAGTTGATTGTGACTGGGATATGGCAAGTTGGGGCCATCTTTTTTGGCCCCCTCTCTGGCCAGTCTCTTCACATCTCGTCTCACACCGCCACGTCGTCGACTTCTGTCGGATAAGAGGCAACACCAGACGACATCATGAGCTGGCACTCATCCGACAACCGCTCGTCGCGGTCGTATTCAGATTGCCGCTCTTTCTGCATCTACTCCAGTGAGTGGTCACTTTATGAGATGCCGGGTGATATCGACAAATCTACGACACGGCTTGTAGAAAACAGCAACCAGATACGTGAGCAAAGGTCTCCCAAGCACAGAGAAAGGTAAAATGGACGTCGAATATGGCTTAATATGGCTTTATTTTTTCTACGGTCTTACGAATAAAAAGCTTATGTAGTTTAGGTCAGCAGTTCGGCACACGTGTACATAAGCACACATACACCGCTGTCCGTTGTCTTCTCATGCAAAAAATGTGCTAGTAGGGTTTTTGATAAAAAGTATTGCAGCTTTTGTGAGATGAAATGCGGTATAAAATCTCACGTACGTGCTCACAACAGCTCATAAGACCTTCTTTCATGAGTGTTCAGGCTCACATAGCACATAATTAATTGTAGAATTGGTCTATCATTCTCTTTAAAATTGTATCTTTAAATAAGAAGAATTATTTTATCCCAATCTCTTTTATCATCAACTTAAGATAAAAAAATGTCCCTCTAGTCAAAAAGAAGGCTTGTAAATCGAATGAAATCATTTCTTTATTAATTTTTTTTCTAAAAAAGGCGCAACAAGAAGATTTTCTGTCCTGCACAAGAAATGAAACACCGCTGCTTCTGACAGGCGCGATGCTTACAACACTGACTCAACTCCGCCGTCATCGTGCCCACAGCATGAGATGGCCCTCTCCTCGGGGACCGGAGCCTGCCCTGTTACTTTTACAAATCTCATCTCCCGCATCCTCATAGATTGCAGATGGAATTTTAAGACCCTTCTCTTCAGGATCTGCAGGCCTCTTTGACGATTCTCTTCCTAGTTGTTAATCGCATCGCATGCTCTCGCAAAGCTGGAATAGGCAAGATGGGCTCCTTTTCTCATGAGAGTGGCACCACGAACAAAACTGGAGATGGAGGCCGCTTAGTCTTCAACAAGGAATACGGGGCAATGGCTCAGTTGGGAGAGCGTCAGACTGAAGTTAACTTCCAGTCCTTACATCTGAAGGTCCTCGGTTCGATCCCGAGTTGCCCCACGTCTTCTTTCTTTTTGTGTTTTTTTTTTCTTTTCATTATCATGATGACGTCTTTTTTTTATGACACTCCCTCACATCTGTTGTACTTGTATTTTAATCTCTTCTTAATTGTCTTCTCACTTTTTTTTATTGCCATGTTCACCGACTCGAAGCGCTCACCTTATTTATATCGTGCAGCATCAAAGACGGCTGACACATAATATATGTAGTGTGGCATTCCCATCCGGCCCTTCGGCGTACATCGGAGCGAGAATCCGGGACACATCGTGCGTGTGCGGGCACTTCTGGAGCACGTTGTCGATCGGACGCGTGCGTGATTTGCATTCGACAAAGAGAAGCAGGGTCCTGCAAGCCACCAAACTGCATCCAACAATCAAGCTCCGTCGCGAATCATGTCCGCACATTGAACGGGCCTCGAGTCGTTCCATTTCCAACATCGCCCTGTCGAGTCCACTTTCGAGCCTATTTTGTTGTCCGCTGCCACCCCCTGTCCTTTTGCATGAGATCATGTCGCGCGACTGTCATCGCCGTCGCAAAGCCTCGCAAAGCCTCGCAAAGCCTCGCAAAACTCTTCTTGCGCCCTGCCTGGGCCAAGCTCGGGTGAAAGTTTGTTGTGCTGTCGTCTCTGACATGTGAAAGGGGTCCATTTTTGGCCAGCTACGGTTGACCGTACGTACAGAGTGCCAAAATTATTTTGCACACTAGACACACGCCCCTAGAGGTCTCGCTAAAACCCACTTGGTGCATAACGGCTAGTGGTTTAATTGCATAAGGATCGGTGCCCTGTTAAAAGGCCATTTAAGAGGCCATAAAATCCAGGTAAAAGGCCAGCTAAAAGGCCATTCAGGAAGCCAGAAAGCCAGGCATAAGGTTATTCAAGAAGCCAAAAAGCCAGGCAAAAAACCAGAAAGCCAGCCAGAAAGCCAGCCAGAAAGCCAGCAGGCTATTCGAAAAGCCAGAAAGCAAGCCAGAAAGCCAGCCAGAAAGCCAGGCAAAAGGCTATTCGAAAAGCCAAAAGGCAAGCCAGAAAGCCAGAAAGCCAGCCAGAAAGCCAGCCAGAAAAGCCAGGTAAAGGCCAGGTAAAAGGCTATTCGAAAAGCCAGCCAGAAAGCCAGCCAGAAAGCCAGGCAAAAGGCCAGGCAAAAGGCCAGGCAAAAGGCCAGGCAAAAAGCCGAATGGCCAGCCAGAAAGCCAGAAAGTTAAATAAAAGGCTATATGTTTATGCGAAGGGCCTATAAGGCTCTGTAACCTTCGTATGCTGGCTTTCTAGCATTTTGGCAGGCTTTCTGGCCTTTTGACTTGCTATTTGGCTTGCTTTTTGGCTGGCCTTTTGGCTGGCCTTTTGGCTGGCCTTTTGGCTGGCCTTTTGGCTGGCCTTTTGGCTGGCCTTTTGGCTGGCTTTCTGGCTTCTTGAATAGCCTTTTACCTGGCCTTGACCTGGCTTTCTAGCTGGCTTTCTGGCTGGCTTTCTGGCTGGCTTTCTGGCTGGCTTCTGGCTTTCTGGCTGGCTTTCTGGCTTTTTGGCTAGCCTTTTGCTGGCTTTCTGGCTGGCTTTCTGGCTGGCTTTCTGGCTTTTTGAATAGCCTTTTGCCTGGCTTTCTGGCTAGCTTTCTGGCTTGCTTTCTGGCTTTTCGAATAGCCTTTTACCTGGCCTTTACCTGGCTTTCTGGCTGGCTTTCTAGCTTTTTGGCTAGCCTTTTACCTGGCTTTTTGACTGGCTTTCTGGCTTTTCGAATAGCCTTTTGCCTGGCTTTTTGGCTTTATAACTGGCCTTTTGGCTGGTTTTCTGGCTGGTTTTCTGGCTGGTTTTCTGGCTGGCTTTCTGGCTTTTCGAATAGCTTTTTGCCTAGCCTTCTACCAGGCTTTCTGGCTGGCTTTCTGGCTTTTCGAATAGCCTTTTGCCTGGCTTTTTGGCTTTTTTTACCTGGCTTTTTGACTGGCTTTCTGGCTTGCTTTCTGGCTTGCTTTCTGGCTTGCTTTCTGGCTTGCTTTCTGGCTTGCTTTCTGGCTTGCTTTCTGGCTTGCTTTCTGGCTTGCTTTCTGGCTTGCTTTCTGGCTTTTTGGCTGGCCTTTTGGCTGACTTTCTGGCTAGCCTTTTGCTCGGCTTCCTGGCTGGCTTTCTAGCTTTCTACCTGGCTTTCTGGATTACTTTCTAGCTTTTCGAATAGCCTTTTGCCTGGCCTTTTACCAGGCTTTCTGGCTTTTTGGATTTTTGAATAGCCTTTCTGGCTTGCTTTCTAGCTGGCTTTCTGGCTGGCTTTCTAGCTTTTCGAATAGCCTTTTACCTGGCTTTCTGGCTGGCTTTCTGGCTTCTTGAATAACCTTTTAGCTGGCTATTTGGCTGGCTATTTGGCTGGCTATTTGGCCGGCTTTCTGGCTTTTTGAATGGCCTTTTGCCTGGCTTTCTGGCTTGCTTTCTGGCTTTTCGAATAGCCTTTTGGCCGGCTTTCTAGCTTATTGACTGGCCTTTTACTGGCCTTTTGCCTGGCTTTTTGGCTTTTCGAATAGCCTTTTGGCTTGCTTTCTGGCTTGCTTTCTGGCTTGCTTTCTGGCTTTTTGACTGGCCTTTTGGCTGGCTTTCTGGCTGGCTTTCTGGCTTTTTGAATGGCCTTTTACCTGGCCTTTTGCCTGGCTTTTTGGCTTTTCGAATAGCCTTTTGGCTTGCTTTCTGGCTTTTTAACTGGCCTTTTGGCTGGCTTTCTGGCTTTTCGAATAGCCTTTTACCTGGCCTTTTGCCTGGCTTTTCGAATAGCCTTTTGCCTGGCTTTCTGGCTTGCTTTCTGGCTTTTCGAATAGCCTTTTGTCTGGCTTTCTGGCTTGCTTTCTGGCTTTTTGCTTGTGTAGGGCCCGTAAGGCCTTGCAACCTTCATGTTTACAGCGATATGCATTACTGTTGAAGTAGATTTTTCATATTTGAAATTATACGGTGTACGCCCTCTGGGGTCGGTGTGGCCCTATTGACAAAAAGCGGTTTGCAAAACAATTTTGGCACTCTGTACGTATGGTCAACCGTAGCCAGCCCCTCCGAAAGCCTCTCGACACTCAGAGGCTCACCTTTTCAAGTGCAGTAACCACCAAAAAAAAAAACCCCAAGCTCTTTAGCTCCTTAGCTTTCCCGATAGCGCAGAAACTTTGCACTGCGACTTCCTCGTGGACTGCCAAGGGCAGGCTGTCCTTGTGTGTTTGGAGGTCCTCCGTAGTCTCTGTGGTCGCCACTTGCGACTCGACTCGACTCGGCCCTCGGTGCTCTGATCTTGGATTGTATCGCGCACCAGCCGCCCTTGTTATATCCGTACATATATCGATCTGTCGGGTCGTCTCCCTTTGCCGTCTATCTGAGTGACGGCGCCTTGCCGAGCTTCTTAGGCTCTTGAAAAGTCGAAACGGCGTGCCCGTCACGGGTAGAGAGCCCGGTACCCTAGCGAGATTTGGCCGGCATGGGATGGCTTTTTCAGCGTCTGTGCAAGTCAACGCGGCTGTTGCTGTACTCGGGATTGTTCCCTACGTCAAATGAAGACGGCTTCGTACTTTGCAGAGCACGGCTTGAAACGGTTTTTCTTTTGTTCAGTCCGTCTGGCCAAAAAAAAGCATGTGCTAGGAGGACCCTTGTTGCACATCTCTGTCTTTTTTATTCCATGGACGATGCTACCGTTAGCATCGGGTATCATACCGAACCCAAAACCCGGCTCGAAGAGTGACCAGATGCCTCATCTCCGAAAAGGGAATCAAAAGAAAGGACTTGCACAGCTTGCGTCGTATTTCGAGATCGAATGAGAAATAAAGAGAAGGAAAACAAACCATGACAAAATCGGACGGTATCGCAAAGAATGGGATGGGATGCTTAAGATGGCAGATGCAGAGACATTGGGAAAGAAAAATTAGGACGAGATTTTCAATATCATTCAACGTGGCTGAATATGACCATCAAAGGGTGCACGAGACACGGACTCTGCCGGGGAAAGGTCCGTCATTCAAGTATCGGCATGAAGAAACAAATCCAGGGAAAGTCTACACTGGCTCCCCAGCTCGATAAAGAAGTACAAGGTACTGCAAGTGACAGTACTTTGACAAGAGAACGATTGTCGTCTCCTGTCTGTTGGACCCTTGAAAGAAAATACCAAACCAGGCACATGTCTCAGCCACGGCGCCCTTTGTGTGAAGTGAGAAAAAAAGTGGTTGTGTAACACAACATTTTTCTTTTACCTTCTTTATGTATCGTGAGCAGAGAACAGAGACATCGCAAAGGGATGCTTTATTTCAATTGGAATTGCACAGAAACCGAGGGAGAAGAAGTTCATAAGGACAAGGTGACGCAAGGACAGCATGGACTTGCTAGTCGAGCAACAGGATGTGGAAGAGAAAACAAACCATTGGTATCGGTTGGAAACGGAACACGGGAAACAAGGCCAGGCGAGGACAGAAGCAAGAAAAGCACACCACGCAGACAGGGAGACGCAGGAAAAAGGCGTGATAAAGGGAAACACAATGCGCAGGAATATGGGGGCCTAGACCGGTGCGCCCGTTTGTTGTACCAGTTGCATTGCAGTGCAGCACTGTCGTATTGTCGTATTGCAGCAATTCAGCATCGCGGTGTCGATGTATCCATGTACGAAGATCAATGCAGAAATAGCGCCAAACGGAAGGTACCCGCTACCGAGTAGTGATGTCATTTGGCATGTGGAACGCCGGGCAAGGGCAGATAGACAGACGACGCACGCAGACCTGCAGAGGACATGTTATCGCAGCGGACGCTGCATTGGGAAGGAACGACTTGCGCGCACGGAAGCATGTGTATCCTCGAGGTATCAGGCAGAGAAAAGAGAAAGAGCGTGATTGCGAGGTTAAAATGGTTTAAATGGCAAGACCGACCCGACAGGCCACGGCATGGCGAATTTTGGCCACACCCAACTTTGAAGTGCTTCGTTTTGCATCGTGCTTTGCTGCGACTCCTTCTTCTTCACCATTATTTCATACTGCGTTCAAGTTTTTGATTCTTCACTTTCTAACCCCGTCTCTCGTTTACCTTATGCTCCATCGTTGCAGTTTCTTTTTGCCCCTCGCTGCCCTCTGTTCGTCTCTCTTTGCCGCTTTGCGACTGACGTGGTGGCGACACAGGGCCAGAAAGTGTCACAGTTGGCAGGAGCAGGCATGGATTGAGCAGGGGGAGGGAAGGAGCCGCCGCCTGTTGGTTAGCGCATTTCAACGGAGAATACTGCGAGCAAACGGCAAGAACGGAGGGGACGCAGGAAAGACGCACGGGCCATTGGCTTTCACATGCCAAAACATGCCACACAAGAACTGAATCACAATGCAAAGGAAAGAGAATGCTTTGTACTCCGTAGGTGCTCGTAAGATGCGACAACGTGTACTAATCTTTGGAAGCTCTTCTGCAATTGTGGCAAAGTGGCCAATGAACGATTGAGACACCCTTTTATTGAACGCGCGCCAGCAATATATTCTTGACACGTCGTTTTCCGGATCGAGAGGCCGTGCAGGTGTTTGTGTTGTGTGTGAAGAGATAAGGACGTACAAAGTCGACTTCTTCCAGTGAAGCAAAGCGCAGCTAAAGTTGTGCTGCAGCTACTGCCAATGACGCTAGCACAGCTTGGCTACTCGAAACGCCTGCAGGCCGGTGAGGCCAGGCCCCTGTCTGGCCCTGCCAGAAGATTTATTTAGGACGATAGCGTCTCCAGGGAGGGATAGAGCGCCCGCCCACCCAGCGTCTGGCAGGCATCCACTTTAAAAGCTCTGAGGCGAAAAGCGGCAGAAGCACATGCCAAAAAGTTGCCTTTCAATGGAGAAAAAGTCAATGTCAAAACCAAGAACGCGACGCAGAGGGCAAAAAAGATATCTTACAGACGCGCATCATTTCACACCCTGGAGAGGCAAATACCGAAGTAAACGTACAACTAAAAGGTAGAAGCCCATGCAAAGGAAGACAGCAGAAAGGCAACGAAAAACCGGCAGAAGACACCAGAAAGCCAGAACAACGGAGTACGTCGTACAGGCTACCTGTTTCCTGCCCTCTTTCATGCATGCTCCTGCCAAATTCTTAATCCGATTGTCGGTTGCCACCCACCTTTTTATCGCCAAGGTGGGTGGTGTGGTGCAGTGGTGGAAGGAGCACGCAAACGTATCTGAGTTGTATATGTACGTACTCCGTACTTGCTATCCGTAGAACAGAACCGGGCCTTGCTCAGTCCATTCGTTAGAAAACAAAAGCTTGCCGCCTTGCACCTTCCTTCCCGTAATCTCTTTTCTTCTTTCCTTCTTTTCCTTTCTCTTTTTCTTTCCTTTTTCTTTCCTTTCTCTGATATGCAACTTTGCTCTTTCCTCTTTTTCTTCCAAACATCGACATCATCGACTCATTGACTCGATCGCACCTATCTACATTGTAAGATACCGCATCCATCTCCCCTCCTCTGACTCCATCTACCCTGCCCACAACACACTGTGGTCATCGCCCTTGCGCTTTTCGCCCTGTGCTTGCTTGCTCCTTCCTGCGTACTCCTTCCTTCCTTACCTGTCTTGGACGCATTCTTTGTCTCCTCTTTGGTGTCTCAGTCGTCTCACTCAGGAGCCTTTTGTTTCTCCTTGCTCTCTCTCTTTTTCTCTTTTTCTTTTTCGTCTTTTTCGTACTCTTTCTTACCACCTCCACGCCATCTAGGTTTCTTTTTCTTTTCTGCCGTCCACCCATCCAAACTCGAGCTTCGTTTTTCTCGTCCTCTGCAATTGCTTCTACAATTTGGTGAACCGTCGCACGAACAGACACACAGACAAACAAACAAACAGCCAAACAACCAAACAACCAAAACCACCACCGAACACCCTCAACAAACAACTTTCGCACCTTTTACGATGGCCTCCCCTCAGGTGAACGGCGTCAGCCCACAGTCGGCTTTCCTGGAGGTGAGCACCAAACGTCCCTACACCTGATTGCCATCTGTCCCCCACTAACAACAGCAGCACCTCCTCCAGTACCCTCTCGTCTCTGACGGCGTCTCTACCGTCAAGGACAACAAGTACGGTCAGCAGACGCTCGCCATCAGCACCTCCGCCTACGAGACCCTGGCCAAGCCCGTCCTGCCCTACCTGTCCAAGCCCTACGGCTACGTCTCGCCCTACGTCAAGAAGGCCGACTCTCTGGGCGACCGCACTCTCGACTCGCTCGACCAGCGGTTTCCCGTCGTCCGCAAGCCCACCGCCGAGGTCTACCAAGAGACCAAGGACTTTGTCTTTTACCCGGTCCGCAAGGCCACCGAGGGCCGCGACCATGTCCTTGACGTCTACTCGGGCGAGCGCAAGCAGGTTGGCGGTGACGGCGTGCTGCTGACGGGCAAGGCCCTGGCGCTGACGGCGATTGCGGTGACGTCGGAGACGCTGGCCTGGGTGCGCACGTACCTGTCGGCGGCCAAGAAGCAGGCCGACACCACGATCAGCGAGAAGACGCCCAACGGGACCAACTAAGGACGATTGCTCCACGAAAATGACAACAAAACGACTGCAATCGTCAACGGCCGGTGGCAAAGTCTTTTGCAAGTCTTTCCAGACCTTGCATGGCAGTCTTTGTCCTGCACGATAAGGACGACACAGTCGAGCAGCATTAGAGCAACGATTGGCAGCTTTTAGAGCCTTTGAGCACACCATCTTTTTCGGGCGTTTCGCTTCTCCCTGCTCTTGGCTCTTTGCTGATTTGGCTGATTTGGCCGGGTTCGCTGGTTCGCCTACTACTCTCCATTCCTCGATGACTTTTTACTCAACAAGCCACAACATACCATTCTACCCGATTCTCACCATTGGAGAAACGCTCACACCGTCTTTCTCACCTCCCATCCCTTTGTGTGTTTGTCTCTTTTGACATTGTTATTTCTCCCTTATGCTCCGTTTGTAACCGGTCAAACGACTTTTGAGCCTTTGTGCTTGTGATTCCCACTCTTTTTTTTTCTCCCTTTCGACCTTCGACTTTTTGTTGTTTCTCTTATCTTGCTCTTATCATCTGTCGTGTTGCTTTGTTCTGTTCTTTTCCTTTCTTCAGGCTAGACTAGGGACCTTTTTTATCTACATACGGCTATCGGAACCAAAGTACCGCGAAAAAGAATTTGGTTTTTTTTTTACAACACGAGCGTCTTATCGTGACGCACGACAATTTGAGTTGTGTGCTTGATGTGACTGAGTGACAGATGGACGAGGGATGTGTACGGAGTACAGAGACACTTCGCCACTTCTTGTCTATCTCGACAGGACATGGCCTGATTGACGAATGCAGTGCACGCAGAACACATGAAGGAGTGAGAGTCGCTTCTATTCTTGTCTTTCCTCGAGATAACGGTTATGGTTATGCCGGAAGTGACCAATAGGCAGACGGCAAACGGCCAGAAGATGCTATGTAAATGCGTAAAAAGAGGGGAAGCTCGTTGCTCGCTTGTCCTTTGCTTATCCTCGCTCGCCACGAAAGGAGAGCATGGCGTAAAGCGCCCTTGTCTCACCTCCTGCATGCAACCCAAAGAACCGGATAACCAAAGAAGCTGTTTCGAGCCAGCGAGCCAGCGAGCCAACAAGCCCACACCATCCTTTCTGCAGAGTTGTGTGAGTGGGTGTGAGCAGCCATGTGTCAAGTCCAGTCCTTGTCGAAGCTCTGCGCGGCGCACGCCAGTGGCCGCCTCATTGGGCGAGGCTTGCAGCAAAAGTGGGGTTCACATTGTGCCGATGGTGTCATTGGTGCAGTGCGGCGGACAGGGAGAAAAGAGGGAACAGTTGTCTAGACGGGGGGCGTGATCCATCACGTGAATTCTAGAACCAGCCACAGATGACAAGCCACAGCCCAGCTAGCAGCCAGAAAAGACGCTGCACCAAAGCAAGCCTAGTGAGGGAGACGAGACTGGGCAGTTCGCCACTTTCATAGCCGTCCCTGACCCTGACAAACGGTTACATCAGCGTAAGCTGCCGTTGTGGGTAGGGGAAATGGGGTTGCTGGGCTTTGTCATGGCTGAATCACTGCGACTCTTCCAAGAGGACTCTTCTAGTGGGCGTATCGGCGTATGGGTCTTTCACTTTCTTGTCCAAGCTTGTCCAGGCTTGTCCAGTCCCAGCGCCTCGAACAGCGCGGGGTTCGCTGTCAGCAGCTTGCTGACCATGACGAATCCTTAGGCGAGCAGCTCGGGCTTTTTGCGCTTTTGCGCTAAACGTGCCGAAAGGGCAGCTGCGGCTCCAGCTGGGGCGGGCCTTCCTGGGAAGATTCGCGATCGTTCCCGTATTTCTACTGAGCACTAGCCCTGCATCCTGCGGACATCGACTTTCTTTTTTCGGTCGACTTCTCTCGTCTCTCTTTCCACCATTTGTCTCTTATTACACCATCTTGCACAGGATCTTACATCGCCTCTTCTTTCATTCGTGTTTTCCCCTCTTCGACACCACTTGCGACGGCACCCCTCCTCGTCTATAAAAGAGATCGTCCCGATCCACTTTGGTCCGATGAAGTCTTTTTCGATTCTCGTCTCCATCCTCACAGGCATCTTCTCCATCTTCTTGTTCCGAAGCAGCTTTCCAGAGACATTCGACACCACCATCAGCAATCTCCAAAACTTGGTTCAGTCCTTCACAACTACGCTGACCAACACTTCGACCACCAACCACAATATCTCTTTGGACTCTGGCAACACCGCCAACACCGCCAATACCGCCAATACCGCCAACACCGCCGACACCCCTTTTTCTCTTTCTTCCACAATGACTTTCCCGCGTCACATCCGCAAGGTCTTCGTCGCTCTTGAGCAGGCTGAGGGCGCCGGCGCTCGTGTCCGCCGCTCCATCGGCACACCCGCGCTCCGCAACTTCTCCCCGTTCCTGATGCTTGACCACTTCTCCATCAAGCCCGGCGCCGGCTTCCCCGATCACCCCCACCGCGGCCAGGAAACCATTACCTATCTGCTGCAGGGCGGCGTCGACCACGAGGATTTCGCTGGCAACAGCGGCACCATCAACTCGGGCGACCTGCAGTTCATGACGGCCGGCAAGGGCATCATGCACGCCGAGATGCCGCGCCAGAACCCCGATGGGTCGGCCAATGTCGGCCTCCAGCTCTGGGTCGACCTGCCCAAGGAACTCAAGAGCTGCGAGCCTCGGTACCGTGATCTGCGCGCCGCCGAGATCCCCACGGCCGACGTCGACGACGGCAAGGTGCACATCAAGGTGATTTCGGGCCAGAGCCACGGCATCGACTCGGTCAAGGACCTGGCCTACACACCGGTCTGGATCCTGGACTTTACGGTCCAGCCCGGCGGCAAGGTCGCCCAGCCTCTGCCGGCCAACTGGAACGCGTTTGCCTACATCCTGGAGGGCAGCGTCCACTTTTCCAACGGCGAGGAGGACCCCAAGAAGGCCGACCAGTACAACAATGTCGTGTTTGGCCCCGAGGGCGACGGCATCACGGCGAGCGTCGACGCGTCCGCTACCGAGCCCGCCCGCTTTGTCCTGGTGGCCGGCACGCCCCTGGACCAGCCCATTGTCCAGTACGGCCCCTTTGTGGTCAGCTCCAAGGAGGAGGTCTACAAGGCGCTGATGGACTACCAGACCCACACCAACGGCTTTGAGCGGGCCGACGGCTGGCAGTCGGAGATTGGCAAGTCCATGGTGCACTGAAGGACACGGCTGTGGCAGAACGTGCGGCGGCCCCTCATGTCGCCCATCCTGGCCGCTGTGGCCTTGACGGCCGCTTCCGTTGCCAGCATGCACTTTTTGTTTTTGTTTTTACATGTCATCACGTCCCTTCTTTTAAGCCCGAGACGAGGGACAACGCATTAGCATTTTCATGTCTGTTTTTTTTTTCTTCACAGTCTATCATGTACACTACAAAAACTGGCGCAACGGTTTTCAGGATTTTTAAAACGATGTTCCATATTTGTCATTCTTTTTTTCATATTTCTGTTCCGTGGGGTACTGTTTCTTTTTGTATTTAGAATGGTTTTTGAACCAAATGCAAATCTACCACAAAACAGCCTTTCTTCTCAATATTTAGAATCGTCAAACATGTGCCTAAATGCCACCCAGTCGACCAATCATATCCGTAGACAAGGCCAGTTCACGTAGACCAGCCAATACTCTGTAGAAAAACGGCAGTGCCTCTTTTCATTCGGGTGCCAAGTTCGATGGAGAGGTACCAGTGTGCACTAAATTTGTGCAATGGTACAAGCTCATCCGCAGCCTTCCTAGACAGCCCTAAACACAGCGCCTAAAAGGTAAAAAAGGAACGCGGCGTTGACAGCGCTGGCGTGTAAGTTGAAGAGCGAGAAGGGGGTGACGTTCACAATGGAAGTGGACGCGTTGGCCATGCAAGGCACCGGGATTTTGAAAAAAAGAATTAAAAAAAGAACAGACGGTCGTCTTCGTTCAGGACAAGAATGATAAATAAGAAGCAGACCGGCAGTTGTGGGAGAAGGCTTATTTTCGAAGCAGCAACAACAAATTCACACCGGCATCTTTACATTTCACATCACTACCTTAATCCACTTTTCACCTTCTGTCGTTCTCACACCCCACATCCCAAGAGGACCAAAGTCGAAATCAAAGGCGAACCAGCCGAGCCCGAGTCATTTTACACCCAACAGCCTCACCTGGAGCAGATCCAGTCTCACCAGTCCTCGGGGTCTCACCACTCTCAGCAGCAGCAGACTGGCAGCCCGTCCACTCCCTACTACGCTTCCCAAGTCAATGACGATGGCCACGATGAAACCAACTACACTACCGACAACAAGAACAGCAGCTGCAGTAGCTGCAGTATCCCCAACACTATCCTCAACTGCCCGGCCATGCGTATTCTCAGCAGACACCTGTCCAGCGTGAAGCGACTTCGACGGTCTTGTCCGCCACACCGGCTACCGTGTCTATGGCTTCGACCTCGACCACGGCTACTGCAACTTCTGCCGCTGGCAGCAAAGAGCAAGAGGCAGCCGAGAAGGATGCTGCATCTGCGAGCGTCCCTACCCGCCGACGTACTCGGTGATTGGCGAGTCATCGTCATCGTCGGCACCGCAAAAATATCGTGTCGCCAATGACTACTGGAGCTGCCGAGGACGAAGCCCCGCCTGCCTATGTTGATGAAAACCAAGTGCATCCGAGTGACTCAAAGAGTGGGCTGCATTAGGGAGACAAGTTGGGCTTGGGGGTCGACGAGGATGGCTGTGATTAAACCTTCTTGGTTGGACATAGCGGGCGTTTTGGCTTAAAGTAGTCCTAGACTTCTTTCTCTCATAGACTTGTTTCCGTTTTTATAACCTGACTGAAATTGACTGTTTGAAATTGAGTTGAGAAAAAGGCGTGCTGGATTCCCCTGTGCTTCCCTTTTCTCTCGATCGTGCCTTCCGTAGATGGCCACGGTGGGTCGACTGCACACTAACACGAGCGTGCCGGCCGCTCCTTCCTCAACCACGCAAAAGTGGCCAAGCAGCGACATTAAGTCCACAACAAATACTCCTGAATTCTTCTGCTCCTCAGAGTCTAATAGTTTCATAAGCAATAGCATCACAGCAACTTATCAATCAACAGTTCCCTCTCGACACCACCCTCCTCGATCTCAATACACTAAACTCCGAGCTGGTGGCTTTCAGCCCTACACAAACGAAGCTTAAAGAGTGGGGCCCGCTGCAAGGAGCTGGAGCTGGAGCTGGAGCTGGAGCTGGAGCATCAACGACGGCGACGGCGACGGCGACGGCGACGGCGACGGTCACGGTGACGGTGACGGCCAAAACAGACATGGTAGACACCCAATATCCTCCCCTCACCACGCTCCAACTCCTCGTCGACACTTGCCGCCACATCACCAACGACGGACACCGCCACGCCCAGCACCCCGCGACACGACATTCAGCCGTTTTGTTGTCCTCGGCGCCGCCCGTAAAGTTCTGTCTCGCTTCATGGTTTTCCGCTACTGCACAAGCGTTCTGGTCCGCTGCCATGCCATTGACTTGAAGCGCTCGTCGCCGCCATGCGCCGTCGGTAAGGCCATGGCCCTGATGGACGAGCTGGCGGATATTACCAAGGAGCCGGTGAAACGGAAAAGGTCAAATATATTGAAGCGATCAATGGCTACCGAGGCAGACGCGGTCGCGGGTACACAGTACGATGTATGGACGGAAGAGGGCACACTGGGTCGCGGTGATGGGCGGTTGACAAACGATACAAAGAGTGCCGTGCAGACCATGTCGGTGCCATATCTTAGGACCATCCACATACGACGGCTGTCCGGATCCGGAGGAGTTGTGGGAGGCAACAACATCAACACCGCGACGGACGATAAAGCCTTTTTTTTTTCGCTGAAGCAAGTGAGAAAGAGTGTACAACATGCATCACTTATTTCGGACCTTTTGGACGTTTCGAATGCAGTGGATATTTTGGAAGCTTGCATTTCCTAAACTGTACACATACGCAATGGCACATGCCATACACGATCACGACTGGCGTTTTTTTGGAATCCGTCAGTAAAATTGAGATTTATGTTGCTCTCTGTTTTTGTGGAATGTCCTCCTCTGGGGTATCATCATCGTACACTAAAGTTGCTAACAGGGGAGGCAGGAAAGGCAGGAAACAGAACGAAAAGGAAAGAAGAAAGAAAGGGAAAGACAGACAACAGAAGCAAGGCGCCAGTCCACAGCCCACTCGCTGCACATTGCACATTCTACGGCTCAAACGCTGCATTGCTCTTCCGCCCACCGCCCCGCAACAGCAGCGCATACTCGGACCGCTTCCGGATGATAAACGCCAGACTCAGCATATAGTCGGTGTGGAAGCGTCCGCCGTCCAGCTGCATCAGTGGACGCAAGACTCGGCCTGCCAGCCGTTCCGCCGTCATGTCGTTTCGGTCCGCTGCGTCGGCAATGTCGCCCCAGAGGTTCAGCAGAAGCTTCAACAGACTTCGAGCCGGCCCCCGCACACCCCCCAACGCCTCCTCCCAAAAGTCGATGCACTGGTCCAGCCGCCTCGCATACGAGCCGGGTACGGCGGCTTGTCGCGACAGCGTGATCCAGCGCCGCGCGACGGCTTCCGAGACCAAGGGCCGGGGCAGGGCTTCCAGGTACTGCAGGACAAGGGCGGCCGCATCGTGCCGGCTGTACTCGGCGGCCATCGATGCATCGTCTAGGTCGACACCGTACAGCGGAGCCGTCGAGAACCGTTCCCGCAGGCTTTGTACTCGGTCCAAGTTGACCACCGCAAAAGTGTCGACATCCACACCGGGCACGCCACCACCAAAGATGTCATGTGTCTCCAGCCCGCCATCGGACCGGATAAAGGTGTAGCACCGGAAAATGCACAGCGGAACTCACGGCGCGAGGCTCCGCCGCCGCGGCTGTCCGCGTGGTGTGTCCGTGCAGAGGCGCCAGCCATGTGGATGCTCTTGCGGAGGGAGACGCCAAAGACAGCATCGGGCTCGTCGTCGATGCCACCCTTCTTTTTGCTGCCCTTGTCCTTCTTTGGTGCAGTCGAAGCCGCCTCGATTATGGTCGTCACGGCCCAGGGCGTGCGGAAAGAGGCAGAGAACCGTCGACTCGAGCGGCGTTCGCGGCCGCCACCGCTACCGCTGTTGTTGCCCTGCCCGCCGCTGCTGCTGCTGTTGCCGACAATGTTACTTGTAGGCGCGGGGTGATGGACAGGCCAGACAGTTCAGCTGCGGGACCTGCGCCTGGGGCCGTCGCCGGCCGTTTGCTCACTTCCGCCGCCGTCGTCGCCGAGGCACCGCGGATGTGCTGCAGGAAACGACCGAAGCGGTTGTTGGACGTGGAGGGCGGGTAGTTTGTCGTCGAAGAAGCTGCCGGAAAGTTGCCGTTGCTCATCGCGCTGTGGTTGAGTTGCGGTGGTGCGGCCAAGAATCGGCGGTTGTTGTTGACGCTAGAAATGTTGTTGTTGTCGTTGCCGTTGGGGGTGTCGCCACCGAGATGGCCTTTGCCCGGGCGAAACCCGAGTGCACTACTTCCCCTTGCCGCGGCTTTGGGCGGCGGTGTCGGTGGCCGACTGGGCAGCTCGTCGCGCAGCTCATCCATCAAGTCATTGATTTCGTTGGGTGGCAGCAGCGCTGAACGGCGAAGACGGTCGCGCGGTGGAGGGGGAGGTGGTGACGACGGTCGAGACGGCGGGTGGCGGGCGGGCGATGGCGGACGAGAGCTGTACACAGACGAGCCAGCTGTCGGTGTCGGTGCGTCCACCCCGAGGGCGCGCGGGTTGGGCAAACTGCCGCTCTCGTTCTGGTCGGCCTCTTCATCGAGCATCTCCACGGCACTGTCGGGCGCTTTGCCAGTGAGCGAGGCAGCGGCTTCGTCGCGGAAGATTTGCGGTGGTGACTCGAGGTGCAGGTCGAGGCTGTTGCGGATGAGGTGGGAATCGAGTGTTGTGTCAACGCTGCGGTCTGTGGTTCTGGTTCTGGTTCTGGTTCTGGTTCTGGTTCTGGTTCTGCCTCTGGCTCTGGTTCTGCCTCTAGCCCTGGCTGGTGTTCTGGCTCCGGGTTCTTGTTAGCTTCCTCGGCCGCTGCCAGGGCATGCCGTTGCAGAACATTCAAAAAGTTCTGTAGGATGAACCCAGCATCGACATCTTTGAGGTCGCTCCGCACCCGTGTCCGTAAGTGGCCCATCTCGGCCAGCAACCGAGCCATATCTTTTGCCTTGGCGTTGGGGATGGAGGAGGATGCCTTTTCCGAAGAAAGGAGGTGTGTGTCCTGCGTCAATGCCACCAGATCGAGAGCCAGCCCAGGGCCAGACGGTACACTTCCAGCACCGCCCGGGCCTCGTCAATCTGCGGCCGCAGGGCCAGCCAGCGGGCCCTCTTTTCCGCCGGTGTGACTGTCGGCAGCGGATTGTTGTCGTCATCGCTGTCGCCGGCGCCGTCGCCAAAGATGGCGTCTAGGTCGGCCACGACGGCACCACTGCCGGCAACAACAGCGGGCGTCTGGAGTGCAAGGTCGGCGGGGAACGAAGCAGACGCGGCGTCGTCTTTCAACAAATCGAGCACGCCGTCCAAAGCGTGCAGCTCAGCCGACAATGGTGCCAGGTCGGCACGGGACTCGCGCACGTCACGGACAAAACGGTGGAGGTCGAGGGCGGCTTTCGCGACGGCGTTGCTGACGGCGAAGCAGCCGGTGGTGGTGGATCTGATACCAAGTGAGCGAAGCGATCGAGGACGACGAGGGCAACAAGGAAAAAAAAAGACTTACATCCAGTCCATAATGTGTGGTTGGCAGAGAAAGCGGTCTGTTGCTGTCACTAGCTCTCTATCTGACGGAACGGGGAAAGCCGAGAGTTTTGTAAGTTTCTTGTTCTATCGTTGCCCTCGTTAAACTCGGCTCGCTAATTTGTTTGGCAGTTCGCTTGATTCGACTGGTTCACGGCCCGGCTGGCTGCACCATGTGTCTTTGTCTCCGGGTGCACCACGGGCGGGAATAGCAAAGGAGAAAAGAAGAAAGGAGAGAAAGAAAAGAGGTCAGGGTCGACAAAAGCTTGTGTTGCTGTTGCGGTCGCGTCAGTCCCTTTTCACCTTTGTTGTCCGCACATGCAAGGTCCCTCTTTCTCGTTGTTGGTCGTTGTTGGCTTTTGGACTGTTGGTTGTTGTTGCCAGGCACAGGGATCTTGTTATCACTGGATTCAATGTATGTTGGCTGTTTTTTCCTTTCCAACAGGTCTGCCTATTTCGAAATACGGAGTGGAGGGGGAGAATTTCGAGGGCCTTGAGGAACACGAGGAAGTTTGCTTTCCGTCTTTGGTCGAGTTGATCCCACCTCTACTGCAACATGGACAGGCCCAGGGACAAGAGGGAGCAGTACAAGCATGGCAGGGAGTTGCAAAGCGACGATAGTGATGAGAGATGCAGGGGCCAAAAAAAAGAGAAAATGAAATGGTGAGTGACGAGAAAAGAAAAGAAGCAGAAGCTGGGCAGGAGTCGTCAAGATGAGCCTTCTTCTTCCTTTTCATATGTTTTGTTTTTATTTATTTTTTCTTTTGGGTTTTCCTCTCGGGTGGAGGTGAAGAGGTGAAGGACAGAAAAAAAGAACGCCGACCAGGGATCCAGAAAGAGTAAGAAATGGCGTGAAGCGACGCGACTGGCTCACCAGCAAAAGGCGAAGAGGGGAAGCAAGACCAAAAACGAAGGGGAAAGGAAAGCCAACGTGCGGAGAAAGTTGACCACCACAACCAGCAGCAGCAGCCAAATCAACAGCGACGCAGCATCGAATGACGAATGACGAATGACGAAGGAGGCCGAGGAAGGAGGTGGACGAAGGTGAGAGAGATACGCAACAAGAAGCCAAGCTGGAACTCAAATCGGCCTCGATCGGTTTTGATGCGTGCGACCCTTGGCCTTTTTTTTATTTGTTCGCCTTGTCTTGTGCAAGCTTGCTACGGATGGGACAAAAAGGCAGATACAAGAAACATTCTACGGCAGCCTGTGAAGAGACGATCCCTCGGCATTCCCTGCTTTTCGCGGGCAAAAAGTGTTTGTGTGCGAGTGTGTACAAGTATGTGCACAGTATGTGCACCCTCTCTGACTTTGCTGTTCTGCGATGGCTTGTGAGTCTCGAGCGACAGCGACGTATGCAGGTCGCAGCTTGGAAACACTCTTGGGTGCAGGTGGTGGTTGTCCAATATATTAATGGTACACGATATATCATCCTGTTTGTCGAAACGGAGGTCAGCTGTGTCTTGTCCTACGGGCCAGAACAATGAATGGATTCGCTAGACGACCGAGAGCAGTGGCAAAGCAGCGAGCAGGCAACCAGCGACATGCAACGGCGAAAGCGATTCGCCTTGGGTTTTAAAATCGACGTCTACGGGTTTGGCGTGACATCTTGACAGGAGATTCTTCAGGCTTTTGCGACAACAGGCACGAGCAGACTGAGAGACAGGCACAGGCACAGTAACAGGCCTCTTAGACATGGCTATCATAAGGGCACGGCCTTACAAGTACACCATACGCTCGGACGCAAGACAACAGACTGCCGGGGAGGTGGCTATGGCTGTGGGAGTGTACGAGTATTCATTCTCCATAAACGAGAGTGAAAGAGAGAGCGCAGCAGGGCGTTACATTGTCACTTTTTGGCGGGTGTTTTGGGTTGTTGATGGCCAGCCCTTTGGAAGCGACCCTAGAATTTGACATGAAGGGGCAGCAAAGCGAAGAAACAACGAGAAAACGACAAAAGACGACTACTGGCATGTTTCCCCGCTTCCCCCTCTTTCCTCTTTCACGTTGTCGACGCAAGGGACAGGCAGGCTTTGGCGATGGCCATGCTTTTGCAGATCCAATTCAACTCAACTCGCAAGCCTGGACAGCCCCGGACTATGCCATGCATCGGAGCTCTTAAACGGCCAAGCCAGTGGTGCAAACTGGACACTACAAAGTATCCTTTTTTTTCCTCTTCCCCCGCACGGGGTCTGGGACACGATCGGCCGCCATGATGATAAGTGTCCATAGATGTCTCCATTTCGTCCCCTGAGGACAGTCAAGATCGCCATAAGCCGAAAAAAAAACACCGCGCAGAAAGAGTGATTCTGGCGCCTGTGTTCTGGCCGTGTCCCCACTGGCGCGACTGGTTTCAAATTGTCATCAGATTGTCAGTTGGCACTATGCAATTGGATATGCTCGTGCCGTATGAGTTCGTATGGAATCCCATCATGGTTTTGTCGGGGTTGGCAATCACGGAGTAATACAAATTGCAGGGGGCGAGACGCTACTCACGTACGGAGCAAGAATAAAGTTTGTTTTGTTTTCACGGAGAAGCGACTGAGGTGCCGTGAGACTGTGAAACATATTGAAGAGAATGTAAAATTGGAGGTGAAAGGGTTCGACGGTGAGCTGCAGAAGAAGGGTGCAGGGGGCGATTTCTTTTTGTGGTACGAGTACGACTCACCTTTCACGGCAGGATAAGGCTTAAGCTGAGAACTACTGGGTAAATACGAGCACACTGCACGAGTAGACAGCAGTTGAACGCCACAGCGTGTTTGCAGAAGCAAAAAGGCTTGAAAAGGCAACTGATTGGACAACGTACAACAGAGACTTGGGCACGACATCGTGTGCTTGTACCACCTCGCCTACACCGGAAAACGCCACCGTCTGTCCCTTACAAGCTCGGGTACGGTGGCAGGGATTCGTCTCCGTCTTCGTAGGCGGGTGTTTGGGTGTTCTTGACGAGGATGGGCCGCTTGGCTTGATGGGCCTGCCTCATCGCTCCTTCCTGACTTTCATTTTCGGCCCGCTCGCTCGGCAGTAGCCGCCGGTGAAGCCGGTGCCGTCGGTGCCGTCGGACCCACTCCATCAACTCCAAGCGGTGGTCTCCTCTTCTCCTCTGGCCGCCGGCCTGGCAGCCATCGACCTGTTCAGCAGCCTTATTGTGGCCGTCGTCGTCGTCGCGGGCGAATTCGGGGATCGTGTTGCGGATGACCTGCCAAAGACGGGGCATCGTGGCGGCTGGCGATTTACAAGACGATGGCACGTCAAGACTGGGAATTATTTCATTGACTTCTGGAGGTGTAGGTGTCCATCCTTTTGGCAAAACTACACGCGAACAAAAACAGCCTTGCGGTTGAGGCGTCAGCCCTGTACATGTTCACAGTACAGCAAGTCAACTGGCGCGGCCAGCCACGCGCAAAGCTCGCTACCAATACGGGCCATTGGCATGCATCGACAAGCAAGCCGCTTGAATCGTACCAGTCAAGGCAGGATGCGAGATGCAAGGTTGGAAACGCAACGGCTCGAGCTTTGCGACAATACGCATACAGAAAAGCACTTTGAACCTGGAGCCTCGGCCCCATCTCACAATTCATCATGCCCTGAACCTCCGCCTCCGCCACCCGGCGACCACGGTGGAATCGCCCCCTGGATAATGTCCAGCAAAAACTTTTCGACGACGGCCGCCGCTGGCGGTCCATTCTCACCACGGCTGCCAGCAGCAGGCAACGGAAAGACATCGCCGTTGCTTGGGTTCTGCACTGCCAGCAGTGGTCCCGTTTTCTGCGCGGCGCTTGTCTGCAGTCCCAGTGCATTCACCATGGCGTCGCCGTACTCCCTGCGATCCACCGTTGTAAACTGCAAGTACTCGCTGTACGTTTGGGCCAGCGGTCCGACCTCCATCACGTAGGAACGCCGTTCCGACGCCGACGCGTACAGGTAGTGCACCAGACTCTTGCCGGTGCGCATGTAGTGCATCTCGTTGCGGCGCGTGAGGTCAACGACGAGAGGGCTGCACAAGTCTCTACAAAGGCATGGAGAGCAGTCGCTGATGCCTCCAGCTCGGCAGCTGTGCGGATGAGCGCGCCGCCGTGGGGTCGGTAACACGTGACAGACGGAGCGGGCGTTGTCTCGGTTGAGACGGCAAAGGTGTACCTGTCGGCGTATGCATTGGCGAGCTGCTCGAACCGGGCAGGAAGTGTGTCGTCGTCTGGGCGGGTCTTGCCGTACCGTGCTACGAAAACGAGCTCGTCGTCGCCGGTCCACTTTGGCACGGTCTGCTCGTCCACGGTCGACAAGACCGACAAGACGGGCCGGGCCGCACGGCGAAGAAAAGCGAGCAGGTCCGGCGCCTCCCGCACACCACGGTACCGCTGTACATGCCGCAAACTGTCCCGGTGAAAGAGACGAATGGCCGGATACGAAGCGACGTCGAGCTCGTCGCAGAGTTTTGCATCTTGTTTGCAGTCGATGCTGTGGACGGCGGCGTTTGTCGCTTCTTTGCCCAGGGCCGTCCACTCGACATTGAGTTGTTTGCAGGATTCTCTAGAAAGAGCCAATCAGTGGTTTGGCCAGTCGTGGAAGATTGAGAGGACGCTCTTACAGTGACGGCTGTATCTGTTAGCCATGGAGGCAGCCTCTGGTAAGCATTGCTCATTGCGCGGATACACATACCTCAACAACTGCAAAGCGAAAAAACAAAGGCAATCATTAGCTACTTCATCTCCTTCCAAGCCGCTTCCTCGGCTGTACTTACACGCGACGAGAGTACGCTCGTTGCTTTGTAGTGCTTTCCAGAAGTCAGCTTCTGTTGTGTGCTTCCATGCTGCAACCGGCGACGCAGCAAGAGCGAGTAAGGTTGTGTTGGTGAGTCTCATTTTTTGCAATGTCGATGTGTAGTTGATAAGTTGATGTCAAAAGTGAATCGACTCAAAGATTAATCAGGTTGAGGTGAGAACAAGCTTTCTGCCAAACTTGTGGCATCTCTTGCGACAGCTGTCTGCTGCCATCCCTCGTACTCCGTACGTCGTACTCTGTGCTGTCTTTGTCAGATCCACGGCAGATGCCCCTGGGAGGCGATCTGTGCGCACATTTCCCCAACCCACGACGTTTCATGACGGCAAAGTGACGCACGAGGGGTAAGGGGAAAGAGAGTGTGAAAATCCAATAGAGTCTTGAAAGCTTGATTTTATTTTCCTATTTCCTTCGAAAACGTATTTTAGTTTTTACGCTACATAACACCGCGAGCATCCAAGACAAGTATCGCCAACATCCACACAAGCACAATGCATCGGCGGCCACCAACAATTGCTAGCCTCTGCGCTCTGCTATCCCTCTTTACGTCCAGTCATGCCTCAGAGCAGTCTATCCTCTCGTCTGGAGACTCGTATGCCTGCCAACACCCACCCTATCAAGTCCATCTGGTCTCCGCCTCACCCCTCGTCGTCTATCTCTCGGGCTTCATCACACCTGCCGAGTGCGCCCACTTGACGGCCGCCACACGCGACACGTTTGCCCAGTCCGCCGTGGCCGACAAGGATCGGTCCGACGGCCGCGCCATCCACGACGTGCGCACCTCGCAGTCGGCTAACGCGCCGAGGGATGCCGTCGTCCAGTGCGTCGAGGAGAGGGCGCTGCGGTTTCAGGGACTCTTTGACGGGAGCTCCGCGTCGTCGCCACTGGAGCCACTCCAGCTGGTTCAAGTGCGGCCCGCGCAGCACTACCACTACCACACGGACTGGTTTACCGACGCGGTGCACGCGACGGCGGCGCAGGGCGGCAAACCGGCAGTCGAATTTCTTTGCCTATGTGCATGTGTCCAATGCCACGGCCCCGGAGGGGACACTGCGCGGCGGTGGCACCAATTTCCCCATGCTCAACGCCCCGCCAGCAAGCGACGCGTGGTGCGCATTCATCGACTGCGACGAGCCATGGAGCGTGGTGTGACTTTCCGCCCAGTGCAGGGCAATGCCGTCTATTGGGACAATCTGCTGCCACGACAGGAAGGCGAGGACACGAGAACAGGCGATCCGCGGACACTGCACGCGGGTCTGCCGGTGGTCTCGGGCGAAAAGATTGGGATGAACATCTGGACACGCGAAGGGACCGTGCCGGCGGCCATACGGGGAGAGGAACGAGCGACCGAAAAGTAGGATTTGCACTTTTGTATGTATGTTGATGCATTCTATCTGGTATTGCACTTTTTCAATGTCGTAGTATTCGTAACATATTGTACACGGCCGGACAAAACGGCCAGAGGCAGGCATCATGACTTCTGTCATCACACCCCCCGTAAGACTCACAAGAGAGCCGCACCGACGACAGCAGCCACGGCCAGATTCTTGACGATATGGACCGCCCGTGCGGCAGACGCGCCGTTTGTGCTGGCCGGTGTTGTTGACGCCGTCGTGGACGTTGATGCCACCAGGGAGCCGCCCTTGGCGCCCGCGTTGCCGGTATCGCTGCTGGACGACGACGACTCGGCGGCGGCCGTGGCCGAGGTCTTTGTCGACGACTTGGTCGACGTCTTGGTCGACGTCTTGGTCTTGGTCTGCGTGGCGGACGACGTCGTTTGCGAAGAAGACGCTGTACTGGACAGTGACGATGACTTGACGGCGCCACCGGCCTTTTGGTACGGTGCCAGCACGCACTCCGTGAACAGTGCGTTATCCTTCCAGCTGCCGTCGGCCTGCTGGATCGGTGTCTGGCTCAGCACGTACGTGTCGTCAAACTGGCCCGCCGCCCAGGTCACGTAGCCAATGTAGACGTCGTCGTTGTCGTTGATGTTTACGTTTTGCGCGCAGTAGTCGGTGACGCACGACGGGTCGCTGGACGCGCCCGTCTCGCTAATGAGGCCCTGGCGCTTCTTTTCCCGCAGGTAGGTGGCAAGCATTGTGAAATTGCCGACATTGTCCGTCGTGCACTCGGAGTACTGGCCCGAGTTGTTGTTGTCAAGGTACTTGTGGATGTCGAGGTACAGGCCATCTGTCGATCCGTCCGGGTTGGTAATGGTGAACAGGGCGTCAGCGCTGCCCGTCGAGATGAGTGTGGCGGCGGAGTCGAAGTAGGTGCCCGGCAGCAGAATCATATGCGTCTTGGCGCCGGCATTGCGGATGCCGTTGACGACCTTTTGGCAGGTCGCCGTCCACAGTTCGAGATCGAGATCGTGCGGCTCGTTGGTAATCTCAAAAACCACTCTGGGCTCGTCCGCGTACTTCTTGGCGAGCGTCGACCAAATCGTCACAAACATGTCGTCCGAGGGCCCACCCTGACCAATGATGCCGCCGTTGAAGCGGGCGAAATTGTGCACATCAATCATGCAGTACGCGCCCGTCGTTAGGCATGCCTGCACAAACTGGTCGTAGCGGCCCAGGTTGGTCTCGTCGAACTCGTCGCTGACTTCTTTGTCGTTGTTGATGAGGAACTGCCATGATGTTGCTAGTGGATGTCAAAACAGTTAGTGCCGCGTCCTCTCCTCCGTGCTTTGCACATCCCAGCCCAGGCAGGCTGTTCTTTGTCCTCCAGCAGCCTCCTGACAACTCGGCTCCACCGCCCTGGGGATAGGGATGAAGATGGAATTACTCACGCAGCCGGAACATGTTGACGCCGTCATCCTCGACGAAATGCTTCATTTGCCCGCCGCCGTCGGCATGGCCAAGCTCCGTCAACGGCAGTGTTGCGGTTGAGAGCGGACAGGAGCCCTACACGCCAATTTGTTAGTATTCCGTATTTCGTATTCCGTATTCCGTATGCCCATATTTCCTAGTGGTAATTTGCTCCTTCAGCCGCTCGTATTCAGGGTCTCGTATATTTCGCGAGTGCATTAGTGCGCTTTTTGATGGGCGCATTTTGATGGGCATTGCATGGGAAAGGAGAGTTAGTGTGGATGGGCGGGGCGGCCCAGCAAATGACGTGGCTTGGCTTACATCGATATCACACCCAAAGTCTCCGCCGGCCAAAGCAACGCCCTGAAGGAAGAAGAAAAGCAAGTCAGCAATACTGTCGTAGGGAGCGCGTCAAAACACGACACGCTTCACAAGAAACGGGAAAGAAGATACTCACCAGGTATTTGACGGCTGCTTGTGCATCGACGACGAGGCCCAGGAGGACGAAGAATGGAGAAAACGAAAGTGACAGCATTGTGTTACTGAGGAATGCAATGATGGCAGGTGCGGAATAATGCAAATAAGGAAAAGAGTCGATAGGGTAAAGAAATTGGGGAATAAAAAAAAGAACAATAAAAGCGATATGGTTTAAAGATTAACAGCCTCAAGGAGGAACGATCGTGTTGAAGAGAAGAAGGAGACGAAGACGAGAGTCGAGAAGGACAAACGATGAAGTCCAAAATGCTGTCGAAGGCGATAACGAAAGGTGACGACGAAAAAGAACGCAGAAGGCGGAACGACCGGACTGGCTGAACGAGACTTAGCAGACAGAAGAGAGGGGGAACGAATGCGATGAAGGCTGCGACGACGGGAGGAAGACGACGATGTGCGACGTTCGACCAAAAAGGAGATGCAAAACAAAGAGAAGAAGGAAAAAAGGAGATAGAGCGCAAAGAAAGTGCACCCGTCGATGTTTAAAGATGGCAACGAAAAGAAAAGAAAAAGAAAAATCAAAAGAGGGCAAAAATAGAAACCAGAAATTAGAGAGGAAAAGAGGAGAGAGCCACAAAAAGGCAGACTGCTAGAAGACCAATTTAGACTCGCCGGCACGCCATGAGAGACGCCATGATGGATTAGCGGGCTGTGAGCGGAGAATACGAGCCAAAATGGGAGCCAAGATGAGAGCCAAAATGGGAGCCAAGATGAGAGCCAAGATGCGAGCCGAAATGTGAATGGAAGGAAGCCGGAGGCGACCTGGAAGAAAAGGAGGCTCAAAATACACCCAAAAGGAGCCCCGTCGTGCCCATAAAGGCAAGAATTAAGTAAGAAAATAGAAGTTCGAAATCCTCGCAGCCAAGACGGCTCCCGCGAGGCAACGGCGCACGGCTTAGGGGGGGCGAAATAAATGCCCAAACAGAGTTGAAGGAGCAAATAGGAGCGCACGGGGTCGAGCGTGAGCCGTTTTTGGCGTTCCTAGCCTCCTAGCCAGCCGCCTTAGCGTATCGGATTTGGCAATCGTTCGTAGCTGGTATTAACTGGTAGCTGGTTGTTGGCTGTTGGCGTCGGGCGTTGTCGAGACAATGTTGACAGCGTTAGGCAAAAACGGTCAGCACAACCACCTGGAAGTGGTCAACAGTGCGAGAGGTGAGAGCAGATTCCGAGGTTGATCTTGATCTGGAGGCCCGCTTTTTTCAGGTAAGATACAAAGTTGCCAACCAGCCAAGAGGCCAGTGCATTCAAAAAAAAAACAGAAACAGGCGACTCAAAGTCTCAGGAGGTCAGAACAGAAATACGAGCCGCCAAAGATGCAGGACCCTGAAATCCGAAAAAAACATGGCAGCAACACGAGAAGATCAGTGACAACACGACGGCAAGAGATAAAATACAAGGCACCAACACGATGGACACGAGGGCCAGGTAAGGCCAGGCCAGGCCAGGCTTGAGACGGGCCGCTGGGCTGAGCCTCTGGGCGAACTAGGCGTCCGCACGCAGAACCACCCCTATTTTGTCTCCTTTTCCTTGCCGCCGATCAATGGGGCTCAGTTGTGGTTCCAGCGACCTGGAAAAAGAAGAGCTGAAAATCGATGGCACAGTCAAAATTGTGGATATTAGGTGCAGCAATATGCAACAATAGAATGCAAGCGCGGCGATCCGAAGTTAAAAGGTTTCAGCCGTATCAAAGTAGCGAACGCCTTCTCGGCCCTGATTACCGTTCTTCTCAAAACTTACTCGTCCCGGAAAATGCGCACTTGCGTCTGGCCGTCGTCGTCGATCCACGCGCGGAACATGCCGCCACAGTTGTAGTCTTGGATGACGGCGGTGCGGACTTGCTGCACGCGACCTCGATCGTCTTCGACAACCGCGCACTCAATGCCGATGAGGCCACCTTCACCTTCGCCGGTCCGGCCCCAGCGGTCGCCCGCACTCTTTTGGAGGACACCGTCAGGACCGGCCACGGCCGAGAGCGCATCCGCCGACGACAGTGGCTTGTATTGGGCCATGGCGGCGACCGTGTGGGCAGCACTGACCCGCAAAAAGGAGTCACCGTTGCCTGTGCCAGACACCGCGATGGAACGGGTTGTTTTGACCAAAGGTGCCGACGGCAGCTGGTTGTAGACGAGTGGCATCGGCGAGGGAAGCGGGAGGCAGTCGGCCAGCAGAGTGTAGAGAGCTCGGGACAGCTCGACAACGGGCCGTGAAGACGGTGCACCCGTGCAGCCGCCCGTGCAGCTGCCGCGGCTGCCCACCCCGTCGGATCGTCGTCCTCGGCCCACGTGCCCGCCCACGATCCAGCACCAACGACTGGGGTGTCACCCACGCGGCCGGTCACTTTGTTGGTGAGGCCGCCGGTGCTCGTAGCACAGCATACCACGCCCTCTGCGTCCAGTGCCACTGCACCGCACGTTCCCTGCGGCAGGTACTCGCTGGCCGACCAGGTGCTCGTGGCCGCCCCGGCCCTGCTTCTCGGCCTCGAGGGCCCGCACGTGCTCGTCCCACCGCTGCTGCGTGAAGAAGTAGGACTGGTGGACGAGCGGCAGGCCGTATCGGTCAGCCAGTGCCTCGGCAGCGTCTCCGTAAATTTGCGTGTGTCCCTGTGCGCCGGCATCAATGTTGGGGCTCCCTTTCCACTTGCCCGCCGTTCGGTCGTCGTTCCGGTCGTCGTTCCGGTCGTCGTTCCGGTCGTCGTTCCGGTCCTCGCTTCGCGCACGATTGGAGGTTGCACCCAAATCCTCGTCGCCATGCTCCAGCATCGCCTGGGCGAGCCGGATCGGGTTTCGCACACGCCTCAATCCCATCACGCCCACGCCCCGCTTGGCCCGCCCGCGCGACACCATGACGCTCGCCTCGAGCTCATTGATGCCGTCGCGGGTGAACACGGCGCCGTGGCCGCTGTTGAACAGCGGGCAGTCTTCAAGTTGCACGACGGCAAACGTGGCCATGTCCAGGGCGGAGGGCGTTGTGGCCGTGGTCCGGCTCTTCGGCCCGTTCGGCGTGACCGATGCGGCCGACGGCTCGCCCGATGCCATGTACTCATGGGTGCGAGTGATCTGCCAGTCAGCTTTGGGGTCATAGAGTGGCAATAGTAGAGGCTGAACGTACAATCTCCTTCAAAGCTTTCCGAATGGCGGCTCCTCGTTCGGGCGTCTTAGTCTGCCGAGAAATGTTGCCGGCGCCGCCATGGATAATGATGCGCGGCTGGATTGGGGGGACAATGCGGTGTGGACGTCGGTGGTCAGTCTTGTCCAACATGCCGTTCGTGGCGTCCGTGGCGTTCGTGACGTCCATGGCGGAGATGGGAGACGGCGGAGATGGCGGAGATGATTGTGCTTTTTGCGGCGTTGGGACTCTGGACAATTTCATTCGAGGACGAGAGGTATTGTGACAAAGTTGCCCCTTTTCGGTTCCTTCCTGTAATGGAACTCTCTGTCTGTGGGCTGATGCAGGTCGCAGTTTCCCTCGTTTTCTCCTTTCCCGATAAACGGACGTGCGAAAGTCGTGTGTCACCCTCGCACAATGCATCCGAATCAGGCAGGACAGGAAGGCGCGACTGAGAGCGTGAGGGGTACTATGTCAGTTTCAAAATTGGGGAAACAGCGACCGTTTGGCCGTCCCACAGCGGCAAACTAGAGGGACAGGTCCCCTGTCACGCCTGTAACGGCTGGTGGATGTCGGCGTCGGTTGGCCTTTGTGCCGATAGTGACAGATGCCACCCTTTCTCTATTCTCTACCCAATACCCAATACCAACACCCTCAACTCCCGCGAAAACGAGAACGAGCACCAGCCTCATAAAGAGTTGGGAAAATGGGCTGACAAGATTGATTCCTCCTCTCTTTGGTCAGGCTGGACACTGGATGGGACCCTCCGTCTTACTTTGCTCTCGATTGCTTCATCCCGACCGATGTCTCGGTGCCGTCTACGATTCTGTATAAAGTCAGGACGATGGCCTCGTCTTGGCATCTCGAAATGGCATCAGACTCGCTCTTCAGAACATCTTCAATGCATATCCTACAGTGAAGCACCGCATCCACGTCACCATCATATACATCACCATCATATACATCACCATCTTATACATCACCATCTTATACATCATCATATGCAGCATTGACACATTCACAGACAATCGCCATGTCCGACACTACACACAAACCTGCTTCCGCCTCCCGTGGCGAGGACTACTCGACTCAGCGTCTTACCCAGCGCTACCGGTTCGACGATGTCAACATGGACCTTTTCTTTCTATCAAGCGCGCTCGGCTGGGGCGCGTCCGGCGGCCTGTCTGTCGGTGAGGCCTTCTACGTGGCATCGCAGATTGAGGACGGCAACGCTGCCTCGTGGGCTGCTGCATTTGAACGGCAGGGCGGCATTTTGCAGAAGCAGGCCGATGACTGGCTGGCCAAGGCCGGCGATGGAAACAAGGCCAATAAGACCAACAAGGCCCTCGTACGCAACGCTGGCGAGGCCCGTCTCAAGGCGTTTGCGGCGTACCGCCTGGCCTGGCAGTTTATCGTCCCCGGCGAGGACTTTGTGCGCATCTTCCGCACCAGCCAGGCCCTCTTCGCAAGGGCCATGGTCGAGCTGGACTTGGGGGCCAAGGCGTTCTCTGTGCCCTATGGCGGCGGCCAACTTCCGGGGCACTACTTTGCGTCCAGCACGCCGGGCGCGCCCACCATGCTGATTGTGGGCGGCGCCGACACGTGCCACGAGGATCGTTTCCTGTCGCAAGGTCGATACTATTTGGCGCGCGGGTATACCGTCGCACTTGTCGACCTCCCCGGCCAGGGCCTTGTGCAAGCCCAGAATCTGTTCTGGGAGCCCGAGACAGACAAGCCCATGGCGGCCGTCCTCGATCTGCTGGAGTCCCATTTTGGCCTCGACCGCAAGCGCACGGCACTGCTCGGCATGAGTTTGGGCGGCTACTTTGTCAGCCGCGTGGCCGCCGCACCCGAATCGCTGGGTCTGGGCGCCATCGTTGCTACGCCTGTCCTTACCAAGCCGGAAGCACTCTTTGCTCAGGCTGCTGAGGCGGTCCACTTGAAGGGCAGTGTCGAAGATGATGCCAGCGCAAGCGAGGCGCATGCAGAAAACAAGTCCCCGCCGCGATCAATCTGACCGTCCTCGGCTGGAAGGCCGGCGTCACGTCGCTGCCCGAGCTCGTCGAAAAGTGGAAGGGCGTCGAGGTCGATCCGGCCAGTGTGCAGGTCCCTTCTTGTCGGTGCTCGGCACGCAAGAGGGCGGCATGTGGAAGGAGCAGACACACGCCTGGCACGAGGCCATCCCGTCGCCCAAGAAGAAGCTGATCACGTTGGACGCCGAGACAGGCGCGGATGTGCACTGCCAGGGGAGCAATTGTCTGCGTTTGGTGCAGGAGGTCGATGCCTTCCTTCAAGATATCCTATGGTAGTGGCAGTTGGTGCGACGCGCTTGTCGATGGGTTGGCTGTTTTTTTTCTTTTCGATGTTCCTTTTCTTTTCTGTACTCGTCTGTTTTCTGTTCTCAAATTAGCAGTGAAGAACGTCGAAATAGCAATCGTCCATTTTCTTGGGACACTTCTCAACCAAGAGACCGTCGATCGTGGCGCACTTGGCGCAACTTGGCTACTTGGCGTGCCGGAACGACAAGCATGCCACGCCGAGCGAAGCTTTTAAGAGTGTTACGGAATGGCTTGGAAGAAGAGCGAGAGGCGCTTCAATTGCGGCACGAAGCCGTGACAAGCCATGCCAAAACGCCTCAAAGCTTCTTCAACATTGGCATTCCAGAGAAAATAAGGTGTGAGACACTGTCTGTTAGCAATGTTGGCATGGTGTGTAGGGTGCCGATCGTGTGCTGCAACTCAGCCTTGCGTTATCTCGGTTTTATTTTGTGCGATTTTCGACATCGTCAATTCCCCCTGTGATATACGCATTCGCGTAGTCGCTCCTTCACGCTGAAGGAGGCTGTGAAAGTGTTCATATATTTGAGGAAGCAGCGATGAGCAACAATCACAACTTCCTGTTTTGGACATGCAGAAGTCACACTTACAGCCACGCCTTCCCTTTTCTTTTGTCGCTCCACAGCTCCACAGGGCGACCACGTTTTTTGCGAATTCTCACAAGACATTCGCCCAAGTGGCCCGGGACTGCTGGTTTTTCGTTTTTGCAATTTCGTTGTCTCCATTTGACGAGGAAGAGAACGAACGAACTCGACAGCACGCTGTGCATGGGCTGTGTGTGCGTTGCGTACTCAGTATGTTTGTCAAGGTTCGGTCAGGCTGGACCCACTCTTTTCGCAATGGACCAATACGGCAACCGCACCAGCACCACGTGTAAGTCGAAATGGACGAAACTGCTCCAAAATAAGAAGGCACGAGGGATCGGCAGTGCCAGGGACCAGGAACAAGAGCCCATAATTCGAGAGTAGTCGATTTCATTTTGTATTTTTATGTCGATTCTGTCTCCATTTTCTGTGCTATTTCGTCCAAAGATACTTCGCGTACGACCTTCCGGAGGCTTCCTGGACCCGCTTGCTCAGTTGTTGTCCGTCTTCACTGGTCTGTCTCTGCATGCGGTGCCTCTCATCTCGTTTTCTTTGTCGATTCTCACCAGTCTTTCTCTTCCCCCTCTTCTCTTTTCCTCTTCCCTTTTCTTCTTCCCACTTTGGGAGACCGACGACCTTTCATGTTTAGACTGCTTTTTCTGGGTTTGTGTCCCCCACCTTGCCCATCTTGCCCACCTGCAGGACATCCAAGGATGGACATGTGGGCGACTAAGAAGTGAAAAAGAGAGGACCAAACGAAACAAGGAAGAAACGAGATTGAAGAAACCAAACAAAATTTGGAGAGACCGGAGCAACAACGTATTGCCAACGAATAGCCGAACTAGGATTGCAAAGCTCACTCCCGCTACGTCCGCCCACGCCCGCACGTTCACGGAAGCACGAAGCCATCCAGAAGCCGCTTGAACCTACATCCGCCCTTTTTGTCCTTTTCTGTCTATGCTCTTTTAGGCTGGAAGCTCGTGGCCACACCTAAATTCTGCCTGCATTATGCTTAACGGTCACGATTTTTGTTAGACTTGGTTTAAGAGAGCAGAGTCTGCGACGGTGATGTGACTGACTCGATCTTACAGACGTCTTTGATAATGTAAAGCTAAAGCAAATGCTACTCTCAAAGTGAAGCTTTAAGAAAGCATCTACAACAAGCAACGCTCCTTGTCGATTTCACAGAGGACTTCCCTGTTGGACTTGTTATGGTCCCGGTTAAGATAGATAGAGAAACGACCCCGAAGGTGGAAAGAGAGAAAAAGAAGAGAGATTGCCCCGGACTAGACAATACGCGGATGGACAAGGCCGCACAAGTGACGGCGGCTGTCAAACAAGCTCTGACCAATGAGCCGCGTGCTTATTCCACATGCACCCTCTCATCGACAAAAAAGGTGCACAAGGTCGACAAGCTCGACAGACCCGACCACGCGCAACAAGTCTTGGCAGCGTGCCGGGATGCCACTTTCAAGGCCACACAAGCACGGCAAGGCCACGCCCCCCAAGCTTGTCCACCCGACTCTCCACTTTCGTCTCCTCTTCTTTCCCTTCCTCTCGTCGGTGTCGCTTCGAGCAGCCCGTTATTCCGAACACACCTTCTGGAGACCCATATACGGGCCCAGGAGGGCGGACGATGGATGGATGGTCGACATGCGCATAGACTGAACCGGGGTACCCTTGTCTTCACGGACTTGACAAGGCACTCAACTCAGCGTGCAATCTATGAAGGCACTCCTGTGTGTGATGTGCAGGTGTGCCAACGATCGGCACCCCATTTTTTTTGTTGGTGAAAGAGAAACATCCCTCTCGTATATAGACCCTGCCTTCCCGCTGCTCTTGCGTCGTGTATAAACTCGTGTCAACCCGCTCAGAGATCGGCACGCTCTTTTTGTCTTTCATCCTCAACAGTACCCTCTCGTTCATTCCTCACTCACCCCTTCCTTTCTTCCACCCCCTCCCTCCCATCAAAATGGTGAACACTGTTGCTGCCCTTCTCTTGGCGGCGGCCTCGTCCGTCTCCGCGGCCGCCGTCTCGGTCTCGCTGCAGTACACGGCCACGGCGACCAGCGACGTCCTGGCCGCCCAGGCCACGGCCAAGTCGAGCAGCCCCGTCAGCTTCGTCAAGGGCAAGGCCTTTGACCGTATCGCCATCATCTGGCTCGAGAACACGAACTTCGCCCTTGCTGAGGGTGATCGTGAGTCCTGGTCCTTTCTTGTCTATTTTTTGCCCCCCAAATCAAAGCGTCATCCACTAACTTGCCAGCCAACCTCGCCTTCCTGGCCAACAAGGGTATCAAGCTGACCAACAACTTTGGCGTCACGCACCCGTCCGAGCCCAACTACGCTGCTGCCATTGGCGGTGACTACTTTGGCATGAACAATGACAAGTTCAACTTCATCAACTCCAACGTCAGTACCGTCATTGACCTGCTGGAGGGCGCCGGCATCAGCTGGGCCGAGTACCAGGAGGACATGCCGTATGCCGGCTTCGAGGGCTTCGCCTATATCAACCAGGAGACGAAGGCCAACGACTACGTGCGCAAGCACAACCCGGCCGTGCTCTACGACCAGAACACCAAGTCGCTGCAGCGCCTCTCGCAGATGAAGAACCTGACCGCCTTCCACGAGGACCTGGCCGCCGGCACCCTGCCCCAGTGGATGTTCATCACCCCCAACATGACCTCGGACGGCCACGACACCTCCGTGACCGTGGCTGGCGCGTGGACCCGCAACTTTGTCGAGCCTCTGCTGGAGGACGACCGCTTCATGAACAACACCCTCGTCCTCATTACGTTTGATGAGAACGCCAGCTACGGCATCCAGAACCAGATCCTCGGTATTCTGCTGGGCGACGCCGTCCCCGCCGAGCTCGGTCGGTACCTCGGACAACCACTTCTACAACCACTACAGCGAGATCGCGACCGTCGAGGCCAACTGGGGCCTGCCCACGCTGGGCCGCTGGGACGTCGGTGCCAACGTCTACCAGGTCGTGGCCGACAAGACGGGCGACTCGCTGCGCACCTACAACGCCGACAACTTGGCCAAGCACTACTACAACGTCTCGTACGACGGTGTCTTCAACTCGGCGGCCAAGTATGCCGTCTACCCCAAGCCCAACCTGTGCCTCGAGCACGCCGGCCGCAAGGTCGCCCAGTCGGTGCAGCAGAAGTGGTACGGCAACAAGAACCCCTCGTACTACAAGGACACCATTGAGGTCAACGACGGCCTCAACCCCCCTGCCCTGTACGGCTTCAAGAACTAAGCTGGAGAGGACAAAGAAAGCTTTGATAAAATTGGTGATGCGAGTGAGGAAAAGGTGAATGAAGGACGGTGGGGTGTGAGGTGACACAATAGACGATAGCAGACGATGGCAGTCGAGGTCACGACAGTTATTCTTCGTACACACAAAAAACGTAATATATAATTTACAAGTCGACGGTTCCCATTGGGTCGACTCTAAACCATTTTTTTTTTTTGCTTTATATTGCAAGTAACCAAAGTGAAATATCTCTTCTCGGCGAAGGTCCGTCTGCTTGGGCCATGTTCGCCTTCAATATCGAGTACATCCCGTCTGAAACGAACCACTGGCTGGGCGAGCCATATTGTGGGTCGTCAAATCGTCAAACAACGTCAACACAAGCGACGGCACGAACTGTTATTGATAGGATTGTAGGTAATGTGACAAGAAGTCAATTGCACAGGTCAGGGCCTGCAAACGCCATGTATTGATAATCTCACAGTCCTCGATCCGTCTGGCCGTGCGAGTCTGGTTGAGGCAAGTGGACGTCTCGTTCGTACCAATTTTGTTCCCATTTTCACACTCATTTCATTTGTACGCATATATTCCAAGACAGATTGAGAGACATATTATATAAGCAAATAGAAAAGAAGAGAAATGCTGGGAGAATGAAAGAGAAAGAAGGGAGGTCGAAAATGTCGTTTATGAAAAACAGCCATTTCAAATTGGTGGGCGTGACTTTCCACGTGATAGCGCACGGACCAGTGACTTCCGCCGCAACCACTCAACGCGTGCCTGCCCGCCCTGGACGCGTCGCGATTTTGCACTTTAGCTCTTGCCAAGCTCACAAGACGTTGCCGGAACCTCATCTTCTCAAACCTCACACAGCAACGACGACAACGACCATCCACTCCATTCCGCCGGCGATCACATCCACGACCCATTTACGACTTCCATCGAGCGAAATTCCTCTCCTTCCACCCTCTACGTACACAAACCCCCACCCCCACCACACTCTGCCACAATGTCGGACGTCGAAGACATGGACGTGGATCCGCCTCGCAACGACAGCAGCAGCAGCATCAAATTTTCCGCCGCCGAGAGCAGCAAGGGCAAGCGCAGTACGGCCGCCAATCTGCCTGTCGAGGCCGAAGATACGCTGCCGTGGGTCGAAAAGTACCGTCCCGTGTCGTTGTCGGACGTGTCGGGTCACCAGGACATCCTGGCCACCATCAACAAGTTTGTCGACTCGAACCGGCTGCCCCATCTTTTGCTGTATGGCCCACCCGGTACGGGCAAGACATCGACCATCCTGGCTCTGGCACGGCGCATCTATGGCGCGGCCAATGTGCGGCAGATGGTGCTGGAGCTGAACGCGTCGGACGATCGCGGCATCGATGTGGTGCGGGAGCAGATCAAGACGTTTTGCGTCGACCAAGCAGATTTTCGCGGCCAAAGCGGCCGCGCCCGCCGCCGGGGCCCATCCCCGCGACGGGGCCAACAGTCTGGCCACCTTCAAGCTGATTATCCTGGACGAGGCGGACGCCATGACCAACACGGCCCAAATGGCCCTGCGCCGCATCATGGAAAAGTACACGGCCAACACGCGGTTCTGCATCATTGCCAACTATGCGCACAAGCTGAGCCCCGCCCTGTTGTCGCGCTGCACGCGCTTTCGCTTCAGCCCGCTCAAGGAGGCCGACATTCGCGTGCTCGTCAACCGCGTCATTGACGAGGAGAGCGTCCAGATCATGCCCGAGGCCGCCGATGCGTTGGTGACCCTCAGCCGCGGCGACATGCGCCGCGCCCTCAACGTCCTGCAGGCGTGCCACGCATCGAGCACACCCCTCCGCGAAACGGACGCCGCCAAGGACGAGCCGGTCGTGCGCGACATGATCACCACCGAAACCATCTACAACTGCATCGCCGCGCCGCCGCCAGACGCCGTTCGCGAGATCCTGCAGACGCTCCTGACGACAACCGACGTCACGTCCTGCCTCAACACCATCAACGCCCTCAAAGTGGCCCGCGGCCTGGCGCTGGCCGACATCATCACAGCGTTGTCGGAAGAGATTGTGAAAGTGGAGGCGAGCCCCAAGGTGATGGTGGCGTGGCTGAGCGGGCTGGCCGACATTGAGCACCGGGTGGCCAGTGGCGCAGGCGAGACAGTGCAGACGGGTGCATTGGTGGGCGTGGTTCGGAGCGGTTGCGAGATGATGAGCTCCTAGGGAGGCCTGAACCAGGGTCAAGCATGGAACGGGAGAAAAGAAGATGGAAAACGGATTCGGTCCACTTTCACAGAGTACGTGGCGGCATATACCAGCGAAATGCTATTTTTTCAAATGTTCAGCGAGGTGAGAGTCCGAGCAACAAAAACTGCAAAGAGAACGTGACCATGGTGAGGGACCAAAACAAAGTGTCTTCTGAAACGTCAATGAAAGCCAAGGTGCGATAGGCTTTGGCATCTCGGCCAAAAAGGAGAGAAAGGGGGGACCCCTAGGACAGCATGGGTTTCCCTCGGCTCGTCCCTCTTCCCCAGCAAAAGCTCGGTTGTGCCTGCACAGACTAACAATACTTTATTTGTCACAATCACTGCCTCGTATCTCCGTTTCGTACCGTTTTCCCGGCTCTGTTCCTTTCCCGTATATTCTGGTTGGTGTTTTTCGGGTCCATCGTCAGATTCAAGTTTCCGGGCTCATTTCTTTGTGCGATGTGGATAGAGGAAGCACTCAGTGGTGCGCATCACGGTGGGCATTCTGTAACGTGAAGTGGACTGGCCAGCCCGGCAGTATTATTGATATTGCCGTGCCCGTGCCCGTGCCAATTTCCGTGACCCTGCGTAGTGCCGTTTATATTGTTGTCGATGCTGTTGTGGCTGTACGCTGAAAGAGCCCGTATGTGCCCACGGTGGTGTCCTGGGTGGTGCACTGAAACTGGAACCATTGAGGTGTTGTTCAGCGCACGGCAGGTCCTGATATTGCTGCTGCTGTGTAAATGCCCCCGAGACAATGTCGTCTTTGATGGCACCAGCATGCGGTGCACCGAGACTCTGGCCGGTCAGTCCTCGTGTGATGACGGTGGGAGTGACGATGCCACAACCAGGGCTTCTTTTTCTTGCTGCTGTAGACGGTCCACCTTTTGCCGCAAGTGGCGTGCACAGCTGTAGAAGAAGGCGCGAATGCAACAGGCGAGGCCAGCAGCAAAGCACCCAGCACGTCCGCCACAATGGCCGCCGTCAATCTCTGGTTGCAGCCAAAACGACCACCGCCGCCGTTTCCGTCGCCTCATATCCATCCAGAACTCGATGGAGAAGACGAGGGAGCCGAGCTGTTGCTGCTTGTCCGGCAGTCAGGGAGACTGTCTCATGACAGCACCCTTCTCTCGGTTGTCGGCTAGGACGAACATCACGACGTGGGTATCCAGCGATGCGTTCAACGACGGGACGCTAATGAAAGACTTTCATAGAAAGCAGTATATTTAGCAAGAATCAGTCTTGACTGCAGCCTACTCCTCACAAATATGTATGCACATCTCCAACGGCTCGAACTCCATCAACGATTCGATCTCGCATTCCTCGATTGAAAAGCAAGGCTGCCCGATTAGGAAAATTTCACTTACACGTCCCTGGCGCTGAAGGCAGCCAAGACCAGGCGATGGTGCCCTAAGAAACGTTAGTGCTGTGGTCCCCAAGAAGCCCCATAAGGCGCTGTAAGACGGCACTACGCAGTATTCCGTAGTATTTATTGGACTTGAATCGCTTGATCAACGCAAGCTAAGCAGCCAAGCCATTCACAAGCTTCTTACCCATGTCGATTGCCGTACATCGTATTTTCTTTATTTCCTAGGAACAATAATGTTCGTCTCCTTTCCGTCGTTTCATGGATGCTGTTTGCGACCTTTTTCCGTCGTATCTCTTTTGTCGACTCTCGTCGTCACTTTGTCCTTGTCGCCACAGTAAGCTCCCATGAGAGACCGCTAAACCGCTAAGAAAAGGCACCGCTTTATGCGTACAGGCCATCCACAGCTGCCCATGTGGCCTAATCGCACCAATAGCGGGAGGGCGCTGGCTCCACGTGTAAATGTCCATTTCTTCCCACCGATGACGAATGTGTTCTCGACTTTTTTGTTCTTACACAGCCCTCGATGCGGCTTCTTATTTGAGTCATCCTGGCAGAGTGTAGCATTCGAGAAAGCGATTGACAGGGCCGTCAGGGCAAGGTCGTGATCGTCCTGATAGCGGAGCACGTATTCTGCCATCCATGCTCTGTAACGGCGAGTTCCGGCTTTACGCATATTCATGCAGGCGAGAAATCGAGGCATTTGATAGTTCTTCGTTGAAAGAGATTTTTTATTTGGGTGGGGGTTCATCTCTGCACTTCTGCACGGGACTTTCCGAATCTGTCTAGCTACACTCCGCTCCTGCCTTTTACTTTCCAACTCGTACGTCATTTTCGTCTTTCCTCTTTCGACAACCACCACACCTTTAGTGCTGCATCGCGCCTTCCGTATTCTTTCGTTATGCTGCATGGCCTACCGTTCGCCTTGGATCCACGCACGTGGGGCAGGAACGAGATGGAAAGGCTTGAACGGGCGGGGAAGGTGCGGAAGGTCGAGAGAGTAAGAGAACTTTTTGAAAGACAGGAGAGAGAGAGAAAGCAAATACGAGAAAAATGACACAAGACGCAGGTCAATCGATCGATCCACGCCGACCGCGGCCTGCCCTAAAGGTGCATCGTGGTACTATGGGGCTGAGACAGCAATTACCTCACCAGGCGCGGCCCAACAGGTGTCTGGCCCAGCACGGTGGTGATCGGCACTGTCGCTAGCTGCAGTCCTATAGATAAGCTCCCTCCAGTATTCTTTGAAGATTTTTTTTTTCGAAATATTTTTCTCCTCGCGATCAACAAAGAAGTGAGCCTCCCCCTACTCTCACCTTTTGCTCACCTTACCGTCTCCTGTTGCACAGCAACATCCCACATCCCCCTTCACCGCATCATGAAGTGGCCCAGGTCTGCATCTTGTCCTTGGCTCTGGCCGGCAGCGCTGTTGGCAAGTTCGCTGGCCACGGACCTTGACACCATTTCCAAGTTCTGGGGCCAGCTCTCGCCGTACTTTGAACAACGACGAGGACTATTTTGGTGTCAACGATGTCGGCATTCCCGAGGGCTGCGGCCTCGAGCAAGCCCATGTTCTCCAGCGCCATGCCCAGCGCTTCGGCACCGGCGAGTTTGACGATGCGCCCAACGATGCGGCCTTTGCCGACAAGGTGGCCGCTGCCAATGGCAAACGGCAGCTTCACGGGCCCCATTGCTTCCTCAACAACTACCGCTACCTCTTGGCCGAGTCGTACCTGACCGGCATCGGCGCCAGCACCGAGTTTGCTCGCGTGTCAGCTTCTGGAACCAGTACGGCCGGCTGCTGTACAACGCCACGGCGGGCCAGGTCTCCTACAATGCCAGCAGCCCGAGCGCGCTCGATGCGTCGAGCCAGCCCGTTCTGCGCACCACGAGCCAGAGCCGGATCTGGAACTCGCAGATCTCGTGGGCACTGGGGTTCTTTGGCCCCTCGTTCCAGCCCGTCACCGTGCCCGATCCGACGCTCTCGAACTGGACGGCTCCCTTTCGCGTGTCGTCATCCCCGAGGGCGGCCCGAGAACAACACCCTGGCCTCCTACGACAGCTGCCACAACGACGGCAGGAAGCCCATTGTCGACCTGGGCGATGTCGAGATGTGGCCCTACGTCGGATCGTATCTCCAGGCGGCCACGGCGCGTCTCCAAAAGTACGTCCCCTCGGGCTTCAACCTGACGACCAACGACAACCTACGCCATGCAGAGTCTCTGTGCCTACGAGACGGCCTACCTCGGTGACAGTGGGTTCTGCAAGCTCTTTACCGCTCGACGAGTGGGCCGGGTTCGAGGTCACGCTGGACGCCGAGTACTACTACGACTACTCGTACGGCAACCCGACGGGCCGCCGCGCAGGGCATCGGCTACCTGGAGGAGCTGCTGGCCCGTCTCACGAACCAGTACATTCCGTCAGCAACTCCAGCGTCAACTCCACCATCACCGGACAATGCCGACGACTTCCCGCTGGGGGCCAAGTTCTACGCCGATTTCTCCCACGAGACTTAATCATTTCCGTCCTGACCGCCATGTCCCTCGACTACCTCCGCGATGCGCCCCCGCTCGGCGCCCACGCCTGGCCGCCCAACCCCAACCGCAAACTTTGTCCTCTCCCACCTCACGCCCTTTGGCGGCCATCTCGTGACCGAGGTCTACGGCTTGCAAGCAGCGCCAACCCCGACGCCGTCACCGAGCACACCACCGTCTACAGCAACCCGCCGCACACCGGCATGCCACCACAAGTTTGTCCGCATGCGGCTCAACAACGGCATCCTGCCGCTGCACACGATTCGGGCGGCCAGTGTGCCGGCGGACGACGGCTTCTGTGCGCTCAACGACTTTGTCGCAAGCCAGGCGAATGCGACGGCGCTGGCCAACTATGCGTATGCGTGTACGGGCAACTACACGTTGAGCGATTCCGTTTTGATGGGAAGGACTACGATGGAACCATTTTCGCCTCGTGAGTGGAGCGAGCAGTGGGGTAACATTGAAGTGAGGTTTTAGAGAAAATATAGAAGAAAAAAGCGAAGTGAGCGAAGCAAGCGAGGAGACTAAAAAATATGCAATTCAACAGCAAATACTAGAATAATCGATGAATAAAAGAGCATACAAGGCAATGATATTACGATTAATGATAAGGGAAAGGAGAAAATGGGAGAGTAGAGAAAATACACGACCGCTCGGTTTTCGTTAGACTGGTCTACCCCTCTATCTGCCTCGGATGGAGCCGTCGGCGGACGCGACTTGGCTCCGCCGTTACATATCGGAGGCCGGAGCAAGTCGTACGGAGAGATGAATACTGAGTAAGCTCGACTGGTCTCGCAAGGCGAAACAACTGGATATGCACCAGTCAGGTCGTACTGCATGATGGACCCTATCGCAACTGTCTGTGCATCGTGTCTTTACAACGTACTCGCATCTCGTCTTTCTTACTAGCTTTCGTCGTGTAAGATTTCATGTACTTGCTAAACCACCTTCCGGAACAGGAAGACGACGCTGCCCATCGCTGCGGAGAAGGTCGCAGTCTAGCCCATCTGGTCGCATCTGGTGCATCGCGGCGCAGGAAACAGTGATCCACTAGCAAGGCGGTCTCTTGTTTTCCTCTACGATGTACTGAGTACTCGTAGTCCCATATCTACACTCTATCACTCTCTAGATTAGCCGGCAGGTCACTTGACGCCGTGGGCCACCAACCATCCTTATCCTCCGGCAGACGGGCGATAAACGGACGTTCCGCGACAAGATATACGCCCTTTTAGACGGCATTCTCGTCCCAAGATACGCGCCCAGTACTTTGCACCCCTGTCCATGCCTCTCTCCTTTCCCGTTCCCTTTCCATTTCCCTGCCCCTCTCCCTCTCGGTGGATCTCGCAGCGGCACGATGCCTCCGCAGACTGTCTATCCTCCGCAAAACGTCACACGCAAATGCCGTGTACTCCGTACTCGCACGACTCTATCATCCATCCTCCAGTGACCCGGTTGACTCCATCGCTCTTCATTGCACTCTAACGTTGCACATCTCTTTCCTCTTTCTCTCTTTTCGCTCCCATCTCTCCCTCTCGTCTTCCCTTGAGCCCCTCCTTTTGTTTTGCTCCTTCCCCCTCATTCTCATGCGAGCTCTCTTTCCGGGGAACCTATTTTTGGCGGGCCATATGGGAGTTTGAGACAGCCCATGGCCAGACGCAACGCCGCAGTCGCTTGATGGGCCGCGTAGCGTACAGGCCATGATTCATTGCACACACTCCCAACAGGCGGACGCTCTGTGACAGGGCCTATCACCGGGGATGTACCACGGGAATGTATCTTCCCCGGTATGGGTGTCCTAGGATGAAGCGCTCCTGCCCTCTTCACCCCGCGTGTCTATCTATGTAGCCGTAAAAACCCACGCGGGAAGGAGCGACGGGTGATAATCAAAAAGAAGAAGGGGCCCATCACAGATAACGGAAAGATGTCAGGAACAAGGAAAGAGCACTCGTTCACCACTTTCCTGTGTATTTTCGCACACAAAAGCTTCGACCGTCACGGCAGTGCTTCGTCTGCTCAGTCCTTTTCATCTCCTTTTTTATCTCTACACGTTTCGTTTGTCTCTTTTTCTCATCGCCTCCCAACAGACCTCTCAAACCTCTCAACTGGCCAACGATCATTGGCCAACTCGGTGAGAGAAGTCCCGTCACCCGGCGATGGGCCTTCGCCTTTGGCCCCGCCCATCGAGGTCTTTGGTGCGCCGGAAATCTCCACCGTCGACGAGGAGAAGCAGCCTCCCGCGTTTCGGCCCACGAACAGATTGGCGACCAGATCCGCCTGAGCTCCTTGCTGAGCTCGCTCCCAATGGCGAGGGTGAGTACATCCGCCGCCTCGTCAGCGAGATGACCGAGGACGAGCCTATGCCATTGTCCAAGAGGGTCTCCGCTTCTTCAGTGACGACTGGAACTTCCCGTCCGACATGCGCGAACGAATGCAGCGTCTCGTCACTGAGGGCCCAAGCAGTACGGTCCCTTTTACGACCGTGATCTCCGCATCGACGCCGTCATGCTACGCTACTCATCGCCTTACCCAGGCGTCCGTGCCGTGGCCGACCCCAAGACGACGATCGTGTTCATGTCGAGACCATCCGTGCCTATTTCCTGGGCGTCAGCTGGGCCGTCATCGGCACGTTTGTCTCGACGTTCTTCAACAGCCGTTCCCGTCCATCAGTCTGAGCGGTTCTGTTATCCAGATTCTGCTGTACCCGTGCGCCAAGTTCTTGGTGCTTGTTCTTCCCGACTGGGGCGTCACCATTGCCGGCACACGCCACTCGCTCAACCCGGGTCCCTGGACCTTCAAGGAGCAAATGTTTGCCACCATCACCTACAACGTCGCCATCTACACCTCCAACGCCTACACCATGATCTTGGTGCAGCGCTCGCCCGTCTACTATGGCGAAACGTTCATCACCGTCGGCTACCAGCTGATGCTCACCTTCTTCGTGCAGCTCATGGGCATGGGCTTTGCCGGCTACCTGCGCCGTTTTAGTGTCTATCCCGTCAAGGCTCTGTGGCCGACAGTCCTGCCCATCATCGCCATGAACCGTGCCCTCACGCGTCCCGATGTCCGCGAAGAGCCAGCCCATGGCTGGACCATCTCGCGCTACCGCTTCTTCTGCTACTGCGCGCTCGGCATGTTCTTCTACTACTGGCTGCCCGGCTACCTCTTCACGGCTCTCTCGACCTTCAACTGGATGACCTGGATCGCGCCCAGCAACGTCACGCTCGCCATCTTGACGGGCTCGTCGCTCGGTCTCGGTCTGTTCAACCCCATCACGACGTTCGACTGGAACGTCGCTACATCGTCGTATGCTGCTCTGGCCCAGCCTTTCTTTCAGTACGGCGACCATGTACGTCGGCAGTCTGTTGGGCGGCATGATCATTCTCGGCATCTACTACAGCAACATGTACAACACGGCGTACCTACCCATCAACTCATCGTCGGCCTTTGCCAACAACGCGACCACCTTTGCGGTCAAGAATGTGATTATCAACAACACGTTCGTCGAGTCGCTGTACCAGGACTACTCGCCACCCTTCTACACGGCCGGCTACATTTTGACCGTCGGCGCCAACTTTGCCTTTTACCCCGTCTATTTTCTCTACATTATGCTCAACCAGTGGAAGACAATGTCCGAGGCCTATGTCAACTTCTACAAGGGTCTGCGCCATGGCCGTGGCAACTACGAGGGCGCCAACGACATCCACAGCCGTCTCATGGCCCGTTACAAGGAAGTCCCCGACTGGTGGTTTCTTCTGATTCTCGTCCTCGCCGTTGTCGTGTCTATCGTCTTTCTGCACATTTACCCGCTCAACACACCAGTCTGGCTCGTGTTCTTGGTGCTCGGTATCAACCTGGTCTTTGCTGTCCCGCTGTCCTTCTTGTCGGCCACCACCGGCACTAACCTGGGTCTTGGCTCGCTCATCCAGGTCGTCACCGGTTACCTGCTCCCCGGCAACCCCAACGCTTTTCTGTTTGCCCAGACGCTCGGCTCGTGGGCGCTTGCGGGTTACGGCGACAACTACGTGCAAGACAACAAGATGGCACACTACGTCAAGATTGCGCCCCGTGCCGTCTTTCGCTGCCAGATTGGCACCATCATCATTACTTGTTTTGTCGCCGTCGCCACCCAGAACTTTATCCTGGAACATGTCCAGGGCCTCTGCACACCGGACCAGCCGAGCCGCTTTACCTGTGCCAACGACGGCAATCCTCTGTACGCCTCCTCGCTCATGTGGGGTCTGCTGGGGTCCAACCGCATGTTTGGCTCGCTCTACCCGCTCTTCAAGTGGTGTTTCCTCATCGGCGCCCTGATTGCTATTGTCTTCCTCGTCGGCCAGGGCTACGGCCCCTCTACCTGCCCCGGGCCCGTGTCTGGCTGCGTGACCGTGTCCTGTCGGCCCGCCTATTCCGCATGCTCGATGCCACGCTGTTCCCTGCGATCGGCTCTCTTCTCTGGCTCAACCCGGTCCTGGTGATTCAGGGCATCCAGCACTGGGCCCCTTCCAACATGTCCTACAAAACGCCCGGCATGATTTTGAGCTTCATCTTCATGTACTGGCTGCCCCGTCACCGTCTTGCCTGGTGGGAACGCTACAACTACACCCTGTCGGCTGCCTTGACGGCCGGTGTCGCCGTCTCGGCCCTCGTCATGTTCTTTGCGATTGGGTACAACCCGGTCCGCTTGACCTGGTGGGGCAACACTGTGAGTGGCGCCGGTGTCGACGGCAAAGGCGCGGCCATCCTGCCGCTGCCCGACCGTGGCTACTTTGGTCCCGAGAAGGGGACATTCCCATAGGCTCAACAACCACGACAGGGTTATTAGTGCAGAGGAATCGAGAGGACGAAGTGAATGTGATGACTGGCAATGGGGTTCTGTGGAGGCCATCTTGTTGTGCCGGCTGTGTGGTTATGATTTGCTATGATTTGCTATGATTTGCAGCAGCTTGCTATGATTCGCTAAGAATATATGACTCTGTACCTGTACTTGCTCCACTTCGTACGCTGCTCCCGCCGACTTGTTTTATACATTTTTCCAGAAACACGCATGCGCGGTGTGTCCAGAGGGCGTATGCATTCTGATCCAGCCAGTCTGGAGAGCAGAGCGAACTATGCGATGGGATCAACTACGCATCCTGTGCTTGACCAGATTGCCTCGGTAGCTAGCAAAAGGGAAGGACCTAGAATCAGCTATTGTGATTTTTTCGTACTCGTTTTAAAGAAAGTTAGACAATTCAGTATTATTTGTGTTCTTGACCTCTTTTTTTGCTTGGTTAATAAACAGATTTAAGTCGACAATAAGCTGACATCCTAAAGGATAAATTGAAGTGCAGCTGGGTCATGTTCTTTAAAGTGATAAACACATTTAAACACATATAATCACATAGATAAAATAGCAGCCCTGTATTAAAAAAGAGCACATTTTTTCTAATTGGAGACGACCTTTGGAGATACGAATGTAGATAAAAGATACGTGGTAAATAGACACAAAGCATCTTTGATATTGTGTAGTGTTGATTCGCACGGCCTAACTCTAGCAACGGCCCATTTTCTACACAATTGTCTTGACGCAATATCTATTGTGCATCATCTTGCCTTTCTGATTTCATGACTGTCTTCCTCAAGTGTAGATTTTAATGAAGAGCAACAGACATCTCGATATCTTCTTCCCTCTGTTGAGACAGCTTATTCAGGCACACGTGACCTGCTCTGCTCCTGCGGCGCGACAATGGCGCGCCGCACTATCGCGAGTACCTGCCCTAAGCGGACCAACCAGAACCGCGTACAGTAAAGTGACGCGGGCGCCTACTGTGCCCGCTGGATAGCTCCTGCGTTCTCCCCCAAAACGCGCTTTCCCCAATTTGTTCTGCTTGCGAACCCGGACGGCAGGAGCAACCCCGGGCCTCGACGAGAGTTCGCCATTATTGGAGTTCACCATTTGGAGCTGCCGACCTTCCTTTGACGACATCGCCTCTAAATTGCGTGCATCGCCGAAGAGAGACTCTTCCTGCCTACTCCTTTCCCTACCGACATGGCGGGCAACGCCAAGGGTGCTGGCTACGAGCCAGTCGCAGGGGCCGATACGGCCGACGACATGGAGCTCGAGCACAGACCTCCGTCGTATCACAGCGACTTCAAAGATGACGACGCAGCAGCGGCCAATGACGATGCTGATGAGACACGAGGCTTCCTGGCATTGTCTTCTGGTGCGGGCGGCGCCGGTGCAGGTGCAGGAGCAGGAGCAGGATCGGCCTTTGTCCCGGCGAGCCAACTCCACCGATCGGGCGACGACACACCTCCACGATGGCTCTCAAAACGAACCATGCGCGTCGTCGCCATCTCGTTTGTGACGTGCCTGGCCGTGTGCATTGGCTTCAAGTGTGTTGCCGACACCACGGGGCTGGTTTTTTCGTTGGCCCATGGTGACGGCCGCTCGAATGACGGGGCGGCCGCGGACGGCAGCAAAGACAAGGATGGCGCCTGCCGGGCTACGACAGTGACGGTCCCGCAGTACTTCCAGACGACACCGCAGCTGTTTGCCGGCCCTACGGCGACAGGCCGGCCGGCGTTCTTGGCACAGACGGTGACGATCGACCCGACGGCGACGTACGTGGCGAACCAGCCGCTGCAGACCAACATTCTCGTGGATGGCGTGCCCAACGACGGCAGCGGCCACAGCATTTTCCACCACATGGGCTTCCTGTCGCCCTACCAGCCGGCGCCCGGGTTCGGCGTGCAAGAGTACGCGCTGCCACCGGGCGCCGAGATTGTGCAGCTGCAGATGCTCTCGCGGCACGGCTCGCGGTACCCGACGTCGGGTGCCAATGTGAAGGCTTTGGGCGAGAAACTGGCCAAGTTCAAGGGCAAGTTCAAGGCGTCCGGCGCGCTTGCGTTCTTGCAAGACTGGGCGTTCCACCTGGGCCACGAGATTCTGGTGCCAAGGGCCGCCAGGAGCTGTTCGACTCGGGCGTGCTGCACTCGTACATGTACGGCAACTTGTACAACCCCAACAGCAAGATTATCGTGCGGACCACCACCCAAGACCGTATGCTGAAGTCGGCCGAGAACTTCATGGCCGGCTTCTTTGGGCTGGAGTGGACCAACAACGCCACCATCGAGGTCATTATCGAGCAAAAACGGCTTCAACAACTCGCTGGCGGGCTACATGAACTGCCCCAACGCGCAAAACGACAAGTCCGGCGACGAGGCCAATGCCATCTGGGTCGAAAACTACCTGCGCAACGCCACGGCCCGGTTCCAGGCCATGATCTCGGGCACCTCCGACTTTGACTGGACCATCCAGGACACCTATGCCGCGCAGACCATGTGCCCCTACGAGACGGTCGCCTACGGCTTCAGCCGGTTCTGCGACCTGTTCACGTACGACGAATGGGTCGGCTTTGGCTACTCGACCGATCTGGTGTTTGCCGGCGGCAGTGGCTTCCAGTCGGCCACGGGCCGTGCTGTTGGGATCGGCTACCAGCAAGAGATTGTCGCCCGTCTGCGCAACCACACGCTGGGCTACGTGGGCTCGCAAATCAACACGACGCTCGACAACAACACCGACACCTTTCCGCTCAACCAGAGCCTGTATCTCGACTTCTCGCACGACTCCAACATTGTCAGCGTCCTGACGGCGCTGGGCCTGACCCAATTCGCCCAGTTCCTGCCGCCCTCATCGTACCCGGGCCCGCACAACTTGACCTTGGCGCACGTGGTGCCTTTTGGCGCGCGTCTCGACATTGAGGTCATCCAGGCACCAAAGCCCGTCAAGGCCGATCGTTCGGGCTACGACGAGAGCGCCACCGCCAAGGAGACCAAGTACATTCACTTTGTCCTCAACCAGCGCACACTGCCGCTCGGCCTGAGCTTCCCCGAGTGCGATGCCTCGCGTGTCGACGGCTGGTGCGAGCTCGAGACCTTTTTGCGCGTGCAGGACACCATGCCGGCCGCGCCAAGTACGACGAGGCCTGCTTCGGGCCCTTCACGGCGCGGCCCTACGGCACCATCACAGACGGAGCCCCAATTTAGAGGATGTGTGTGTAGGATCGCATGTACTTTTATTATTTTAAATCATTGTCGCTTTCTTCTGGGATCGGATCTGGTCATACGTCGTTTCGTTTATTTCTCTTTTAGTCTACCTAGCCTTGTGCGAACGATTCGTCCGCTTTCACCAATAAAACAAATGGAAAATAATAATAATAAACACCGTTTACAAAGCAAAACAAGAAAATCTCATCGAATGGCCCAGAGCCCCGTTTCACCGTTCGGCCCATGTTCATTCTTTGCTCTGCCCACCGACTCCTCTCTCCTCAATGACCACACCCCACGGGTGCGACTCCTGGCCGTACATGATGCTGCTGATCCACGACTTGATCTGCTTTGTGTACTTGCCGCCCGTCTCTGTCGCCATCGGGATGGGGATGTCCTCGCCGCGGTGGTGCACCAGCGACACGGGCGCCACAAAGTACGCCGTGCCCGCCGCAAACGACTCGACAATGCGGCCCTCCTTGTGCGCGTCCTGCAGCTCCGCAATCGTGTACCGCCGCTCCACCACCTCGACCTCGCCCGCCAGCCGCTCACGGGCCAGCTGCACGATGCTGCGGCGCGTCACGCCGTCCAGGATCAGGCGGTCGTCCAGGGGCGCCGTCACGAGCTGCGTCTTGCCCGTCTCCTTGTCCTGGAGAACGACAAAGAAGTTGCTGGCGCCGGCCTCGGTGCAGTAGCCCTCCGGGCCGTACAGCCACAGGATCTGGTGGAACCCGCGCGCGCGGGCCTCGATGGCGGCCTGCAGGCTGGGGCCGTAGTTGGCGCCCACCTTGGCGTAGCCGAAGCCGCCGACCCAGGCGCGCACCATGTCCTCGGGGCTCGTGTGGAGGCGCATGCCGCCCTGGACGACGTCGAGGCGGGGCATGTAGCTGGCGGTGATGTAGAGCAACGCCGAGCGCGGGGCCTGGACGCCCAGCTGGGGCTGGGTGCCAATCATGGTCGGCCGCAGGTACAGGTACTCGTTCGGGCCGCCGCCGACGGGCAGCCACTTGGGGCCGTCGACGGCCATGAGGGCGACAACCAGCTTCTCCAGCTCGGCTGGCGCGAAAGCGGGCAGGGAGATGCGCACAGCCGAGGTGAGCATGCGCCGGGCGTTGCAGTCGGGGCGGAACAGGCGCAGCTTGTCGTCGACACCCCGGTAGACCTTGAGGCCCTCAAAGCACTCGGTGGCGTAGTGCAGCACCGACGCTGTGGGCATCAGCGACAGGGGACCGTAGGGTCGCAGCTGAGGGGCGGCCCAGCCCGTCTCGGCGTCCCAGGCCACCGTCACCATGTGGTCGGTGCAGATGGTCTCGGTGCCGGAACAGGCGGCCTCGATGCTGGCGGGCACAGGCTGAGGGCTGGTGGTGAATTCGTAGGTGAGCTTGGAGGCGTCGAGCTCTGCCTTGGGCGCAGAACCGTTCTTCGGCTTGGCAATCTCAGCCATCTTGTGCTCGAGGGCCTGGCCCGTCAGGTCGACGTCCTGCTCGTTCTTGTGTTGGGCGGCCGCCTCCTCGGAGGCAGGGCTGGTTCCGTAGGTTGCCGCAGAGGGAGCCATCGTGTGTGGTGTGTGTCGTGTGGCGAGTGATGTGTTGGGAGGAGAAGAGAGAAAGTTGAAGGAGGAGAAATGTCGAGGCTGATAGAATGGCAGGATAAACGGTGGGGAGTGTAGACGGCAGGAGCCACTTTGAGAGGATGTGGTCGAGATGTATCACCCTTTGTTTGAGGAAGGAGCTCTTATATACCGAAAAGGGAAAGAGAGATCTTGTGAATCAGAGCAAACATCACACCAGACCCTGAACCACGAATCAATGGATTGTCAAAAGTTGGGGTATCTGGGAATGAGATGATCAAAAGGGACCAAGGAGAAACACAAGTCCGAAATTCGGAGGCCGAAATATGCCAAGGGAAGATAAACAGAGTATGGTTGAAGAAGAAAAAAGAGGTGGTGACTCTTCTTTTATCTGATCTCAAGTAAATAAACGTAAGCTAGTTGGGATATCGGTGACAAGAGGCGAAGAGCGCGAGCTACTAGACAGAAACAAGAAGGCGAGAAGAAGAATAGGTGTTCAATAATAGAATAGAGAAGAAGGAAAGAAGGTCCAAGAAGAGCTCGAAGGAGTGGAGAGCTAGGAAACGAATGATCGGCAACCAGTGACAATATGCGTAGAGAAAAACGAAATCGAAATCGAGCAAGGAAAGAATGGGGGCAAAAGACAAAGATAAAAAAAAGATGGAGCGTGTGGTCAAGGTCTGCTGGAAAGCCGCCGTCGAAGAAGAGGCCCCCCCGCCCCGCGGCCGACTAACACCAAAGGTTGCACCAGAAATGCAAGCTTGACGCAAGGCCAAGGAGAGGGGAACAGAAGATGTGAGAACAGAAGACGTGACACACGCTCCGGAGTCTCTTCTTTTCGTCCCGTCTCCGCTGTCTCCTCTCTCTTTGAGAAGCCAATTGACCAATGGCCTCTCGGTTTCGTTGGGTCTCCAACTTTTCGTTTCCAATAGTTCATTGCAATCGCTGTATCTTCGCAGCCTACTCCACCACGCATTATTATGCATTCTGCAGGTTCTGTGGTCTGCATCCTGCAACGTGATGGCTCAAACGAGACTCAGAGACCGGCGAGTCCAACCGTCAAGGCTTTCCTCGCCCGGCGCGGGACTTGTCAAGTGAAGGGCGTCTGGCGTCTCGGCACCGCGAATGCGGAGAATAATTAAAGAGAGTCGATGTCGTATGGACTTGGATATGATGCCAGGATGTACAAAGTATATTTAGACCCCCCCATGCATGCGTCACTGTAGTGGTGGGTAGGCCTATTGGAGACGAGATAAGGCCTGCATGCGGTCGGCTTGTCCCTTTTGAATCCCATATTACGACAGCTCGACGGCAGCAGCCCGTGCGAGGAGTTCTCTTTCCCTTTCCCTCTTATCTTAACCTTTTACAGTGAACAAAGAGTCAAGGACGTCTTACGGAATGTTCAGCAGGATCGACACGCAGCGCCAGGGCGATATCCGACGGCGTTGGACGCGTGCCCGAAGAGGTGACGTTTGTTGAGACGGCGCGTCGTATCAATCGCATCAAGCTACTTGAAAGATCTCTTCTTTCTCGGCTGACTTTTCTGCATTTTTGTCTAGTTGCAGCACGTCCCTCACATTTATTTACTCACATTTTACTCACATTTGACTCACATTTGAGCAGGATCTCTTTATCGTCCTCACTTTTTTTCTCTCGCTCATTTATCACTTTCTTGGGGCGGGTATGCTAGTCTCGTAATGGAAGGTTGTTCCAAAAGGCCTCGGGCGCCACGAGGCAAATCCCTACACAATATACTGAGTACCGAGATCCAGGGCTGTGGGTGCACGCTCATCTTTGAATCTTTTCTTCTTGTTCTTCATGATAATAAAAGTGGCCACCTGCGTTTCCTGTAGTCACGCCTTGCAACGGCGGTGTGTTTCTGTGTCATTTCTTCAGCCATTTCTAGCCTTCTTCAGCCGCTTTCCTCCCCGCCGAACCAGTCGTCTTTCTTGCCCTCCCTTTCTATTATCCTTGTCTCGCCCTCTCGTTGTTATTGTTGTTTTATTCTGTCATAGTTTTTGATGGTTATACGCATATCTTGTCTCCTTCGTTTCTGCCCCTCTCCCTCTCCCTCTCGCCCCTGACCCAAGCTTGGACCGTTGGATCAGCAGTTGCTGTCAATGGCACAGTCATCGTCACCGACCACCACTCATCCTACCGGGCTTGTCGAAGCCGTCTTGTAGTGTCATACAAGTCTTTGCAATCCATTAACTCTGACCAATTGTCAGTTGATCTGGTGATCTGGGCGTAACGAGCTTTATCGCCGGTTGGTGCTGTAAGAGACAATAAACGTAAAAGCGGCTTTGCATTTCGTCCGCCGTAGCGTGCCGAAAATATATACATATATATAAGGGTCAAGCCGATTCCCGTCGCTAGCCGCAAGTAGGCGAGATAACGCCGTGCAAAGAAAACTGCAGTAAAACGAGGTTGACCAACTTGACAAGACACCAGAATATGCGTAAAGAGAGCTCCGAATACCAACTCAGTTGAATGATCCCAACAATGTGGAGGTCGCCAGGTTTGAAGTGCCTTTGGAGACAAAGCCGTTACACAATGTCCTACACTTGTCGATCCTCAAGGGAATCTACGTAAAACTAAAATCATGACTCGCTGGGTGAGGAGAGCAACGCCGTCATGCACCCCTCATGCACCCCTCCCTGTATATCCTGTTCACAGCAGAACACGAAAGCAGAACGCCTAGGCAAGGGACAGCATACAAAGCATGTCACCTGCCCACGGGATGTGCGAGCAGTCTCTCCGAAGTTGAGGAAGGTGTTTCCAACACGGTCATAGGATCGTCGCGCTTTCTCGCATGCCAGAAAATGGCGAAGAGCAAAGAGCATAATGCACGCTTGACTCGTTGGTGCTCTGAGTTGCAATGAGGATCTTCTCAAGAAAGAGGTCTGTTGAAGACCCCCGATGTGGTATTGTCCTATCCTCCTATTTTTAGACGCCAGAAATCGAGGAAGAACAATAAACAATCCCATGCAAGAACACAAAAACGCAGTAAACAAGAGAATGCAATCAAAGACGGTTCCAACGACGCAAATGTGAGAGATGGTGGTCACCTGCTGCGCAAAACAGCCTATCTGCTCGCCTCCTTCTGCCGCTGCTCCTCCTCCATCTGCTCCCGCCGCCTGTGCGCCGCTTCGACATCCGCCTTGGCACCCTTGGCCCGCTGCCGTGCCTCGTACCGGTCGCGGCTGGCCAAGATACGGTCCACGATTGTGCCGGCGTTGACGTCGGCAAACTCGTGGGGGCCGACGGGCTTGTAGATGCCCATGGCCTTGGGTTCGGTGTATGGGTCGTAGGTGAGCGGGATGAACGCCGTGGGGCCGTGGTAGACGGCGTCGGGGATGCCCCAGGGGAGGGACGACAGGTACTTGCGTGTGGGTGAGAACGGCGCACCAAAGACGACGGCGTTGATGTACTGCAGGCACACGTTAGCAAGGGAACAAAGCGAAAAGATGGAAGGAGAAGGGCCACCTACGCGACACTGGAGAACGCAGAGACCGCGCTCGTAAATGTTCATAATGGGATAGTTGACTCCCTTCCACGCGTTGATGACCTCGTCGTCGTGCACGCCGGCCACGACAAACGCCGGCGGGTAGTCGCCGGCCGCCTTGCCCTGGCGCTCCGCCACCGCCTCGGGCTCGTACCAGCCGTCGGCACGGGCGCGTGCCTCTTCGGCCGCGAGGACCCGCTGCAAGAAGGCAATGTGGCCACTCGAGAACAGGTCGAAGCCGCCGTCGACGTACACGACGCGCTGGCCAATCTGGGGGCCCCGGCCCTTGACGAGTTCGGTGGCGTGTGCCACTCGCCTCCGGGCTGGACGGCTCCTTCCAGAACCACACATCGACACCCGGGTTCTTGGCCGTCTCGTCTGTCGCATACAGCCGCATGCGCTCCGTCATCGCCTGGCCTGTCGCTTGGCGTTCTGCGTCCGTGCCGGGACCCTCACGGCCCGCCAGCGTCTCCTCCAGCGACCGGATAAAGTGTGTCTTGGTGCACAGCAGCATGCGGCCCACCAGGTCGGTGGTGGAGATGCTCGGCGTGCGCTTGACCACCTTGAACCGGTTGGCCGCCTTGACAAACCGGTAGCAGTCCTCGCCGGCGCCGTCCGACGTAATGTCGTCGCCGTGCACCACGTAGCGGCAGCCGAAATGCGACACCCAGTCGAGCGCTGTCACATAGGGCGCGTTGGGCACGGACTGCGTGACCCATCGGCAGGCATCGACGGCAAACAGACGCTCGCGCAGGTTCATGACAGTGGGGCCCTTGTTCTCAAGGATGGCCTCGTCCGAGTGGACGCCAATGTACAGCTCGTCGCCAAGCTGGCGGGCCTGCACAATGGCACCCGCATGGCCGTGGTGGAAGAAGTCAAAGCAGCCGTCGACCCAAAGGCGGCCGTCGAGCAGCTCCGGGGCCGGTTCGCCAGGCGGGGCGCCGTCAGAGGACATGGCCGGTGTGGCGGTTGGGGGTGAAGTGGGCGGAGCGTCGGTGGGGCAACAAGAGGCTGGTGTTGTCGAGAAAAAGCATTAGTCGTCAACGGAAAGGGAGATGCCAGTTGGGAAAGGCTTGCATACGCTCGATACGGTCAAGGACGAGAAAGTTGCGAGGTTATGATGCATTCACATGAATAGAAAGGGGTCGCCCCTTCCCGTTTTACACTAGTAGTCAACCTGCCGTTGGCGGTCGCTGGTGGGCGGGATAGCTCCTTCCCCCATGTGGAATGGTGGGACGTTGCCTAATTGTGTGGCCAAGAAAAGAAAGAGGCAAAATTGAAATCAGCGGCAGACAGTTACCATCCTTTCTCTATAGATTGCAACTCTTTACTCTTTTTGTGTGTGGAATTTGGATTCTCGACTGCAGGTCTGACTTTCCCGTTGCCTTCACCGCCGGCAGACTCGGTGCATTGGTCCCGGTTGTGCAGTTTCTGTTGCAAGCTTGAGTTCTGGAGCTTCTGCTACCAATAGCGCCTTCCTGCCACTCGTTTTGGCGTTCCTACCCTTGATACTGGCCCAGGCAGGGCCCGCGTTGGCAATTGACATTTTACAGCAGGAGCGTACCGCATCCATTTATAAAGGGCATAAAATCCTAACAGTCAGCTCTAGGAGTGCGTGCCTTAGAGTAGTCTTCCTAAGGTAGTCTTCGTATATACGACGAAGATGTATGACGGCTGATGGGTAGTAGACGAGCATTGAGGTTGTGTTGTGTATTCTTTTCTGGTTGCAACTAGTACACATTGCTGCCAATGCTTCACCAACTCTCGTTGGACATGGTTTGCCGGTATAAGGAGACAACTTGTGATAAAAGTTCGATTGTGATCTGATTAAAACTGCAAAACATGAAATAACGCTGCCTGCATCTTCCATAAACATACAAGTGTACCCCGCGTGATCCCTATCAAAATAGCAAAACATGGAAGAGGGAGATATAGAAACCAACTCCTCCAAACGTCCGTGATATTCCTCCTTACCATACAGACGGCTTTTCCCTCCCCTTCTTTCTCTTTTCTTTCCCTCCAAATACGCAATCCCGCCCTCTACCGTTTCTTCACGCTGGGCCGGGGCTTGCATTCGTCTGGCAGCACCGGGTGCAGCATGATCTTGGTCGGGTACTGTGCGTTGTTGCCCTGGTAGCCCTTGGCCCAGTCGTACGACACCGCGTACACAAACACCTTGCCGTCGCGGTTGAACTTGGCCGACGTGATGCTGCCGCCGACGGACGGGTAGCCCTTGAGACGGTGCTTGGCGTCCTTGTCCCAGAAGTGGAACGTGCCGTCGGAGCCGGCGGTGGAGAAGGTGCCGTGCGCCGGGTTGAAGGAGATGTCGTTGACGGCGTAGACCTGCGTGGTGTTGCCCTGGGCCTGGTCGCGGTGGCAGCGGAAGGAGAAGTTGGAGCTCGAGTCCTTGTCCTCAACGTACTGGATCGCGCAGCGGCCCTCGATGCTACCAATGGCAAAGCCGGCCGAGTCGTTGAAGCAGCTGACCACGCGCGTCTGCCACTTGAGCGGGCTCTGCAGCGTCTTGTAGAGCTTGGTGGGCTCCTTGAGATTGATGACGTTGATGTAGCGGTCGGCCGTGCCCACGACCAGCAGGTTGTCCTTGACGTCCATGGTGTAGACGCGCTCCTGGCACTGCACGCTGGCCACGGGCTGCTGTTGCCGCAGGTCCAGTACTTGACCGTCTTGTCCCACGAGCCCGTGACGATCATCTGCTGGCCGCCGTCAATCTCAAAGAACTTGACAGACCGAATCGGCTGGTCGTGCTGGGCCACAATGTCGTTCTTGCCCGACTCGAGGTCGCACAGCCGCGCCTGGTTGTCGGCGCCGGCCGACACGACGCGCTTGCCGTCCTTGGCAAAGTGGCAGCTGAAGACGGGCGCGTTGTGCTCGTACATGAGACGGCCCTCGGACGCGCCGGTGCTGGTGTTGACCTCGTAGATGCGGACCTTCTTGTCCCACGACGAGACGGCCATAAAGTCCTTTTGGTCGCTCGTGTTCGGGTTGAAGGACAGGTCCGAGATGCTGTCCTCGGGCGGGTTGGGGACGGCGACATCGCCCTTGAGGTCGCCGACCGTGTTGTTGGGCTGCGCGGCAGCTGACGTGCCGAAGAGAGACATGGTGACGGGAAGGTGTGTGTGTGGATATGGATGAGAGTATGATCGTATGTGAGGTAGGTCGAGGATGAAGAGAATGAGGGAGTGGCCAGATCCCTCTCGTCGCCGGAAACGAGGTTGCTGTCGTCTTGATTCCTCGGAGGCGAACCAGGGGGAGGTGGTCGAAAACGATGCTCAGTCGGCCGGAAGGCAAAGAAGCGGCCGCCAATATGCTTCTCCGGAGATGGCCGTTGAATTGTCGAGTGAGTCGCCGAGTGGATTGGACTGAACGATGGAGTAGTCGAGGCTGGTGGACGGGGGCAAGAGAGGCAAAAGAAGAGAGAATAGCAAGAGCCTTGAGCGTGTCTTCGTGCCTCTCGTTCTTGTGTCTCGCAGCGTCTTGGGATGGGATTCCCACCCTAATTTTTTTTTAGCGCGTCGAGGCTGCGAAAACTGGCGGTGGCTGGGCCGCAAAGAGCGTAAAGAGCTTGAGCTTGGGTGGGTGGCACGCTATTCAGCGCTATTGGCAGCGTAAGCCTTAAGGAAGATACCCTTTGTACCTCACAGATTTGTCCGTAAAGCTTCACAATGACAAACACGATTTGCACAATGAGATACTATGTAAACATGGAGCTTGGAAAATGAAGAAAATAACCAATACAATTTCTGGAAGCAGAAAGGCTGTTCCCACCTCCCTGCCTGGCTTTTGCTGCCTTGAGTGACTCTGGCGACACTCAGGCAGACTGGAGCTTCCGAGCTGCAAATATTACATAAGCCGTAAGGTTCTTGGACACTCGTAAAGCTGATCTCACCGCCTTTCGCAGAATCTGGCCCCACTGAAATTTTAAGTATGAAAACAAATTTTCGAACTGCCTTTTGGCTTGCTTCTTTTCTCTTCTCTTCTTCTTTTTCTTCTCAAGTCCCCTCGTCCGACCAAATCGCCGTCGAAGCATCAAACGGAGACGGGAAGGATTCTGTCCTTTTCGTCTCGACATGGAAACGTCTTTTTTCAGCTTTGGGAGAAAGTCCCCGGACAGTCATTTCTTCTTTTCGAAAGAGGAGAAGAAATGCGCTGCAGAAATGCGCCGCCGTAACGACACCTGCGGTTGATCTCTGCCCATTATGAGGTCTCTCATTTATTCTTCTTTTTGCTTTTCCCACACCCTTTTTCTCATTGGTTTCTCTTCCAGCGACCCCTTTTCTTCCCGTTCATGCCTCTCTTTTCCTGAGTCTGTTTCGTCAGTTCCGGGGAGCCTTGCTTTTCCTATTCCAAACTCTTTCATCCCCTGTCTTTCTTCATGATTGTCCCTTGTGAAGGTTTTCTTTCCCTTGCTTTGGGCTATTTATTGCCTTCTTCTACCTGCTGTCTCATCCAACTCGTTCTCTTTTTGTTTTGTGTTTTCGATCTCTCCCGTTTCCCGATTGAAGTCTCTTCTGGTCACGGTTGTGTTTGTTCCGGGCCTCGTTTGGGTCCATGAGGGAGTCTTTTTGATGAACACCGTTTTTTTCTTCTTGTTTGCTCCCCTCTCTTCGTGGTTTCTGCCCTCTTTTCCTTTCTACTTTGCCACATGAAGGCGGACCGGCGATGGTGCGTGATCAAAGGTGTTGCTGCGGGCGTTTAGGGGCTGTTGTTTCTCCCTTCCTGTCTTGGACGTTTCTGTTTGGCTCTCAGTTTCTGTTTTGCGCAGTGGATGGCACCACCTATGGACGAAGATATGAGTCCGCTGTCATTCCATTGTGTTTCAACAGGTTGGAGGCTGGATGGAGACTGTCGAGGCGGGTTGGATGGTGCAGCGGCCTCTTGTCCGTGTTCTGCAATGCCGGCGTCCGTGTCGGAGGTCTGCTGGATTGGCTTCGTGGAAAGGAGAGAGGTACCAGTTGTCCCGAAGGAGGGAAAAGAGTCGACGGGGAAAGGAGGGCGGCTACTAAGCTTGAGGGTGCTATTATCTCGGACGACCTAGCGGGTTTTTAGGGCTTCACGACTTGTGCTGTTGAGATGGGTTGCTGGGGGCCGAATGATCTTGAACGAAGAGAGCGGGGGATCGCAGAAGAGGAAGGCAGTGGCCCTTGGTCCAGGACTGGAGGCTGGGGAGGCGAGACGGTTGAAAAATACGGTGGGAGGGGGGATGAGGCAAGGCAATGATCTGGCGGCGTTGCAGGAGACGGACGAGATAGGTGGGTTGAAGAGGATGAGGGAGATGACCGCATATTGAGGAAGAGGCTGGGAGACGATGAGGAGATGGGGAGTTTCTCGGGCGGGGAGTGTTTCGTCCATTATCACAGGCATGCGATTGCTCGCCAGATGCAGAAATGCCTCTCTGGTGAGTTACTCGATGGGGCTTATTCTCGGAGCGGGGGGGCTTCACACCTTGTCTCTTTCATTTACTTGAAGAGACTGCCGTCGACAGTCGAGACGATTGAGGATCGAGGAAGCGAGACGCCAGACACTCTTCAGGGGTTGTCTCGTCTTGTACATCTCGCCTTGCGAGTCAACAAGAGAGGCTTCGCCGACTTGTCTTTTTCTTTCTTGGCTCTCTGTCGTCTTGGACGTCGACGTGCCTGAAGACTTTGTGTCTCTCTGTTCTTTCCGGGGGCTGTTTTTGTTTTGTTTCCACCGAGGGATGCCATTTATTGGAAGTTCTTTATGATGATTTATACATAGAGTCAAGCCCTGATCTGGATAAAATCCAGTATGATGACTCAACGTACATGCGTTATGGTTTCTGAACGAACTTCCAGGCAAGCGATTCCGTCAAGTGGCGGTGCTCTCTTTCCTATTGCTTTTTCTGTACCCCCAACTATGACGCTCTCGATCGTCTGTAATATTTTACGATTCAAGATCTAAGAATAGCTCAAGAAAGAAATATACAAGAAAGAAATATAAGGATGTGTTATCCCGTCAGCTATCCTAGTGTCTATCAATACCTATGCAACCTGCAAGTGATAAAACAACCAACTGTAACTGTAGAATATGGCAAAAAAAGCCGAAATCAAACGCCTGGGCTGTAATTTATCCAAGCCCAACATAATAGGAAGCCTCCGTCCAAACGCCTCTTGGTATTATTCTTTCGTCCTATCCGCCCTACATCAAGCCGCCCAGGACAACTTTGCCCACATTGGCAACCTCCATCTTGACACCGCCCCGGCTGTGGTCTTCAAACTCCTTGACCACGCCCTGGACCAGCAGCTTCCGCACGCGGGCGTCGGCCTTACCAAACAGCTCCACAACCAGCGGCGTGCACTCGCGCGGGGTCGGCATGAGACTCAGAATACGCTGGTAGCTGTCAATGAGGACATCGCAGAGCGTCGCAAACGTCTCGAAAAAGTCGGGGTCAAACGGCAGACTGGGCGTCAACAAGAACGTGTACTCTTCGCCCGGGAGCAGGTCGGTGTTGTTGTCGTAGTAGGTTGCAAACGCCGTCGAGGCGACGCTGCCGCTCATGGACGATGTGCCGAGACTGCCGCTGAGTCCACCGAGGCTGCTGCTGTTCAACCCGCCGTAGCCATGGCCGTAGCCGAGGCCGTGATTGCTCGCGAGGCCCGCGGCGCCGCTCGGGAGTGGTGGCACACCGTTGTTGCCGAAGCTGCTGTTGCTGTTGCTGTTGCCGTTGCCGTTGCCGGCTCCATTGACGCTGCCGGCGCTCTCGCTGTTGACAAGTGTCAGGGGGCTGCCGCCCATGCTGTCGGCCAGACCACCACCGGAACCGCTACCGCTACCGCTACCGCCGCCGCCGCCAGATGACGGGGGGGGCACCATACTACCGACGCTTCCCGGAAGCGGACCGCCCATGCCGTTCATACCGCCATTCGCACCCCCGGACAACCCGCCATCAAAACTGCTGCCAAAGTCATTGGATCCGGACGCGGCACTGCTGCTCGTGCGGCGCACTTTGGAGCCCGGCGTGGCACGACGGAACATGTTGGGCAGTCGTGCTGCTCTCGACAGCGAACTGGCGGCACTGCTTCCGGAGCCGGTCTCCGAGTGCAGCTGTTGGAACGACTCGAACTCGGCCAGCAGAGCCCCCAGGCTCCGCAGCAGCTCAATGGCGTTGGCCGAGTTGAGGTCGACGACGGCAGGCAGAGAGAGGCCGAGCAACAGGTAGTTGGTGGCGCGGCGGGCCAAGCGGCGGGAGTCAAAGTAGGACATGCGGTTGATATCTGGGCGGTCGAACCGCAGTGTGTTGAACCAGTAGACACGGCCTTCGTGGCTACAGTATGTGAGTAAAAAAAATTGTACGATCCAATTTTGGAGGGGGGCTGGGAATACGTACGCCTTCCGCAGGTAGTTGAGAGTGGAGATGCGCTTGTTGACCATCTCCTGGATGTGTATCAGGAGCGACGCGTTCTCCGACGCGCTGCCGGTGACTGTTGAGCTCATCCCCGAGTTGGCGGGCATAGACAGCCCAAGACCTGTAGTTGCTGGTGTTGCTAACACGGCACCAAGCATATTGTTGTTGTGGTTGTTCGGGTGAGAGAAATTGGGCGTAAATGACGAGGCTGTGACGACCGTTGTTGGCACACCTGTCGTGGCCGCCGTTGCTGACGAAGGCGAAGTGGCAGCCGTTGATGTCGACCAGGTTTGGACAGGCGACGCAGTCGGGCTGATTGGCGGTGGAACGACCTGGATGTTGGGCGACACAGAGATGCGCCGTGCGGCCGATGTAGTGGCCGTGGCCCAGTCAGAGGGCAAAGGCGGTGGCCGGTTGTCTGTTGTCGTGCTGTCGGACGAGCCCTTCTTCGGACTTCCCGTCGTGTGGCTGTGACTGCTGCCACTGCCAAAGGCTATGCTGCTGGCACTCTTGTGCCGCTGGTGGTGAAAGAGAGAGCCGACACCTGAGCCCCCGGAGCCGTTGGCGTTACTGGCAGTAGAGGTCGAGTTGGTAGATGTTGTTGTAGAGCCGCGGCTGCGTGAAAAGGAAGGCTTCTTGCTCAGAGACGGCCGGCGTTCTTTCGTCAAGACGTTGGGTTTATGACGGTCGCCGTGGTTGCTGCCGGTAGCGGGTGGTAGAGGAGGTAGGGCAGGGAGTGTCGGAGTGGTGGTGGGGGTATCGAGGGTGGCTCCCTTGGCAGCAAAAGAGAGGAGGAAGATGCGGAGTAGGACAAGAAGGAGGAGGGCGGTCGGGCGGTGCGCACGCTTTCGCCGGCACTGGTTGCAGGCCGTGGACGTGACTGTGCGAAAGCGGATGGTGTGTTGGACGGTCCGCTGGGCGGATAGTGTGTGTTTGATGTGGCCGCGTTCGTGGTCAAACCCGTCGTTGTGGTCGAGGTCGTGTTGAAGAGCGTTGTTGAGAGAAGGGGACCCGCACGTGCAGCACTTTGGCTAGCCCTGCCTGGGCCTGGGGTCGTGCCTGCCGCCCTGTTACTGGCTGCTGCGGGGCCCATCTTGACGGAGTTGGACCCCCTTTTTTACTTCCCTTTTTTTGGTGAGGAAGGACTGGTTTTAGCTCCTTCCCTTCTTAGCGACACCTCTGGACCCTGGCCCTAATGCCTAATGCTCTTGTCGTGTTGCTGTTTTCTTTGTGCTTTTCCCTTTGGCTCTGCTTTTCAGGATGTTGTCTGTTTGTTTGTATGTGTTTATTTTGTGCAGTTGTTTTTGGTACGACGGTGTTTAATTTTGTCGATTTTTGCGCTCTGCTTACGCTCTGTGAGCTGACAGAATCGCCCAGGAACCGTCTCATGAGCGCCCCGCGCACCCAGCGCATCTCGTTTCGGCACGCGCGACCGTAGTGCCCACGATGTTTAAGATGTGCAGGCAGCAGGCAGTTGGCGAGGGAGTTGGATCAGAGGCGGCACGCGGCGGTCGTCCAATGGCTAATGGGCGTCGGTGTGGAATTTGACTGGTCTGCGAGGGGTGTTGTCTTGGTTGTCGATGTGCGTCGAGATGGTGGTCGATCGTGATTGAAAGAAAGCAAGCTGAAGAATGTGTAGGAAGAAAGAAAGGAAGAAGAGATTCGCGACGGCGGCTCAGAAATGGTGAATGGCTAAAAAGAAACGGAGCAACGGGAAGTGGCAGGCGAAACACATGGGGAAGATCAGGGCAAGTAAGATGAGAATTCACAGTAGACATAAGAGAGTGAGAAAAGAAACGGATAAAAGCCGGGCTTCTCGTGTTTGCTCACACGGAGGCGAGAAAGAGAACAAACGGCCGTCCTTGGCGTGGTTTGTCAAAACAGAGTGAGAATGAAAACGAGAGAAAACACAGTCAAAAATACGGAAGACATATAACGGGGACTCGTATCAATACTCGTTTTACGGTGGTGTTTTGTTTGTGCACGACTCCGAAACGACAGTCCAAGCTGGACGCAACCAAAGGGCTAAAGAGTTGGACCCAGGAGCTGGACCACAGAGTTGTACTCATGTTGGGCTGATCAACAAGAAGGTAGTAAAGGTTGCAAGGATCACGATGGAATTGGAAGGTGACGCTGTGCGTTGGACGGCCTATTACCGAAATCAGAAGAATCCGAGCAAGATCGTCATGATGAGAAAAAAGCGCGGTGTCTCTGTTGACACTGTTGAGAAGTCTTTAGAGACAACTTAAACATTGAAGTTGCAGCCATCACAAAAGTATACGACTAGAAACAAGGACTCCCGAGATCATATTCAACAATGCACGCCGCTGCAGCAGAGGCTGTACGGGGGATTGAGTTGATGGGGGCGTCTTACTTGCCGTTGAGCATTCTCGCGAAGCTTTGACGAGTTGCAACGGCAGCCGACCAAAGAGCATGATTTGACGACCAAAACACCAAAACGCAACGCCAAAAACAACCAAAATGGAACTCAACGTGTGCTGTTGTGCTTCAATCACCTTGCGCTAGAGGTGGTCGCTGCAACCCTGCCTGTACACTTGGGCACACCCCTTGCCCTCTTTTTCGCCGTCTCCTTTCCGTTGCGTTTCTTTTCTTTATCCACAGGCCAGAGCGACGAAACGCCAAAAGAGTTGAAAGTCTTGGACTGCGGAGAGGGGAAAAGGGAGTCTCGAGTCTGCTAGATAGGGCAAATGGCGTCTCATCGTGTCTCAATCGCAGCAACCACGCGATACGCGTATCGGCATGCAAGCAGGTACGAATGTAAAGTCTTTTCATCATTCGTAAGAAGAAAAATGTAAGTTGAAAAGGGAACACTCCAAAAGGATCCGACAGCGTCACAATTTTATTGTTCAGAATTGATTACAACTGTTGTAAGACTGGTGGTACTGAGTAGGCAGGGGAGGACTAAAATAGACGGGGCCATTCTGTGTGTCCTCATTTTTGTAACCCTGCTCCGCCAATTTGGAAACCGTCCCGAAACGAAACAAACAAAGCCAGGTCATGAGGAAAAGGGTGTGAACAAAGGAAAGAAAAAAAGGTCGGCTCGCTCGCCGAGGATGAGAAGATCAAAACGTAGAGAAGCAAACGCGAACGCAATCATCATCATGCAAGAAGACACTTCCCAGTTAAGCCTTCTTGTGAACATCAGGTGAGCCGGCCAGGTCATCCAGCAGACCCCTCCACAGATCCCGGATCATGCCAGGCTCCGACGCCTCTTTGCTCGAACTGCCGCTGCCGCCACCGCTGCTAGACTCCTCGCCCAGGTGTGCAAACTTGAGCTCGACGCCGTCGATGCCCGTGCCCTCAATCTCTGTCAGGGCCGACGCCGCCACAATGTTCTCCGGGTGGGCAGCCACAACGACAATCTGTGGGCCGGCCAGGGGCCCATCGGCCACCTCGGGCGCATGGCCATCGAGGTTCTGGCGGTCGGGCGCGAAGTTGTCGGGCAAAAGGGGCACACGGAGAGCCATGCGGCTGGCAGCCTCGGCAGCCGCGCGGTCGGCCTCGCCAGAAAACGAGGGCATGACAGCGTAGTCGATGGTGCTAACATCGAGCCGAGCGTCACGAGGCGTGGTCGTGCGGAAGTTGAAGGTCTGCATGAGGGGAACAATGCGGTTGCGCGAAGGGACCGGCTGGGGAGTCGGGCGGTGGGTCATGGTAAAGCGACGGCTGTTCTGTTGTGGATACCCATCGTGTTGTTAGTCAAGGCCCCGAAAATGCAGCACATGCACGAAAGTCACAAAAGTAGCCGAAAGTCGGGTTGGCGAGCTGGACGAGCTTCCTTTCAACCCCAGGCTTGACTCAAACAAAAGAAAAAGAACTAAAGGATTTAACGTACGTCGTCTCGATCACCGAGCTCAGTCCGACCAGCGCCGGAGCTGGCATTGGTCTGGTGGTTGGCACTGCCGGCAATAAAGGCAGGTCTGGCCACGGACGGGTGGGAACCCAGGGAGCGGGTGAGCTTGCTCATTGGTGCCGTAACACGAGTCATCTTGATGTTTGGCTGAGAGGAAGGAATAGAGAAGGCGAAAAGTGGTAAAGAACCGATCGTCAGGGACGAATTTGGAGGCGAACAGAGCTGGAGGCTTGAAGCTGGAAGAATGAGGATTTATGAGTAAAGGTGTCGAGGCGCTGGATGCTGGCGGTATGAAGAAGCGAAGCGTGGCACGAAGCTCGAAAGTCCGTAGGAAAGGAGGTCAGAGGGAAAGGGTGAGCTGATATAGGCGATTGTGAAATGAAACAAGTCGTGCAAAAGGTCGAGAATTGGCAGAATGTCAGAAAACAAGACCACGAGGACGACGCAGGGTGAGAGGGGAGGACGAAGAGCGCACTTTATGGGTGTGCCGGGAGACAGCGACTGTAGGACGACCGAGGAAGGCGCAGGGAGGAACGGGAGGGAACAACAGCACACTTTTTGGTGGTGATGTGTTTAGCTCGGATCTGGCTGGGAAAGAGCTATGGGATTACTTTTGCGGAGTACTCAGTCGACCTCCCAGCTCCTTCCCGACTGCCATGCCCTCAGCAGGCCAGGCCCCATTTCCCAACCAATAGCCGGCCCCACCGGCCGCTCTTTCCATCGCAGGGGTTGGGAATTGGGAAGCCACGAACGAGTCCTACGAGGCGGATGGAGGGGTATCACTGTCTTGCTTCCATTCTTTGTTTCTTTGTGTGTGAGAAAGGCCATCGCAGCATCCCTTTCAATCTCACACACCACCATTCTCGTTTCTTTCCCTTCCACTTCCACCACCTTTCTCACTACGACCACACCGTCCACAGAAGCTGCATGCTAGGCTAGCTCGGATAGTCCAGATACGTGTCGTACGTGTGCCGTGCTTTCCTTCCTGCAGCTTGCCCCTCCTCCTTTCTTCTTCGTGACTTGTCCTGGGTTTTATTGCCTTTATTTTGGCTTCGCTTGTTTGCTTCGTGTTTCTTCCAGTCTCGAAAATGGCGGTGTAACGACTGTTCCAGCCCACTTGCAGCTACAGGAGAACAACGCGCGAGACGTGTTCCCGTATATACGACGTTCTTTACCTGTGTTTGTGCCTGTGGCCCTGTAGAGCCAACAGACAGCAGCTTCCTGTCTCTCTCAACAAACCTCGAACAAAACAGCGGTCACCGATCCACCCTTGGTCCCCAGCCCACCTTGAGTCTTGGGAATCCCTATGTCCACATTATTGGGCAACGATGTGCAGCCCCTAGGAGCAGGCCCGCTTGGAGCTGACAGAGGTCCAAGCTTTTTAAGGTGACCCTCCATCCATACGACGTAAGCATATCCATATCCATATCCATGGAGATCTCCATGGCCCATCTTAACACAGACATTGGTAAAGGAGTCGTACACCGCCCTCCCCAACAGAAAGTGCAATATTACAAAAGCGGCACGAACACCTGGTTCTCACCGTCGTCAAGGGTGGGCACGTTCCCAATCTGCCATCGTCAAGCTAGCAAGACGTGCAATCTACACGTGCAATCCGTCTCGCCAAGGAGAGATAGATACGACTTCAGACTCACTTCTTTTGATACGTTGTAGGACACAGCAGGCCAGCGACACCGGCGGGCGACCCAGCATCAGCGGCACCTGTCTCCTAGCTCGGCGGGAGTGAAGACTCACACTCGCTCTTCGATGTTCCGTAAATAAGGCAAGCTGGCAAGCCACCTCCATCAAACATCTCAACCTAGATATAGCGGCCTGGTCCGTGACCGTATCGCGGTCGATCTGCCACTCGGTTGTCCGTGTCCGGGCTATCATGTCACGGATCAGTGTGCTTTCAATTGCTTGACAAATGCCAAACACACGAGGCCACCAACTCGTCTTTCGTACGCCATCGGATCCTCCGGCGCTGCTTGGCTGTGCCTGGAAGCGGCCCTACATGGTCTCTGCAGGCTGCAGGCAGTGACTGACCCCTCACCGTACGGAACGCACATATTGCGTGTGTTCTACTAATCGGCATCGTAGTACCTGCTGATATGGATATCTCTCGCTCCATTCCCCAGCACCCAATTTGAGGTCCAACTGTCGCAGCAGACACGTCGAAACGCACTACCTTGCACGGCGTATTTTGATGCGTTTGTTCCCGTGCTGCACGGATTTTATTTGGCAAATGGAGTAAAACTCACCGCCAAGTATCTTGTGTCGGCACAGTGTCACTTCGGCCATCGGTCATCGGCACTGTCAGAGCTTCTTTTCTCACTCCGCGTGTCACGACGTTGAGTATCACCAGCTATTAATTTACTAGGTATGTCTGTTTCAGAAGAAGTGAAGATGGTATTCGTGAATCCCTTTCCGTCCATTGCATGGACATCTATAGAAACTAACAAAGAAACGCACCCCTGTTCTGTATTGTCTATAACCCAAGATTGTCTATTTAGAAGAAGCTTTGAAACTTGGAACGCTTTGCTCGATTCTCGGTTTTGTGTTTGCCCAGAGAAGAGGGAAGATTGGGAAGTCGAGAGGAGAAATAGAAAAAGTACCACGATCTGCTGACGCTCTCTTGTCTGTGAACTCTTGTAATTTTCTTTTTTATTACAAGAAAAGAACAAGAGAGAAGCCGTGGAAAACTGACATGATGAAAACCAAAGAAAACAAAAATGTATCCCATAGGCGCCCAAAAACTCCATCCCAAAAGATATAAAAATCAAACCCATTTTGCCGCTTTGTAAGTACGGAAAAGAAAAGAGAGGAAGGAAAACCTTTTTTTTGTGAAGAAAAAAAAAACCGCCTAGACCCATTTGTATCCCATATTTTGATTGCTCCAATAAATGCCAAAGGAAAGAAAAAAAAGGAAAAGAAGACGTGAAAGATGATAACGCTCAGAGAGTAGACGAGAAAATGCTGCACGAGAAGAAAATTGTGGAGAAGGTGTCACTAAAAGACGGTTCGGTTCGTGAGTCGTGGAGGAGAAAGGAAAGAAGAGCGAGGAAACAGCAAGAGACTTGAAGATTGACTTATTGGGCCATCGTCATCGCCTCGCGCTGACCGGCACCCACAGTAAACGGGTTGCCAGCCGCGGCGACAGCAGCTGCGGTCGCCGACGACATCAGCCGCTCCCGCTCCTTCTCCTCGGCGAACACCCGCCGGCTCATGGCCAGCACGGCCTCAAAACCCTCGCGGCCCTTGACGGCGTTGTCGTGGAACCGCGTCACCAGGCTGTCCTCAATGGCGTTGCGGATGCGCTGCCAGCCGCCGCAGAGGGCGGTGATCTTGGCGTCCTGCACAAACTTGGTCTGGTGGGCCGACGTCTCCGAGGGCTGGTACAGCACCGTCTCCTGGACGCTCAGCAGGTTGGACCAGGTCAGGTTCTGGCTGACCATGATGACAGAGCGGGCGTTGGGGTCGACATAGGACGTCTCAAAGACCTGGCTCTCGCCGTTGTTGCAAATGGCACCACCAAACACCGTCTTGAGCCAGTCGGGGACACTCTGCTTGCATGTGATGAGGCGCTCAGTGCGGAGGATGCCGGTGGCCGGGTCGACGGTGCGGGACAGGGTGTCGACGGCGATGACGTGGGTCGACTTCTCATTCCATGGGCAGTACTTGCGCCAGTTGGCAGTCGAGACTTCCTCCCACGAGTAGTCAAAGGTGCACGTGTTGGAGAAAACCTTCATTGTGGCGGTCGTGTGTGTGAGAGAGAGGTGAGGGTGAGGTAGGATGGGACGAGGTGGTGAGGCGGGCTCGTTCGCGGACGCTTTGGGATGAACACTCGAGAAGAGCTGCTCTGCGAAGGCGAGGCCTATCGGGAGAAGATGAGGGGAGGATAAGGTTGGTGTGAAAGCGGTCAATCACAGGATGTCGTGATGGGATATCTCGGTGTCGTTTTTCGGTTCTTTTTTTGCCGGGGTAAAGAATGCGACGTATGTAGTAGTCCGATAGAGTCCAGCTACGTTGGTCAGGTAAAGCGAGTGTGGTTGAAAGAAGAGGATCGTGCTTCTTCCTAGTTGTAAAGTAGGATGTCGAGGTGAATGCGTTATGAAAGATGCAGAAAATCGAAATCGGAAATGCTCGTGCTTTCAAGATGGCAGTCGGGTGGAAAAGGATGTGCGCGACTTTTATTGTAGCGGGCAGGAACAACCAGCACTGATGCCGTATCTGGGGCGGCACCACCAAATTTTCGGCCTGACTCCCCTCAGTCCCCTAAAATTTTCAACCTCCCTCTTTCTTGGTCTTTTTTTTTATTTTTTTCTGAAGGACCCGCTACACCGTTTCCTCGTCGAAGGCACGCGAAATCTTATCGGAAAGAGCATTGGACGTGGCGAGAAAATCTGAGCTCTCATTGGCTGGAAGGGACTTAGGGTATCCTGGTATGGACTAGTGCCGAGACACATGAAGAAACTTCGGAGCAGCGCGGGGACGCGAGTGTGTGGCAGAATGGAAGGAGGGAAGGAGCGAGGCAGCTCGCGCTCTGGGCGGTGTCTGGGCGGTCTGGGGGATGTCTTAGCGTGACTTAAGCGCTGGCCTTTGGGGCTATTTGGGCGGAGAGGCCGTTCGTGCCCCTTCCACAACGCCGAATTGCCGACTGCCAGAAGCTGGCAAAAACTGGCAGGCACTGACATCAGTGTCGAAAACAGGGCCTTCCAGCCTGTTGTACATGTAACCCGAATTTGCCCCTCGCCCAGCGAATACAGAGAAGTAATTCCAGGCCGCGCCAGGCCGCACCTGCCAGCTCGAGCCAGTATCCAGCGCACTACGGAGTACACAGCCCGGCGCGGTCCCCTGAAAAGCTCGGCTTGGTTCATACGGTAGTGACGACCTTTTAGAACTACAGCGACCGCCCCAGGCCGCGGTGCGCACGAAGCTCGGCAAGGGTCGCGTTCTGGCATTTGCAAATCGACGTACAGTCTGTGATTCACCATGTCCGTGCCTGGACACTGTTAATGCCGATCACTTGCATTTACTCTGGGGCAGTGCTCGATCTCGCCTTCAAAGTCCCCAGAATAGCTGCATTGATGACATAATTCGTAACATCATTTATAACATCACCGTGCCTTCTCGAAAGTTTGACACACGGATCACATCGATCACATATCGCTGAATACGGCACACGAGGCATTGATATTCATCCTCTTTTTTGTATTTTTTTTGTATCTCGATGTATTTGAAGTCATCTGACTAATAAATGCGCAATGGCAAAAACAACGGTGGACGATGCTCTGCTGCGACTCTCCATTTCCAGAAGAAGCACAGCAGGGGGCAGCCTAAGACATACGAGGAAGCGATCCTGAGCCTGAATGTACTCGTACAAAGAGGTTCCGATTGCCGCCGGGCCTGCGTCTTCCGTGATCTTTGAAGATGCAAGAGCACATGATATGCTTGCCAGGCTGCCGAATGGAAGGCACGTCGACATGGAATAAACCAAAATAAACAAATGCAAGGCTTCAGGGTCCAGCCAGACAGGCTGCTTTCGCAGCTGGCTGGACACCCCTTCATTTAGTAGTCCTCGCCGCGGCTGATGACCTCCTTCACATTGTGACGGAGAAGAATGGTCTACATTGTTAGTGATGGTCGACAAAACCAAATCATAAAAGTGGCAACTGATGACTTACATGCTCGAACTGGGCAGTGTACGAGCCCTTCTTATCAACCAGGGCGGGTAGGCCTCGACGATGCCCTGGCTGACGAGGTTGTTCAGCCCCAGCAGGTACTTGTCGTGGCCGAGACGGTCAATGTAGCGGCGACAGAACGGCAGGGTGCCAAAGTTCTTGTTGATGACGTTGAGCACCGTCTTGGCCGACTGGATGCGCAGCGGCACATTGGGCGCGTCCGACCGCTTGGCGTAGTGCGAGCACTCGCCCTCGTCGCGCACGTAGCCGTTGCCCGTGCTGCCAAATGTCTCAATGGCATACACCTCGCCCTCTTCCATTTTCGTCGTATCGTTGGTCTTGACAATGGGCACGCTCTTGGTGCCGTGGATGCTGTAGTGCTCAATCGTGTGCCCGTTGAGGTTGCGGATCGACTTGATCGGGTACGTCTGGCCGTCGAGCTCAATCTCGTACGACTCCATCGTCTCCTGGATCGCCTCGCCAATCTCGCCCAGACGCACGTCGATGCCCGCCTCGCGCACGCCCGTGTTGGTGGCCTCGCGCACGGCCGTCAGCAGGTTGTCGTACTTGGGGTCAAAGGCAATCGTGAAGGCGCTGTCCACAATGTAGCCATTGACGTGCACGCCAATGTCGACCTTCATGACATTGCTCTGCTGCAGGATCGTCTTGTTGCCCGCGTTGGGCGAGTAGTGCGCCGCAATGTGGTCCAGGTTGAGACCCGTCGGGAAGCCCATGCCGGCAATCATGGCGTCGCCCTCCTCGAGGCCCGTGTGGCCCACCAGGGCGCGGACACTGTCCTCGATGCCGTTGGCAATCTCCGTCAGAGACTGGCCCGGCTTGATGTTCTTCTGCGCCCACTGGCGGACCTGCCGGTGCGTCTCAGCAGCCTGGCGGTAGTCCCGGAAGTAGTCGCCGCGCAGGCTGTCCAGGTGGCGCTTCTCCTCGTCGGTGGTGCGGTAGGCGTTGTCGTTGACGTACGGTACCTCCTCGCCCTTGGGGTAGTCGCCCGCCGGGAACAGGTTGGACAGGAGGACACGCGGCGGGTCCGACTGCTTGGTCGGCTTGGCCGACTTCTTCTTCTTCTTCTTGTTCTTCTTCTTCTTCTTGGCGGCCGCAGCGGCGCCCTCACCGCCGGCGCCTTGTCCGCCGGCACCCCCATTCACGCCCGTGGCTTCGTCGGCCTCATCCTCGGATCCCTCGCTGTCATCGGCCGCGTCGCCGTTTGGTGGAGTTACCTATCGCCGCGGTGGATTTGGCGGTACTACCTTCCGCTGGGGCACGTTAGTGTGCGGTTGCAATGGGTTTTTAAAACACGACAAAACGTAGCTTGACATACCAGCAGGCTCGCCGGTGGGCGGGGCTTGAGCAGCCATTTTGGAATTGGAATTTGTTTTTGGTGTTTCGTGTCGTTGTTTTTTATTCGGAAAAAAAGAAGTGCTCACTCGTGCAGCCAAAAAGTGTGTAGAAACAGCTCACCAACAGGAAGCAGTGATGCTGTTCGTCAATGTAGAAATAAAGCGTGCCCGTCAAGGGTGTGCCCGCAACTTATACACAGTGCCGGCCTGGATTGTCGTCGATGGAGGTTGGATGTCGTTCGAGCAAAAAAAAAAAGTTTTAGGCCTTTGTTGCAGAGACGACATGCGACTTGTCAAAAGGAAGGCGTGGGGCTGCCCAAATAGGCAATCGGCCCAGTCGAACAGGGCGCGGGGCACTCTGCCGGGGTTCTGGGAAAGAGCTTTCGGCTTGTAACGGAGATAAAGCAGTGCCCAAGCGACAGGCGCCACAGCATCCAGCCACACTATGTCATCACTCTCTTCCCCCCAAAGCTCTTCGCTATTAGCGCTGACTTTGAGGACGATTTGCCCTCTGCCATTGGAGGTCGATGCCGCCTCAAAGAGGGAAAGAGCGCTAGAGCCAACAGCGACGTCAACGGCAGACGGTTCCTGAAAAGCCCGCGAAACCACAACCTCGAGTCATATAAACGCATCTTGCATGTTTCTTTTGCCTCTCCGCAAACACAGACAAAACCTTGCTTTGTCCCGCCAATTCTTCTCATTTTCTCGGAAATTACGATTCATCGCAACGACCCACCACCCTTGGAGGAATGAAATCTCGCTCGCTGCCACCATGTCGCCCCTCCGCCGTCTTCGCATCGCCGGTTCGCCTCAGTTTGAATCAACCCAGTCTTGCCGCTTATAGCAGCCGACCGGTGTGCCATTGTCCCTGGAGGGGCCCACTCCGTGAGACGTCGACAGCCAGAGCCTTTCATAGCAGTCCACGCCTCTTCCAAGACCTCGCGGCCAGCAGCAATCAGAACCACTATGAGACGCTGAACGTGCCGTTTGGCGCAAACGTTGGCGACATCAAGAAGTCGGTCGTTTTTTTCCTTTGCTCCTTGGCCTGTTTCTTTGCTACGCCCTACTGACCAGCCAGGTCCTTCTACAAACTCTCCAAGGTCCACCATCCCGACCACAACCCCAAGACCCTCATGCGCCTCGCCGCTTCATGCGCATCTCCGAAGCCTATGCCGTCCTCAGCCACACCGAGAAGCGCGCCGCCTACGACCGCGAAGTGATGCGCCACCACGGCCACCACGGTCACCCGCGCGGGCCGCAGCAGCACCGACCCAATGCCTCGTACCACTCGACAGGGCCCGCGGGCGGGCGTCCAGCCTCGGGTCTCAGCCGACGACGAAGCGCGTTCCGAGGCCCTCCGCCGAGCTTCTACCGCAACACGGGCAGCGGCCAGAGTAAAGCCCACCAGCCCAACCACCCCAACCCCTCCGCCTACCCGTGTTCCTCCCAGCAACAGTCGACGCGGCCGGGCGGTTCAACGGCCAATGCCGGCCAAGACTACGGGCCCTCCGAGTACGGCCCGGGCAACGTCAACGCCGACGATGCTGGCACACGCAGCAGCCCACAGACGCCCCATTTTGACTGGGACAAGACGGAGCGTACCCATCGCAACATCAGTGAGCGGGTGGCCGAGCGACGTGCGGCGGCGGCACACTCGGCCGCGTTCAAGGACGAGACGAGCATGGTGGTCGGTTTTTTTCATCATCGCAGCAGCCCTGTGCGCGGGAGTCCTCGTGCCGGTGATGCTGTTCAACGACTGGCGGCAGGAGACAAGGGCAGCGCCTGCAAAGCCCCGGGTCGTTCCGAAAGCGGTTGCAAAGGAAGCTCCAAAGAGGCAAGCAGTGGAGCATAATGCGGCAAAACAAAAGTGCCGTAGGAGCAGCCGAAGAGTACATAGTACACAAGAGGGCACAAGGTGATCATCTCGGACTGCTTCAGGCGTCGCTGCAACCGCATTGCTTCCTTTCACTTATTTATATTCACGATAGGCTCCTCAAATATGAGACATGAACTTATATATACAGCGTAATAGAAACTGCAAAGATGACAGGAGTCAAGCATGTACAAATACCAATGAGGATGTGAGGGACTTTGCCAGAAAGAAAAGACAAGATATCAAAGGAGTCACAAGTTCCTCCGGGGAAAGAGAGAGCGAGAGAGGCAAGCATAAATCACAAAAGAGACGCATGTCGGCCAATAGGCGGTCAACATTAAAAGGAAAGAGAAAATGACAAAAATGGACAAAGATGTACGAGATAAAAAGATTTTATTGAATTTGAAGAAGTGCTTTTGGGGGCCTCTTAATAACGGCGGTGCAAAAGACGGCTCCTTGCGGGCCTTCCTTTTTCGTTCTTCTTCTTATTGTTCTTTCTTGCTTTAGTAGCGAGACGCTTAAGCCTCGAAGGTGAAGCTAGTGCCGACCTTGTGGGTGGCCTGGTCGAGCTTCTGGGTGTCGAACGAGGCACCAATACCAAAGGTCACGCCCTCGCGGAGCAGGACGTTGTAGGCAACGGCAGCGACACCACGGTCGTTGATCTTGGCCTTGACGAACGACAGGGGGTCCAGGCGGTACTTGGTGGCGACCTCGAGGCCGACAGCGTTGCCGGTCTTGGAGTTCCAGGTGGCCTTGGCGGCAGCCTCGACCTGGCTGTTGACCTTGTGGTGGTAGCTGGCGGCGAAGATGCTCAGGTTGTCGCTGGCCGTGACGGAAGCGGAGTAGGTGGGGGCCTGGTAGCCGACAGCGGCGCTGTAGCTGGTCACGGCGGCCTTGTTGACATCGTAGCCGGCCGAGGCACCAGCGAGGAAGCCGTCGTGGCCGATGACGGCATCGACGTTGGCGGTGGGGCCCTTCAGCAGGTCAAAGAAAGCGCGGCCGTGGAAGCTGCTCTGCTTGAAGTGCAGGTTGAACTTGGCACCGCGAGCCTGGGTGGCGGGCAGGAAGGAGAAAACACCCTCAGCCTTGAGGCCCTTGGCCAGAGAGTCAGCAAGCTCGAGCTTCGACTCAAGGGCGTTGGCGGTGTTCCAGGTCTGGGTGACGGTCAGGCCTGTGCGACGATAAAATATTAGCAATGTCGAAACCACGGGTGACAGAGCAATCGCCGCCTCGAGCGGCAGGCCATTTTTTGGGGCCGCCGATGCGAGACAGGACGACGCTGAGAGATTGGGGGGGTCTGGAGGCTCGGGGACGTTTGCGGACAGAAGACAAGATGTGAGAGCGAAGTTTAGAAATGAGAGCAGGGGGAGGGGAGGAAGAGGGGGGAAAGGACAAAATGATCGAGTTGAGTTCAGCCCGAAGTTCGGGAGTGAAAGTGGGAGCAGCGGAAGGAGGAAGGGACAAAATTACAGAGCGAAGCTCAGAACGAAGTTCGGGAGTAAATACAGAAGAAAAGGTGGAAGAGGGGGAGGCAGAGGATATGTCAGGAGGAGAGGGAGACGGGGAGGGGTAGAGGAGGAGGAGGAGGAAGAAGGGGAGGGTGATTCGGAAGACGGGAACAATGGCAGCGACTTGGCTATCCGTGTTCGGCCGTTGCCGGTCTTGCTTCCGGGAGAGGGCGAAGGTGGTGGTGGAGTAGGGTCCGGCGCCCCACGAGACGCATGTTCGTGGTTGTCGCCGGTCACTGGTGCATTGTGTTGTGTATCATTGTCATGGTGGTTGTGATGTTGGTGCTTGTGGTGATGGTGTTTTCGTGACATGTCATGTTTGCTTCTGCTAGGTGATGCCGTACCAAGAGACTTGTCCGTGTATCTGCCCTCGATCTGCAAGAGAATATGGTGTGGTTAGCGTTATGCAGCCCATTGGCAAATCAGGGGACTGAGACAAGATCCAGGGCGAGCAGCAGAGAGAGGAGGATCAGCGGAGGCAGTCGGAGATTGAGGTTGAGAGTTGGCCCAGAAAGCTATGTGCTTTTGCCGACGACGGGCATTTCGCGGGAGGACACACCGACACCGACACGAAGTCGAGTCAGGGTTCAGGTTGAGGATGCCCGCCCGACCTGACTCGCAAGAACGCGGTGTATCTGTCCAATGCCCCTCTCCCATTCACGCCTCACGTCATCCGACGATGCTCTCGCGAAAAGGACAAGGAAGGGGCCTCTCAAGCAGCGGCCATCCCCATGGCCTATGCTCTCTCAATGCCCATCCATACCCCTCCCCCTCTCCCTCTCGCCCCACCCCGGGTCTTGTTTTCAGTAGCGTCATGGATGATTGTTTATTGTTGGGCTCGCGGTTGAGCCGTGTTTGTGTGTGTGTACGTGTGTGGAGGACTTACGGTGCCGTTGGTGGTCTTCTCGTGGCTGTTCTTGCCGTTAACCTTGAAGGCGACGTTGTTGGGGGTGTTGCTCTTGACCTCAAGAGTGCCGGCGGACAGGTGGTAGAAGTCCTTGTTCAGCAGCTAGAAGTTTGGGAAAAAAGGAGCAGGTCAGCAAACCATCGCATAGGCAATCCAATATTCTAAAAGAAGCTAGAATATCCAGCTGTGTCGATGCTCTCGAGATTCCGCCCAAATCCAGTCCCAAAAAAGGGCGGTGTTTGGGCGGTCTATTGTTGGCAATTGAGCGCTTCTTCTTTTTTGTCCATTGGCAGCTTCTTCGGAGCGCAGAGAGGGAGAAAAAGAAGACTCACGTCGTTGGCCGACTTGGCAATGTCGGAGAAGTTGGGGACAGACATCGTGGCTGTTGGGTTTGTGAGAGATGTTTTGGTAAAGGTGAGGAAGAAGAGAAGGTGAGAGAAAAGAAAGAGGTCTGCAGACTGAAGAAATTCAAGGTTGCGCTTGCTGGGTAGAGGAAAAGAGAGAAAAGGGAAGGAAGGAGGGGGGCGGTTTGCGACAATAAAGAGCAAGAAGCCACCCCATTAAAACAAATTAAAATAAACGCAAAGAAAAATACATAAATAAAACCGCCCACCACCCCCAAGCCAACAACAAGCAACCGACTGCCACCCAGTGACCACGCCCGGGAAAAGGTGGTGAGAGGACCACAGGCTTTGTTGGGGCCCTACGAAACCGACCTGCATACAAACACTACGTGCCTCCTTGTGTGTGGCTGGCCCATTGCGACTGGACTTGCCATTGTCACGGAGGGTCCTCTTTTTCTGCTATGACTGTTTGTAGATGCCCGATGCTCTTTCCCTTTTTCCTCCTGCCCGAGTCGTCGCTGCTTCGCGGCTTCCTTTGTCGGTTGTTTCTGTTGTAACTTGAGCCTCGTACACCTGTACAAGGTACCACCTGCCTCCACCGCAGCTTCATTGCACCTTCCTCGCGGTATTCTCGAAATTTTTGGTTGAACTTTTAGTGGGCCCTTTTGGGGCTACAGCGAACATCGAGCAGGGTCCTCGGCTCAAACCGGGACAGTCGTTGCCAGGGCGCTCTGCCGCCTGGTTGGCTGGCGGCAGCGCCTTTGTTCGGGCGCAAACGAGAAAATCAACGGCAAAGAACACAGGGCCTACAAAGACACAGGGGAACTGTCGGGATAGAAGCGCTAGAAGAACCCACGTGGGGCGACATCTGCGACAAGAGGCGTCCGAATTGGAACAATTCGCTCAACGGCAGAAAAGAGCGAGAGTCGATCACATGACTATACTCGACAACAGACACCATACGCATTCATTATATGACAACCTTTGCACCTTTGCTCCGGCTTGACAACCAGGCAGCTGGCGTATGCTGACAGGACGGTGTCAAATACGAATATTGTCAGAACGGCGGAGGCGATTTGTGGCTATCAATTCTTTACATATATTCTTTGTATTTTTGTTGGATATTTCCGAAGGTTTTAAGCTAAACGCGAAATGACTTTTTTTTTTATTTGGGCAAAATCTATCGCAACCTTTTAAGTCTGTCTACCGCTGGAAAGCAAAGACAAATGGCAAAAAGACACAAAAGACAAACAAGGGTTTTTTTTTCTAAATGTTCAACTCCCTTACTCAAAATAGTCCCAAGATCCGAAGCGCAAGCAAAAGTTTTTTCGCACATGCAAACAGATGAGACGAGCGTAACAGGCTTGTATATGACCTGTTTCTTAGGCAGTCTCCTCGTATTTGGCGTTGTGGGTGGCAATGGCACTGATGGTGTTAGTTATGGTCAACATAAGTAAAAGTGGATGAGGGGTGGGGGGAAAGGAGGGGAGGAAGGGTCTTACCGGCCAGAGGGATCGGTCTGCTTCGACCAGGTGGGCGTCCAGCGCATGACAGTCGAGGCGCAAGACTGGGGAAGTGCTCGTCGAACATGAGGCGGTACCAGTAGGCCTCCTTGGTGTCCGGAATGTCGTCGCCCCACTCGGGCTTGGGGTTCTTCATCATCTCGTCGGTGACCTGCAGCTCAGCGTTGTCCTTGAGGGCGTCAATCCACCCGTAGCCGACACCGTCCGAGAACTGCTCCTTCTGGCGCCAAAGGATGTTGTCGGGCAGGTACGGCTGGGCAGTCGGGTCGTCCGAGGTGTCGAAAGCCTTGCGCAGAATGTACTTCTCAATGCGCTCCTTGGTAATCATCTTCTCCTTGGGGTCAATGTTCATGGTGGCCTCGAGGAACTCCTTGTCCAGGAAGGGCACGCGGCCTCCAGACCCAGGCCGACGTCGACTTGTTGGCGCGCAGGCAGTCAGCCAGGTGCAGGTTCTTGACACGGCGCACAGTCTCGTCGTGGAAGGCCTCGCGGTTGGGCGCGGCGTGGAAGTACAGGTAGCCACCAAAGATCTCGTCACTGCCCTCGCCGGACAGGACCATCTTGATGCCCATGGCCTTGATCTTGCGCGACAGCAGGTACATGGGGGTCGAGGCACGGATGGTGGTCACGTCGTACGTCTCGAGGTGGTAGATGACGTCCGACAGGGCGTTGAGGCCGTCCTCAATCGTAAAGGTCATGACGTGGTGCTTGGTGCCGAGGAACTTGGCGACCTCGAGGGCGGCCTTGTTGTCGGGCGAGCCGGGCAGGCCGATCGAGAAGGAGTTGAGCTGGGGCAGGTACGTCACCGTGGACAGCTTGTTGTCGTCGTCAATGCCGACGAGGCCCTCACCACGGTCCATGTTGTCGTGGTTGTCGGGGGAGGGGGCGCCAAACGACGCAGGCTCCTCGTTGCCGTTGGCCTGAGCAAGCTCTCGCATACGGAGCGTCTCACGCTGGGCAATGGAGGCGACCAGGGAGGAGTCAAGACCACCCGACAGCAGAACACCGTAGGGGACCTCGGCCATGAGCCGTTTCCGGACCGAGCGCTCGAGGGTCTCGCGGATGAGGGTCAGGTCCAGGGGCGTGCTGGGGACGCGCTTGGGATCCCACCAGGTGGGCTGGAAGTAACGAGTGTACTCGTTGGTCTGGCTGTCGTAGACGTGACCGGGGGGGAAAGACTCGATCTTGTCGCAGACCGGGTGCAGGCACTTGAGCTCGGAGCCGAAGTAGGTGGTGCCCTCCTCCTTGGACGACCAGCCCTGGTAGAAGGTCGTGATGCCGATGGGATCGCGCGCGGCTATTGTGCGGTCCAGCTTCTTGTCGTACAGGACGAAGGAGAACATGCCGTCGAGGAACTTGGGGGCGTCGATGCCATGCTCGAGGTACAGGGGGATGATGACCTCGCAGTCGGACGTGGTCTTGAAGTGGTAGGGCTTCTTCAGGTTCTTGCGCAGAAGACGGTGGTTGTAGATCTCACCGTTGACGGCAAGGATAATGCTCTCATCGGCGTTGGTCAGGGCTGGGCGCCGCTCTCTGGGGGGCTGTTAGTTGTGTACTGTTGGCGGGGGAGGATGACAAGATGCGATTGAGGTGTGACGTACCAACACCGACGATGCTGAGCCGCTCATGGCACAGAACTAGGAGAGTTAGCAACAGGCCAAAATTGATCTACCGTCGTGAAGCTGGGAACATTGGAAACATACTGGTCTGGTTGCAAATGACACTGCCGCCTGTTGTTCATTTTCGTCAGTAGATGCTCTCCCTTCGATCTTCCACCATCAGAGGATGTAGGGCGCTCCAGCGCAAGTTTGGACGGTATTGACATACTCCAATCCGGGCCACGGTGGCGGATACTGCAGAGAAAGAAGTCGTGTCAGTGAATCGAGCAGGACTGAAGCATGAGATGAGGAAAAAAAGGTACATACGCCTTGGACAGCCGGAGGGCTGTGGGCTTGAATTTCTGAACGTCGGGGTGACTATCACGGGTCAGTAACTTGTCCAAGAAGCTCAATTAAAAGATATTGTCTGTTGCAGAGGCATGGGAGCATCTTTGAGTCCTTGCTGGGTGTCTTGAGACCGTTCGTGGTTGCCAAAACGACCCCGCGCAAAGTATGACTCAACCAACCCCATGCACCCAAAATGGCCGAAAATGAAGCCAAACCCGCACAACAGCGGCGATGCGCGACGTACCGGTGACAAGCGAAGATGCCACACATTTTGGCGTTTGGTTTTCTTCTTGGATTCTCGAGAGGGTCTTTGTGTTGCTTAGAGAGCTGGATTTGGTGTCTGTTGTGCCGTTGAAGTTTTGTTGTTAGCTAGGGGCGAATGCTCGATTCTATATAGTTGGCCGAGAGAGTGCCGAGAAAGGGCAAGTTCAGACGAAGGAGAAAGAAAAGCCACTGAAAGCCACGAAACAGAACAGGAACATACAAGATAAGGTGCGTGGGATCAACAATCGGCCACCCACGTCAAAAATCGAGGCGAGGGTCAGGAGGGGAAAAGGTCGCGCGTGCGGAAGTCTCTGGTGATGTGTCGAGGACAAGAGAAACAAGAAGATGCAAGTGGCACGTAAAGACTACAGATACTAAAAGGTCGAGAAGAGGCAAAGAGCAGAGCGGCGTGTGTGTCATAAACGGAGGAACGAGCGAAAATTGCCTGCAACGCTGTTTTCTAGGGCCCTTTTTTTACAGCACTATTATTTTTGGTCTTTTTTTCTTCTTTCTCTCCTTACTATGATCGGGCGACTTGCTAAATATGCGCTTGGTATGCTCTTTCCTTCAGCCGTAGATGATAAACTGCGGCTATTGTGACTAGTGTAGCCTGCCGCACACACGCTCTTTCCTTACCGGCTATCGTTGTGGACTCTTCTGTGTGTGATTCACCTTTTTATCTTTTATCTTTTTATCGCCTGGCTGCGCGATACGGAGGGCACGAGTGTGTTAGACGGCGTCGCGCCGCCGCCCCTCCCCTCTTTTTTTTTTGCGCTCGGTTGCCCCTCCCTCTTTTGTTTTTCTGCCGCGTCGCTCTTTCCACAGCTTTCGACGACCTCTTCCCAATATACTGGGTTTCTTTTTTTTGGGCGGTCGCTCTTGCCTTTCGCTTCTGCTTGAACAGGGCTAGATTTGCTTGGGCCCCGGTTCAGTGACTCTTCTTTGATAGCAATTTTCACTTTTTTCGTGGTCGTCAATTGGAGAAATCAAATCGGGGCAAAAAAGGTTTGATAGAGGCTCGAGGAAGGGGAAAGAAGAAGCTAGTGACGGATTTCAATCTGTCGCGCTCCTATTTGCTGCCGGTATCGGCTGAGCCGCTAATTGGCCCGCGCCGGGCTCTGTTCCTTCCTATTACTCACATTTTACAACAATGGAGTTGACGACAAAATTCAGAAGGTGCAGGCGGGATTCAACACGCCAAGCCGGGCAGCGAGGTTGCCAGATCCCAGATAGTATTCGAGGAAGGAGCATAGCTTCCATCGCGTACACAGTACGCATAGTGACGTGCCATGTCAAGACAACCTGGGAAGGCGCGCATGAGTCGTTCACCGTATCTTTTCCACTAACACGCCACTTACACCAAGATAAGGCTCTGCAGGGCCATTGGATTATGCGTATGCACGACCAGCAGCAACCCAGCAGAAATTCGTGTGCATGTATTACGTCGTATATAACTGGGGTACATGCTAGGAATACACAATTCTAGTATGGCCCAAGGGACACAGATCTGCCAATCGACCTCACGAAATTCAGAAAAAGTAGAATCATACCGGAGCTCTCCTGCGCTCGCTCACGGGATGAGATCATGAGGGCTGCCCCCTTGTTTCTCCCCACGAGATGAATGAGAGCAGAACAACAGTGGAAGAGTCGGACCGTACAACGCGCATAGGCGTGGTATTGAAACGTGGGGAAGCATGCCAGCAGGCGCACCTTGGCCCGCGTGCGAGATAATTTGCCCCTTCGCATCTGCAACTTCACGATCAAAGAATGGAAACAGGAAACAAAGGCCTCGTGGGGGACTCGGTCGATCGTAAATGCAATTAGCTATCACTGTAGCATGTTGTTTGGGCGGGCTATATCAGCATTTCGAGGGTAAAGCATATCGCAATCCGCTTGCACGAAAGATGTATTTACAAGTCCATCTTTTTATTTGAATTTGTATTGGTATCTATCTCCTACTTCCCCGCCTCACGCAACAGACATATGTCTGGCCCGTCCGCTTTGAAAACACGTTTTCATGTCTTTTTCGTTGTCGTCCATCCCATCCACTCCCGTTGGTTTCCCGAGATAACGCCCACATCGCCATGTGCCCTGGTGCTTGTGTGGCTGAAATAAAGAAAATACAAATGCAGTGCAACTCCACGAAAGAGAAGACCAGAAAAATCAGAATAAATCAACCATAAATCAAAGAACAAATATATCAAATGAAAAGACCCTCCACTTCAACTTCGACCGGCCAGACACTCGAACCTCTCAGGGGGCAGGGTTCTCCTGGACGGTGCGGCGGACTCGCCGCTCGTAGTCCACCTTGTCCTTCTTGAACAGGTTGTATGCCTCCGCCTGAGCGGGCGAGTCCGGGTTGGGGTCGTCGAGCAGGTCCTGGATGCCAAGGGCGATCTGCTTGATGGTGATGGCAGGCTTCCAGGCCTCGTCCTCGTTCAAAATGGATAGGCAGATGGTGCCGGATGGGTAGACGTTGGGATGGAACAGAGGCGGGACAAACTTGCACTTTGGCGGCTTCGTGGGGTATTCTGAGAGTGTCAGCGACTGGCAACACAACGACAGACGACAGACGACAAACGACAAACGACAAACAACAAACGCCAACCGCACAAGCTGTGACTGCACGCCGTGCACCTACCATCGGGAAACGTCATTGTGAGCTTAAACATGCCACCCTCCCAGATCGTCTTCTCTTTGCCCGGGATGCCGCACTCCAGACCTTGAGGTCCAGGACACCCTGTGCGTTGCGTACTGGCTTGGCATAGAAGCCAAAAGGATGGTCCTTGCGCCATAGTTTCCTGGAGAAATGATATTAGCATGTGTATAACTTCTGGGGACAAGTCTCCTGTATGAAGATGCAAGGCCGGAATTCGACATACCGCTCCTCTTGGAGCCGGTTCTGGCAAAGAGACATGGCGGTAGATGGGTTGCTGTGAGACTATCTGCCGTGGAGGCAATCGCGGTAGGTCGAGGAGAAAAGGACGTAGCTGTCGTCTGGCCGCAGTCTGTCGTCGATGAAAGGAAATACGAGGAAGGTGTTCGCAGAAGAAAGGTCGAGGAAGCGAAGGACAAGATCGACGGTCTTGCTGATGGCGTACGAGGAGACGCTGTTGCGAGGCTATTTAATCGTATGCAGGCAGCTAGGTAGCTATATTGGACGAGGAGATAGTCAGCGAGTGTCTTGAGTATGTGCAGAGGCAAGTAGACCGTCGGTGGAGATCGGCGCGTGACATAAAAGCAGGGCGAAAGGGCAAAAAAGAAAGAAAGAATGACGAGAGGGCGCGGGATGGAAGACCGTGAAAGCTATAGAAAAAGATGCAAACCGTTCGTTAGGAGAAAACGGCGGTTGACATACCGGAAAAGCAAACGGCGTAGGGTGCTATCGTTGGCGCTATGCGGTGCACGTTGCAAGAAAAGAGAGATGATCTGAACAGGTCAGAAAGGAATTTGGGGTTGACGGTTTGCATGCTCTTTTGCAGCTTCGCGATTTGCGATTCACGCCTCTCAGGGCCTGGCCTTGCGGCAAACAAGGCGCTAGGGCGGGGCGAGCCCGGCTCACAAAGGAAAGAGCGAGACTCGTGCGATGGCAAGGATGACTCAGCATGCTTATGTAACTCTACCTAATCAATCGACTTGACAGGAAGGGGCGACAGGGGAGTCGCACAGTCCACAGCGCGACAGCGTAACCCACGGCGTAGTCCACAGCGGGTAATTCGAGAGCAGTGCACTGGGGAAGGAGCAACCAGAGGTGGAGAGACAACGGCGCTCCTTTCCGAATACAGAACAGAAGGCCAGCAAAAGAGTCGGTAGCTTGTGAAAGGACCGAGGGACGGGGAAAATACAGAGAAGGAAAGAGCCAGGGCACGACTCCAAACTCTCGAACTGAAATCGAAATAAACAAAACAGTCCAGCTACATTCGCACCCACGATTGGATACCGTCATCTTCTCCTCGAAGGCACATCGTGGTGCCGCGACCACTTACACCTCTGCCGAAGCGCATTTCGCATCTAGCATTCCAGGGCCATTTACGGCAACCTGGTAGCAGCCAAGAGAGCATTTCCTCGAGCCATAAATCACTTTCGAAACTTTGATACCACGAGTCTGGAGCACACCATCAACATGGAGGACAAGACAGAGGTGGTCACCGTTGTGGCACCTGCGACGACTGCAGGAGAGGTGAAGACGGAAGCCCGGCCGGAGGTGGTCAAGCCGCAAGAGACGAAGACAGAGGAGGTCAAGGCCGAAGAGCCTAAGGTCGAAAAATCTAAGGTGGGAGATACCAAGGCGGAAGAGCCGACAGCAGAAGAGACGCGAGAGGAGACGACAGCCCCTGCTGCTCCTGCTGCCGTAGCTGCTCCCACGGCTGCACCAGCAGCTGCCGAGGCTGATACCGAGATGGAGGATGTGCCCGACCCGGACGAGGATGACCTCGACGATCTTGATGGTGAGTGAAGGACATGCCCTTGATGTCGCGACCTGACACTGACATTGCAGACCTCCTTGACGACTTCTCTTCGACCAAGATCGAGACCAAGGCCCCGCACCAGCCGCCGCCGCCGTGCCGTCTATTCCTGCACCGAAACTGCCACCCGGCCTTGAAGACGACGAGAATCTGGAAGAGCTGCTGAACGACGAGGACTTTGCGAAACAGCTGCAGGCCGGCATGGCCGACCTGATTGGCGAGATTGAGAAGTCGGTATGTAACAAAGAGGTGCGAACAACCTAGAACAGCTGGAACAGGGGCAGCTAACATTTTGAAGCCCGACGTGCAAGCGCAGTTCGAGAGCTTATTCAAAGAGTTTGGCATTCCGCAGCCGACCGATGGTTCGGGCGCCAAGGTGGACCTGGCCGCGGCCGCTGCTGCTGCAACGGGTGCAGCCGCTGCCGAGCACGTGGCATCCCAACAGAAAGCGAGCGGCTCCTCGTCCAAGGCTGCTGCATCAAAATCAGCCGCCGCCGCCGCCGCTTCTTCTTCGTCTGCTTCCACATCCACTGCCGACGCGTCCTTCCAAGAAACGATCCGCCGCACGATGGAGCGCATGCAGGCTTCGGGCGACCAGGCGACGGCCGCGGCCGCGGCCGACTCCGAGAGCACCGACGACATGCTATCCGAGTTCATGAAGCAGATGCAGTCGGGCGGTCTCGGTGGTCCTGGCGGCGAGGAGGACCTGACCAAAATGCTGGTCGGTATGATGGAGGAGCTTACCAACAAGGAGATTCTGTACGAGCCGATGAAGGAGCTCAACGACAAGTTCCCATCGTGGATGGAGGCGAAACCGGGCGACGACCGGCGCGGACGACCTCAAGCGGTACGAGGAGCAGCAGGTGATTGTGCGGGAGATTGTGACGCGTTTTGAGCAGCCGTCGTACACGGACACGAACCCCGAGGACCGGGAGTACATTGTGGACCGTATGCAGAAGATGCAAGCTGCAGGCTCGCCGCCGCCGGATCTGGTGGGCGATATGCCGAGTGCCCAGGAGGCTCTGTCGGTACCCGACGAATCGTGTGCCCAGCAATAATGGCAAATGGTGGAGAGGCAGGACAGAGCAGGAACGGCTTAAAAGAATATTAGGTGAAGCGCGGGTACATATGTCGTCTTGGACGGAGTAGATATCACCATGGTAAGGGACATTAGAACAAACGCAAAGTCCTTTGGAGTACGTTGGGAAGAGAAACCCAATTTCATTTCTTTATACCCAACCAAGCCCCAAACCCACACAGAAAGAAACAGTAAATAAGAAGATCAAATTACAAAACAAAAGCCACTTAACGCCCACAAGCACCAAGTTGCAAAATGCTGCAAGTCCCAAACTCCCAAATGCATGATGTGATTGTCGTGTGTCCAGTCACTCGCTCCTCATTACAGCTCCATCTCCATATCCTCGGCCTCTCCTGACAGAAGTTCACCAAATATGGCGTCGTAGTCCTCGTCGTCCGAGTAGACAGTCGAGGCTGGCCGCTCCGGTGGTGTCGTCTGGCCGTGCTCGGCCATCTGGACAGACGGCGCCGGTTGGTTGGTGGCGGTGTCCGCCTCCATGGACGCTATCAAAGCCTCCATCTCGGCCTCCTCTTCCATCGCCAGCAGGTCCGCCATGCGCTCGTTCATTGCCTCTTCATCCTCTTCGTCGGCCGCCTGGTCGTAGTACATGCCGCCACGGTCGTGCCGCCGCGTGTGGTCCGCAGACGTTGACGCAAAAGAAGTGTCGGCCGTCACGTCGTCGTCCCCGTGGTCAAAGAAGGACGGCACGGCCATCGAACTCCGTGCAGACGACGACGGCAAGGACGACGACGACGACGGCGGCGACCCCGCCATCCAGTCGGCCGCGTCCTCAATGTCTTGCTCCGTGAGCATGCTCATCACGTCGGCCTCGCGTGCCTGGCGAAGCTCGCGCTCCAGCGACCACCACTCGAGCTTCTGGAGCTCCTGCTCAAAGTTGCGGCGGTCCCAGTTGCGGTCGTCGGCGCGTTGGCGGACGTTTTTGAGGAACAGAGTGCGGCGGGTCTGCTGGGCGGCGTCGCGGGACTGTTGGCCACGTGGGACGGGCTTGGCCGGCCGCGCGGCAAAGCGAAACGCCGGTCCCTTTGTTGTGTTGCTCAAAGAGTCCCCGCCAAAGTTGAATATTGGTGGTTGAGCGGTCGCTGTGGAAGAGGATGACGACTGGATGGGCGAGGACTGGGTGTGCTGTGTGTGGCGCTGCGACGACGACATCGTGTGCGAGGAAGTGGGAGAGGATGCCCGGATCGGGGAAGACGATAGAGGCGAAGGCCGTGATGGCCGGAATGGCGACGATGCAAAGGCGGGCATCATCGGCAGACGCTCAGGCGATCCGCTGCCGGCGCCAAACACAGGCGGCATCATCACGGCGGCGAACATGTTGACAGCAGGCGTCCGTTCAGGCGGCTGAAAATTCGGCTGGGCAGTCTTTTGGTCGTACTCGGCCCCAATGTCGTTGTGTGGCGTCTTCTTGTTTTCGTCCAGTGTGGCGGATGTGAGAAAGGTTCGGACGATGATGAGTTGTAGTATTAATGGTAAAAGTTGTCGATGAAGGTAATCGTGAGGATGATCGTTGGTAAGATGCGATTCCAGTGATAAGCCTGTGTATGGAATGTAAATGCAGCGTCTTAAATGTCTAGATGGCAAAGGAGCGTGTAAAATGGCCGTTAGAGTTTGAGAGGTTCAATGGGTTAGTGTACTAAGTAAGATGACGAGGCGAGGGAGAAGTCGCGGCGCGCGCTGTGTCTCAACTGCCTTAATTGGCAAGAGGCACGTTGTGGCCAGGGCCAGGGACGCGGTCGCCCTTGACGCGTCTCGAGCGTAGTCACGTGCTAGGCTTATCTGAGTTTTTAGGGGCGGCCCTGGCACAAAGTGGCGAGCAACCCCGCTGTGGGCTCCGATCCTGCCCGTTGTGGTATGTCCCAAAACCAAAAATGGCAGGCAAGGGAGCTCACAAGGAAAGAGCACGCGAAAGTGGAAAGAAAAAAAGTTCGAGCGGGAAGGAACGCTAGCACGTTCTTTCTCTTACTGGGTGGCGGCTTCCCAACATTCAGTGGCCATATTTCTGACAGTGGGCAGAGGCCCCCCCCAAGAGCCCCCAGTCAATAAACGGATCGCATCTCTCCGCGCAAAACAATAAGCCGACAACGACGTCAGTTGTGGTTTATGCCGTGATTTATACTGCCTTCGTCACTCGACCATCACCAATATTACTCACCTCCCCGACGGAAACGATGAGGGTACTTGACTAGGCTGTTGTTTTCTTTTCCTTTCTCTCGCCCGCTTACCGACCGTTTCTTTCTCCTCTCTCTCCTCTCTCTCCTCTTCATCGCCGTTTTTTCTGTTTCGTCTTCACATCTCACGATCTCGATGAGGACTCCATTCGTGCGGCCGTCGGTTGTGTCGTCCATTGTGGACGCTTTCGGCCGACAGCCTGCTTGCACAAGACCGCTGTCGCAAGGTTGGGCCTGTGCCAAGTGCCGCCGGGGCCAATTGAACAGCCAGCGCAATAGCAGCACGGCTTCCGCTTCTCTTCGACATTGAACTCCTCCTCCGCCAAAGCAAGCGGCCGGACGATCCCCCCTCCTCCTCCACCACCGCCACGTTCGCCTCGAGGCCGTCGGACCATATTGTACGCAGCAAGCGGCGGTGCGGCCACAGCCACGATCCTAGCCTTTACCGACGACATCAAGCAGAGCTACGAGACTGTCGAGCGGACAGGCCGAGTTGCCACAGCATTGATTGTCTGCATCAATGAGTGAGTGTGAGCTGGCATGGAAGATTGAGCTGTACATTATATTGCCCGTGCTAACTTGGCACCAGCTACCGCAAAACCCTTCGCCATAGGGACCAGATCGAGGATGCGGGCGAGCAGGATGCTCTCATCAAAGCCTGCCATAAGCGATGCGCCTTGCGGACACTGCATGTGATGGAGAAGAATGGCGGCATCTTTATCAAGCTTGGCCAGCATCTGGTGAGACTCCAGGCTCCCCAGTTTCATATTTTATTTCTTTGAACAATCACTGACCTCAAATCAGAGCGCTTTGAATTACCTTTTGCCCTCCGAGTGGACGACAACATTTATTCCACTCCAGGACAGGTGCCCCGTCTCGTCGTTTGCCTCCATCCAGCAAATGTACCGCGCCGACACGGGCTCTGACCTGTGGGACTACTTCTCCGAGTTCTCAGAGGAGCCCATTGGCGCCGCATCGCTTGCCCAAGTCCATCTGGCCACGATCCGCGAGACCGGCCAGAAGGTCGCCGTGAAAGTGCAGCATCCCAGCCTCGCTCAGTGGCACCGCTCGACATGGCCTTGACGACGTATACCTTTTCGACCCTCAAGCGCTTTTTCCCCGAGTACGATCTGGACTGGCTGTCGCGGGAAATGTCCGTGTCGCTCCCACAGGAGCTTGATTTCTCTCTCGAGGGCAAGAACGCCGAGCGCACCAAGGCCTATTTTGCCAACATCCCGCAGCTGCCTCTCGTTGTTCCCGATGTCATTTGGGGCAAGGAGCGTATATTGGTCATGGCCCGTGAGGTTGGCCACCGCCTTGACGACCTCCAGTACCTGGACACGAACGGCATCGACCGTGACGAGGTCTCGACGGCCCTCGCCCACATCTTCAACGAGATGATTTTCGGCGACGGCGCACCGCTGCATTGCGACCCCCATGGCGGCAACCTGGCTGTGCGCGCGCGCGCGCCCTCTGGCAACATTGTCACTCGCCTGCTGCGTCACCTGCCCTGGATGAACCACCACAACTTTGACATTGTCCTGTACGACCACGGCCTCTACCGCGATATCCCTTTGACTCTGCGCCGCTCGTACGCCAAGATGTGGCTCGCCGTGCTCGACGGCGACATGAAGCGCATGCAGCAGTACGCCCACGAGGTGGCCGGCGTCGACGAGAAGTCGTTCCCACTGTTTGCAGCGGCCATTACGGGCCGTGACTACAACGTCCTGTCGTCCGGCACCATCCTGCAGCCGCGCACCGCTGATGAGAAGGACCACATCAGCGGGCAGCTGCAGGATGGCCTGTTGACTGACCTCGTGCAACTGCTCGGCAAAGTGCCGCGTATTATTCTGCTGATTCTCAAGACCAACGACTTGACCCGCAGTCTCGACGACGCCCTCCAGACAAAGCAGGGCCCCATCCGCTCCTTCTTGGTCATGGCGCAGTACTGTCTGCGCACCGTCTTTTACGAGCAAGTCAGCGACATCCGCGAGCAGCACGGCTCGCTGTTGTGGCCGGCGAACCTGGTGCGCCTGCTGGGCGCCTGTCTGCAGTACCTCAAGGGCGGTGCGAAGCTTGAGGGCATTGACTTGTGGCTGCGGGCACGACGGTTGGCCGGCATGCAGAACCTGACTGTTGGGCCGCCGACGGCGACATGAAACAACAAAAAGAAGAAGAAGGAGAATGTTGACGAGGTTGCACATGTACGATGTAATGACAAACCCCAAGTAATACCGCTCCGGATCTTATATATATAAACAATAGACTTTCATGTAGATGGCGATGTTTTGATTTTCGAATACAAGATACTTTCGTCTCGTTCCAATACCATTTCGTTTCGTGGCTCTTTTACAATGAATCAGCTGTAAGTAATAAGTACATAAAAGAAGAACACAATCAGTCAAAAATCTCAATTCACCCGAGCAGGAAATACAAGTACTGAATTGTCCAAAGGCGTCCCAGCGTTTTGCCACAGTTTAGAAAACGACTCAAAAAGATATGAAGATGAAAAATAGAAATCAAAAAGAACCCCCCAAAACTCCTTTTTTTGTGTGCTTCAACCCAAAGAACAAAGTGACCGCATACAACAATGGCTGGTTCACTCCGCCGACTTCTTGCCCAGGACACCATCCGCCGCCGACCCGCTCCGCCGCCGCCGCCGCTGCAGCACATCGCGCACCCAGTCGGACAGCGTAAAGCCCCAGTGGCCGGCCACCAGGGCCCCGCTGAGGACATTGACAATCTTGAGGACAAACAAGAGGAACGTGTCGCGGGACTCGACAATGTTGAGCAGGATGGGCTCAATGTCGTACTTGAAAAAGATGCCGGGGATGCTGTGCTCGTTGGTCTCGGCGCTCTGTTCGGTGACGGCGTACTGGTTGGTGTAGATGGCCCGGGCGCCGCGGTGGCCGGGGCGGCCCACGCTGTAGACGGTGGGGACGACGGACATGAAGTACTGGAAGCGGTGGAAGTGGGCGGTGGCGCCGTTGACGGTCTGGTCGAGCGGGTTGACGAGGGACGGGTAAAAGGGCCCAAAGGACAGCTCGTTGACAATGTGCGAGAAATTGAACGAGTTGTGGTCCAGGTGCTCGCCCATGCCCATGTAGCCGTGGCCCCGCGCGGTGATGTGGAAGTCGCCCTGCACCTTGTTGAGGTCGAGGCTGCCGTAGATGCGGCAGGTGTCGCCCTGGCCGTGGGCGCCCGCGGGCAGCTTGGGCGTCTTGCCCCAGCGTGCGCGGCGGCGACCCAGCGCCACAATGTCGTGGACGTGCTCTTCGCCAAAGCCTTCCTCGTGCGGCAGCGTCGTCCAGCCCTCGCCCGTGACCAGGCGGCCCTGCGTGTCCCGGCCCAGACGGTGGTTGCCGCGGTGGTCGACCCACTGCTGCCAGGTCGTGGTGTCGCGCTGGAGCAAGGAGGCAGCCAGGATGCGGTCGCCGGCGGCGTCCTGGACGTTGACGTGCAGGTCGTCACAGGGCATCTTGACGAGGATGTCGAGGTTGATTTGCATGGTATGGCCGACGCCCTTTTCGACGGCAAACGTGTGCTCCTCGGTGCCCGTCCACCAGCGCGACAGCTCGGACCAGAAGAGAATCAGGGACACAATGCCCATGGCGACCGTCCACTTGCCGCCGCCCGATGTCCGCTGCACATATTGTGGTTTTGATTTGGCTGTACAGTTCGTTAGGGCCGGTCTTTGACAATCGCATATAGCCTCCGGAAGAAAAAAATTCTCAAAAAACACAAAAAAACTCACGGAATGCGTCAAAGGCGCTGACGATGCTGCTCCCCGACTTGGGCCCGAACGCGTCATCGTCCGCATGGTTCTGCTGATTGTTCTGCTCGTAGCCGCCGTTGTTGTACCCCTGCTTCTCGTTGTAGCCACCGCTGTAGCTCTCGTAGCCGTTCATCATGGCGGGCGATGGTGTGGTGTGGGGTCGGCTGTTGGGTTGGCCTCTTTGTTGTCGAGGATGGTCGATCGGTCGCTCTCGATCCGGGAGCGCAGTACCGCGCCTCTCTCGGGCCGTCGCTCTGCTTGCTGAACCAGAAGGGGTGCCCTTTTCGTCTTCTACCGCATATCTCGGGCGAGGCTGGGCGTCGTTCGTAGGGGAGGAAAGCTGACTTCAAAGTTGGTGATCGTAGCCCGTCAGAGAGCCTCGTGGGAAGAGGACAGCTGGTTCGAAATCGGTAGCCTGCGTCCAAGATTGCAGGTAATGCCCGTTGTCAATTCGGCCGCTCGGTCAATCGATTGTGGAGAAGCAACGTCGTGGGCTTGATGTCGATGCCAATGTCGAAGCACAAAGGTGAACGGGCGTGGTGTGGATTGATGAGCCGACCACGGGTTTGGATCGTGAGATTGATTGAAAGGACAGCTCAGCGGAAAAAGAGGCTCGCATTGCCATATGTGGCTCCTGCTAACAATGGCTCTTGAGTCTTGCCCGTTTTGAGACTGACGCGGCTCGCTGCTTGGCCCCTGGTATTGCTGGCTGCAGCCAATTAAGGCACACCTTGGAGGCACTAGCGCATTAAAGACCCCTGACAGGACCCCTGACAGGATGCCTCGCTGGAAGTCTGCAGGGCCAGCCCAGAGAGATCATGCCCCTGCACTGATACGACTCCGCACGTTTGTAAGTCTTATCTTACATGTAATCGTACTCGTAGGCTGTGGGCTCGCGGGAATGGAGAACAGTCGACACACACACGTTCAAGCTCCTGTTGTCGAGATTCAAACCCCAGCAGATGCAGCAGACTCTACGACGTACTTCAAGATGATATACACTCGGATCACTCAGTGTGTGTGGATATGCACGTTAAGAGAGACCGATACAGAGCTTGCCCTTTGATAGAAACGATCCGCGCTGCTCCGCATCAGACATTTCCGTTCTATCTGCTGCATTTTCTCACACTACGCCGTTCGAGCCGTTTTGCCGTATCTTCCTAGTCTTGCGTCAACTCGCCTTTTCCTGCCCTTCCCTAATACCTTTCAATGATAAACTCGTCTTTCATATGCCCGACGTAATTCATCAACATTTTCGCTTCGGCTCGCTTGACCGTCACATAGCGCTCCACCACATCGCTGCCCATCAGGCTGGCAAGCTCGGTGTCCTGCTTCAAGGCCATCAACGCGGTGCCCATGTCCGAAGGCAGGTTGTTGGTAATGCCGAGCTTGCGTCGTTGCTCAGGCGTCAGCAAGGCCGGATCGACACGACAGTCGGCCCATGTCAGCTTTGTCCTGCGTGTGAGGCCCGACAGGCCCGCCAAGAGCACCGCCGTCATCGCTAGGTATGGGTTGGCCAGGCCGTCGACGCACTTAAGCTCCCAGTGGCTGCCCTCGATCTTGCGCAGCGGCGTCTCGCGGTTCTGCGTGCCCCACGTCACCCACCGCCCGCCGGCCCACGCGCTGTCGACAACACGCTTGTAGCTCACGGGGCTGCTGTATGTGAAAGCTGCAATGGCCCGCAGGTGCTGAAGGATGCCGGCATAAAACGGCTCGTACACACTCTCGACGTTGATGGCGGTCCCACTCAGTGTCGTCAACGACATATGCATGTGCGATGCCGTGCCGCACGCACCTGGGAACGGTTTGGGATGCAGCGTGAACTTAAGTCCTACCTCCGTGGCCCGGTGTGCAATCGTCTCTCGGTGTGCAGCAGTGCGTCGACGGCTTCAAGTGGTGGCTTCGCTGGCAATACAAGTTCAAACTGGCCCGGTGAGCTCTCTGCATGGACCTGCTCAACTTCGATGCCTGCTACCTCAAGGTCTTTGACAACATTGCGAACAAACGTTGCTAGTGCTGGGTTGTTGTAAAAGCGACTTGCGGACCAAGCGTGACCGTCGTTGGTGAGCGTGGCAAAGCGGCTGCCCATTTCTTGCGAGTCCGTTTTCTGCATCAGAACAAACTCAACCTCAAACCCCACCAGATGAGAGTAGCCCTTGTCGGCCGAGAGCTCGACCGCACGGATCAACTGCGTCCGGGGACAGAGCGGTATTGGCGACCCGTCCTTCTCGCGGAACACGCCGTTCATATTGACATGGCCACCCATCGGTCCGGCTTTGAGCGATGAGAAGTCGGGATGAAGCCTATACTCGCCCGTTGCTGTTATGCCCGGCACCATGATATCGTTCTGGAGTAGTCCAAGACACGCCTTGGTCACACCAAAGTCCAGTGAGCTGTTGGTACGAACAAGACGGTCAAAGCGCTTGAAAGGGATCATGCGCATCCGTGGCAAGGCTGTGTAGTCGACCCACGAGACTCGCACAAAATCTGGCGCCGGCCGGCCACGCGTGAAGGCGTCCCACGCTGCGAGGTCGGATGGCTTGGATGGCTTGGATGGCTTGATTGGCTCTTCTAGTTTGCCTTTAACATGATCTGTCGGCTCGTCCGTTTCAACTCTGTTGATAGACGGTAGGTCGAGTCCGAGTTGATAGACTTTGTTCGCGTTCCGAAAGAGGATGTCTTGCACAAGCTGCACTGCTGCACGCCAGTCGATTTGGCCATTTCGAACGAAATCGCAGACAACCTAGATGGCGAGTTAGCCTACTGTTTTGTTCTCACCAGACGTTTCATAGCAAAAAGCCCGGCGATCAACCTACAGTTTCGAGGACCTCCCGGACCTGGAGGATGGCAAGAAGATATGTTTCCGGGAACCAGTGCCCGTCTGTGCTCCACATCACCTTGGACCACGGGCAGAGCTCGAAAATCTCGCGCACAATAGACTCCTGCCCGTGTCGGCCAACAACCGGAAACACCTCGCCAATATCCGCGTATACATTGCTGTAAACGGTAGCAAGGTAGCCTGCATCGCGCACATACGGGTAGCCTGAGTGCAGCAGAATAATTGGCACTGTCGCGTATGTGCGAATAAAGTCTTGGAGATGGGCTGGCGAAGACTTTGTCAGAGTGATGTCACTGTCGCCAAGCCCCGTGTGGAATTGGATTGGCTTGTTGAACTGTCCAGGACTGGAGCGGACATGAATCGCAGTCCGGTGAACAAAGAGGTCGTTCAGGCCGACATGCTGCAGCCGCCGGAACTGCTTGCCGGACGCCGAATGAGTGGTGAGAATGTCGGAGAATGACTTTCGGGCGCCTGCAATGTCTACGACGCGGGGCACAGCGAGGCCTGTGCGGTAGCAGATGACAGACTTGAAGCCGACGACGTCTGGATCGGAGATGGCTTGCTTTATCTGGGTGTCAAACTCTTCGAGCATGTTGTCAAAGGCCTTGTCGAGGGGCTGCGCCTTGTCAAAGGCGACACAGTGCTCGTTGATGATCTCGGCCGCCAATGCTTCGATGCGGACGATTCGGCGGCACTTTGTGAGAGTAAATTTGTCGTGCCAGGAGAAGCCATACACGTCATCTTCATTATCGAGTCCGTCATCGAGCAAAATTGTTTCCAGGCCATCGAGACATTGCGTGACCCAGGCGTTATAATCGTGGCTACGGCGCTCTTCAATCGCTGTCACCACCGAACTCCATGTCGCATTGCACCCCAGGACGCCCGATAGCTGCTGGATTGCGCGCTGGTGGGACAGCGCTGTAACAGAGGCGCGGATGGCATCTCCGTGAGCCTCACTGACAATCGAAAGAAGTGGATGCCGGCCTATGACATCGGGCTTTAATAGAGGATGCGCGTGGTTGTCGATGATGGGCGTCTTTTTGATGGCCTGAATGATCCGCTGGATTTGCTTTTCAGTCACAACAGGCTTCGCAGAGCCCGCAGGGCCAGCTTGGCTGCTTGGCATCGTCGTTGTCAAGGTCAAAGAAGCAATGTGGTCGTATAAGTAACAAGAAAGTCCGTGTATATCGTGATTGCGCCGTCTGCTTGGTGCTTTGCTTTTGATGCCACCGTCCGGGCCTTACATCTGTTAAATTCTGTGAGTTGCTGTTTGTGCCGTTGAGACAAAGAGAAAAGCTGACGATAGATCAATATATACGAGTCAAGAGTAAAATGAGTGACGTGGGGATGAAGAACTGATTAGGCCGGTCAGGAAATATGGCGGCCAAGTTAAGAGCGAAAGTTCCCTTCAAGAAACCCCATCAAGGCACATAGATTATGACGGCCACAGAATGCCAACGAACAAACAGCCCGGCGTTGTCTGAAATTCAGGGCGAATGTGCAGAAATGGGAGGGGTGACAATGGTGTGCTGGTGTGGCGCTTCCTGCATGCGCTCTGCAGCGATGTGCTGTGTACGAGGCAGCGTTTCTTTTCTGTCTCTCACAGCAACACAAGAGTGGCTCGTTTTCGAGGTCTCGTAACGGCGGGGGCTCACAGATTAGAGTGCCCCTCGAAGCTGTAAAAGTTGGACAGAATGGAAAGAACATAGAGCTCATAGAACAGCTCGAGACGAGAGCAGCTAGAAAACAGCTGGGTATGACGATCTTATTCTGCTTTGTTGACGAGACAAAATTGGAGCGAGAGCTGAAGCAATCTTTAAGCTCTGCCCAAGGGAAAAGGGGACGTTGCTGCTACCGACCGATGGTTGCCTCTTTGTCGACCTTCCTCCCTGTCGACCTTGACTGAGTCAAGTCTCCAAGCCTACCAGGGGGTTCCGAACTCTACTGACCCCCGCCGAGACGGCCTGTGAATGAGACCCTGGAACGGCCTTATTGTGGGAGAAAGCTGGAGTAAAGGCTACTGAGACGGTAGCGAAGCATCAGCGGAGCAATGTTGCTGACCATGGTGCAAATACCTGGCAGTGTTCGTGGTTGACAGCCAGGCCGGAAGTTGTCAAGTTTGACAGGAGCAGTTCGAACGGCTTGAAAGATGCGGGTAGTACCGCTGGCGAAACAAGTGGGGGCCTTTTGCGTCAATGTGAAAAGCAAGGCGTAATACTTGTAGTGCACGGCAAGAGAACAAGTCGAAAGGTCAGGGCAAAAGAGGGAGCAATATAGCGACAGCCTTACTTTCGCCATTTGCTGTTGTTGCAGTATCTTTGCGGAAATGCTCTTTTGCCCGGTTGGGTCGTGTGCCCCAGCTTGCTCGCCGGCCGAAGGGTTTCCTTTGAGAAAAGTGTGGTCCTGTCGTTAAAGCCAGGTCTCCATCGTGATCTCTGCCCCGGTGAACCCTCATTGATAATGAAAAGATGTGTGCTCTTCTGCTTTCTGATCGCGATCGCGCGGCTTCACTCGATAAAAAGCATTATCGTATCTTCTTCTATCGACACCGATACCACGCTATCCTGTTTGTTTGCTGGCTTTCTGGTGGTGCTCTGGTTGCCTTGTCCAGCTTGCGATTGTTTGGGGATTATTGTGTATGATACGCAGTGAAGATAGGCTTTTCCAGGGTCCAACTGCTGTACATATGGCTTTGTGTTCGACGGTGTTCTAGACCGTGTGTTTCAGATCAAGAGGGACAGAAACCCACCAGAGCGTCTCAAAACCGCCAGGAGCTACCCCCGCCACAGCAAGTTGGCCAGGTTATTAGCGTGGTGGAGCGAAGCTGCCGTTTACTCGTAGTATCAAATGCAATCTGCGAGTTGCTCCATCGTACGGACCTTTGTATTTGGAATTCGAAAAGAGAGCTTGTTGGTGACTGGATGCTGTCGACAGGATCGAGGATGGCTTTGCACATCGCGAATGACTTGCAGGCGATGCTGGAAAAGACCAAGTCCAAGGATAGTTGACGGAGATCCGGTGATCATAGAGTCGGCGGTGAGAGGAGAAGAGATGGAAGAAAAGGAGGCTTGCGCAAGTCAAAAACAGATCCGAGTCTACGAAAACTACAAGGAGCAAAAAATAGCAATGCCGTCATGAGCAGGCAAGGAAGCTGCGACGGGGCCGCGAAAACAAACGAGATGCTCCTTCCTTTGTTGGACCAGCTCAACAAAATAGTTCGGCGTCTTCATGGCAACTTCCCTCACAAAAAGATGAGGCCAGTCGAGCCTGCCTTTCCAGGAAAATGGCCCATCGCAACTGCCCGACGGGTCGGATTAGCTGCAAATTCGCCGTAACAGCAATTGCCATTGTCGTAAGGACCTGCGCGCCGCGATACGGCTAGCACCTTCCCTGACCACGATATGTAGGTCCACGATGCTTGTTTAGGCAGGGACGCGGGAAATGCTCCGTACCTGTCCATTGGCGGTTAGACCATTTCTGGCCATCTCCAAGACGCCTTTTCTCCCGCCCTTTCATCTTTTTTGTGCCCTTCTGCCCCGATGCTTTTATTTCACTACACAGTATGACGAACTCTGTACTCCGTACGACTCGTCCCCTCCCCCCAACCGTGGATCACACAAGTGCCGTTGTCCGAGTATTTGACACGCAAGAAATCGACACTACCACACTCGGGCCGCACGGCACGACGAACGGCTGTTGGTTTAACAGACGAAAGACAAGAGTCACGCTGTGTTGGTAGAGAGGCCCTCTTCGCTCTGAGTGGAATCATCGGCCACTTGCTCTTGCGATCTTCACAAGAAACTAACAGCAAAACAAACAATCGAAACGAAAAGAGGCGATCCAGAACGCTCGTGCCATCGGTCCAAGGCCCCGATCCGCCGGACATGCTTAATTGGACCCGGTACATGTAGGTGGAACCTGGTCGATTGATCCCGGGCCCGCATCCTTCCGCGAAAAGGCATCGCGCCCAGACGAATGGGCTTCCTTTCCACTGCCGAGAGCCTTCTCCGCAATGATCTCGGCATGAACAGGGCATCGTGTTAATTCCCGGCAGCGCATCTCTCTCAGCTCTTGGAGCTCTTGGCCTTTTATTCTCGATCTTCCTGTCCATTCGCTCTCATCTGCTTGCCATCTGCAAGCGTCAAACAATCGGACATCCTGGACCTCTAGTTAGAGGGCTTTCGTGGTCTCTACCCCTGCCAAGCAAGAGAACGCGTGGGCATTCTAACAATTCAAGCGATGAGGCTTCCTTGACTTTTGATCGCCAAGTTGGGGCCAAGGCTGAAGGGCAACACAAAAGCGGACGCCGACGAGATATGAGAGGGCAGGAGAGGGCCAAGAAGAGCTGGACTGGCGACACTCCCGGATTCCCAGCAGTGCATCGCATCGCTGCTATGCATGCATCGCAATGGTGCAGATGCCCAGCCTTTTCTCCCGTTCCAAGGAGCTCAGATCGCCAGTCAAGGACGTCATTCCTACCAGCTCTTGGGGGCTCTTGGGACTCTTCTGGGCGACTCTTTTCTTTGTCGACTCGGCGCTCGTATTTCTATTTTCAAACTACTGACTGCAGTCCACCACAGACACTACTCAGTGCAACTATTGGCGCCCAGCCAACGCCCAGTCATCCGCCCAGCCAACGCCCAGAGCACCTGTCGTCTTGGCGGCGCGGCGCGAGAGTACAGCCACGCCCTTGGCAGCGTCGCCACCCGAAGCGACCAGGCAACACGCACAAAAGACACTGAAGGACAAAAAGAAAGGCTGCAAAATACTCTCACAAAGCGTCAAGTGGCATGGTACGAATACGAAATTCAAAGGGATTCGCCTCCATGTGCTGGTTATGCGCACGTTTTTGACGGTGACATTAGTCTTTGTCAGGTCGCTTTTATTAGTCGCTCCTTGTGCATTTGCAACAAGCGCTGTATCTGTATTTTGAGTCGTTCTGTGGGAAGTTCCATGGACGGGGTCCCGAATCTGAGGATCTCTCTCACACGTCTTGTCCCGGGCAATCCGGGCACGGGGCAGGATCTGTGGTTGCATACCTGCTACTGTCTTTATGTTTTTTCCCCTGTCTTTTTCATCACCATTTTCTGGCCCGACTCGTCTCAGTCTCTCCTCCTTTTTCTCGGCGCCGCTAGAACGACCCCGTAGTGGCATTGGCAACAGACGAGCACACTTGTTGATTTTCTCGGCACTTTATCACATTCTATGAGGACCTTACACATGCCCTTGCCCTGCGTGCCAAAAATACAACAAAAGAACAATACTCAGTACATCACAAAGAACAGGCGACACAAGGTACATACGCAGTACAGGAAAAGCCCAGACCAAGACAGACGAAGACGAGAGCCGGCGACCCCAAGAAAGAGGGCAAAGAAAAAAAAAGACGAAAAAGGAGAGAGGTTGACGACAAGTAAGGCTTGGCTGGCTGTCTTGGCATACCAGCGGTGAAGCGCCTGTGTCGCCCAAACAAGGTAAGATACCAGAATGGCCACTGGTCTCTGGCCACCGTTTTTGGCCCATTCTGTTCGCTCTTGGCTTTCTTTGGATCCTTTGGAGGGAGAGATGGAAGTTTGAATACCAGGAACTGGACCAAAAAGGCTGGCCGTTGCTGGCCACAGGTTGCAGCTGCGAGTGGCCCGATCCCCTTTGTTAAATATATTCTGCCTGCCACCGTTTCTGTTTCGTTTTACTGTGATTCGTTTGTGATGTTTTCTTCTTGATGTTCCTGATGTTGCAGTATTCCACTATTATTCTTGCTTCTCACCTATAACGACGACAATCGTCTTTACGCTCGCTACTCTCTACGTCCTTCACGGCATACACTCGCTTCTCACAGTCAGCAAACTTACACCGCGGCTTTGCTGTATTGGCTCACGACCTTTGCTTTCCGATCCGGGCTCCTTCCTCACGACGTCACATCACATCACAGTACTCAATATGCGGTCAATAAGAACACAGGCCGTGGTGGCCGGCCTGTTGGCAACGGGCGCCGTTGCCCAAAATACATCACAATACAGCATCAGCTCAGCAGGTATGTGACTACGTGGCCCCCTGCAGCTTGGGATCCGTCATGAACTCGTCCTAACGTCTCTACCTTTAGACGCCATTAGGCAATCCGCCAGCATACTCGCCTTCGATCTCGTCAAAGAATACGACGGCAACGAGACCGGCCAGACACCGGGCATCTTGCCCGGCCCACCACCGATGGGCCCGTACTACTGGTGGTTTGGTGGTGCCATGTGGGGGACGCTGATCGACTACTGGTACTTTACGGGCGACGACACATACAACGACATCGTCATGGAGGCCATGATGTGGCAGACGGGGCCCAACGCCGACTACATGCCGCCCAATGTGACGGCCTCGCTGGGCAACGACGATCAAGGATTCTGGGGCATGTCGGCGATGCTGGCGGCCGAAGTGAACTTCCCCAACCCGCCCGCGGACAAGCCGCAGTGGCTGGCGCTGGCCCAGGCCGTTTTCAACACGCAGGCCGAGCCGGGTCGGCACGACTCGACGTGCAACGGCGGACTCCGGTGGCAGATTCCCGTGCTGAACAACGGCTACAACTACAAGAACAGCATCGCCAACGGCTGTTTCTTCAACATTGGCGCCCGCCTGGCGCGGTACACGGACAACGCGACGTACGCCGAGTGGGCGGAGAGCACGTGGGACTGGATTGTGGGCGTCGGGCTCATGGACGAGGACTACAGCATCTACGACGGCGCGCACGTGGGGACCAACTGCACCGACATCAACAAGGCGCAGTTCTCGTACAACAGCGCGGTGTGGCTGCAGGGGGCGGCCTACATGTGGAACCACACCGAGGAAGCCAAATGGCAGGAGCGCGTCGAGGGCCTGCTGAATCGCACCATTGCCTTCTTCTTCCCGGACGACGTCGCCTTCGAAGTGGCCTGCGAGAGCCACATGTCGTGCACGACGGACATGCTGAGCTACAAGGGCTACCTGCACCGGTGGATGGCGACGACGGCACAGGTGGCCCCCTATACGTACGACAGGATCATGGCCGTGCTGGAGCCGTCGGCCGAGGCGGCCATCAGCCAGTGCACGGGCGGCGACGAGGGCCGGACGTGTGGGTTCCAGTGGAGTTCGCGTGTCTTTGATGGCAGTGTCGGCGCGGGCCAGACGATGAATGTGCTGGCGGCGGTGTCGTCCCTGCTGATTACCGAGAAGCAAGGCCCGGTCACGAACACGTCAGGCGGCACGAGTGTTGGCGACCCGAATGCCGGCAGCAGCAGCACGGACAACCCGACGGTGTTCAAGCCGATCACGACCGGCGACCGGGCGGGTGCAGGCATCCTGACGGTGATTGTGCTGTCGGGCATCACCGGCCTGTTTGCCATGATGAGCTTTGGGGAGTAGGAAGTCGCTCACCTTTTTTTCTTTTTTTCTGTCTTTTTTTCCATTTAGTATTATTATCGTCGACTCTTGTCGTTTTGTGTACATATAGCTCTTCTCTTTTGGGCGTCTTTGGGATCTTGGAGGCGGGAAGCATGCTCTGGCGTTTTTGCTCTCTTTCAAGCATTATTGCTTCCACATTTTTATCTCGATTTGTATTACAAAAGGAAACAGGAACATCTTTTTATTCAATTCTCATCAACCTTGCCTATTCACGCGCACTCACTGTGCTAATAGATTATGTGACGTCCCCGCAGAAAACAGAAAGGGGGGGGCTTGCAGCGACAACCGTGCGTTTCAGAATTTCGGATGGCGAAGCTCCCAACGCTGGATTGGATCTCGTTGTTCGTTGTGCTATTCTCCTCACTTTCACGTTTGTTCCATGCATGTGACTTCGAGTTCCAAAGCAGAACGTATACAGGATCGGGCACGCACTGCGACCAAAAGCTGTAGATACGTCGCTTTCCTCCTATTTTCTTCCCTTTCGATTTTTTCTTTCTCCTCCCCTCAATATGGTCCTTCCCGACCTCGCCGACCGGAGCCGCTTTCCTCCGTTTTTGGAGCTGCCAGAGGATGACGGCACACCATCAACGGCAGACAGCGGGAGGGCTGTCGTCCTCCTCGCCCAGGTCAAGGACAACATGACCATTACCAAGCCGACCCTCGTGCTGACCGACCGCGACGGCACGGGGTTTGCACTCGTCTTCGACGGCCTCGAGCGCGACGGACTCGACCTGGGCAAAGTGGGGCTCAAGAAGGGGGCGACGGCCCTGGTCCGACAGGCACGACGCACCGTGCCCGTCCAGAGCGGCGATGCGTCTTCTCTCACGGCCAAGGCAGCCCGCCGGCCGTTTCTGCGCGTGGCGCCAGGGCAGGCGCATACGGTGCTGGCCGTCCCCGCCGGACTGGAGCAGACGGTGGCGATGGCCGGCAAGCTACGGGCCCGGCAGGTGCGGGCCCAGCAGGCCGGGCATCAGCACTGCGAGGCGTGCGGCGCGGCAGGAGCGTCTACGCGTACAGCAACAGCAAGTGGAGCTACAGACTCGGCCGTGGCAGGCACGACTGGCGCCTCACCGGCCAAGAAGCTCCTCAAGTGCACAGGCTGCGGTCAAGCCTGGTATTGCGATAGGGTAGGTCGGCATCGTGTCTCTCACCGTATCCTTTTCGCTTTTTTTTTTTCTCATCCTCACTCACACACACTAACGACGACAGACCTGCCAGACAGCCGGCTGGAGCGGCGGCCACAAGTCGGAGTGCAAAGCCCTCAAGGCGTTGACGGCCATTTGGGCCGAGTGAGCGGTCGAGGTGGAGGTGGAGGTGGAGGCAGAGGAAAAGACAAGAAACGATCAGCAAGAAAGCATGTCAGAGCAGCAAGGAAAGCATGTCAGATCAGCAAGAAAGCACAAGATTCTGTGAGATGAAAGAAGATTGTTGAAGTGACGTGCATTTACAGGTGCACACGATTTTGGTGATGCGGGTTTCCTTTTCCGGCTGGTCCTAAGTTGTCGATGCCCTTGCAGCAGGCACCCGGGGCTTACAGGGCTGATGGTGCAGCTACAGGGGCTACCTGGCTCCTTCAGTGACCCGCCACAGCGGCAGAATGACACAAGGTGACAAGAATGCAACCCGCACCATGAGCCCGTCAAAACGACACTAATGGCAAAGAAGAGGGAAAGAGAGGGAAGACGGACGGGGAAGAAAGATCGAAAGATCATGAGGAGAAGCAGGATAAAAGGTGGAGGTAGTCGAGGCGTTTGTTCCTGTTTCTGTTTTATTTTTATTTTTTTTTGCTTTGTATTAACTGCCCATCTTTACTTTACCCTTGTCGTCGTGACGGCCTTTCTCAACTCTCTCTGCAAGTGCCCTGTATTGACAGCATCGTCGCCTGTTTCGTCACTTACACCAGAACCAGGGCTTGTAACAGCCTCACTTTTTGCCGCCTCCCTCTCATTTTGTCGCCTCTTCACGCACCCACCTGCCCACCAAAATGAAGTTCAAGGACGCCCCCGAGTACGTCACTCTCAACGACCCCGAGGCCAAGGGCGGTCCTCGCAACGGCCACTATGCCGAGCTCGACCCGCACTTCGCCGCGCCCGCGAAGGCGCCGAGGCCATCATGAAGGCTCTCTGTAACGCCGACGACTGGGAGACGCTCCGGAACAGCTGGAAGGGCGAGGCGCCGCTGCCCGAGGGCACGCCGAAGCTGGGCGAGGACGTGGAGGAGTCGTACATCAGAATCCCCGCGCGGGATGGACACGAAATCGAGCTCAAGATTCTCAAGTCCGCCAAGCACACGAAGAGCACGGAGACCGCCGACGACACCGTGGTGGTCCTGCGCATGCACGGCGGCGGTTGGTGTATTGGCTGGCACAACACGGAAATTGTCGAGAACCACCATGCGGCAAGCCATCCCAATGTCGTGCTGGTCAGCATTGACTACCGGCTGGCGCCCGAGCATCCCTTTCCCACGCCCTTGAACGACTGCGTCGACGCGTTCCGGTGGGTGAAAGCCAATGCACGCGAGAAGCTGTTTGCCAACCCGGAAAAGATTGTGCTGCTGGCGGCAGCGCCGGTTCCGGTCTGTCGCTTGGTCTCGCCCTCAAGGCCCGCGACGAGAAGACCTCGGGCATCATTGCTTTGGTCCTGGACTGGCCCACGGGTGCTCACCCCAAGTTCTTTCCTGAGCTGCGCGACAAGTTTGGCTACGAGCTCGACAGTTACGCCCAGGTGCCCAACGGTGTCGTGACGGGCGCTCTGATTATGGAGCTCTTCCTGGACGCCTACATCCCCAACGCTGAGCGCAGCCAGGATCACTCTCCCCTGCTGGCTGAGACCTTTTCTGGCCTGCCTCCTGCTTTCCTTCAGATCGCCGGCTTCGATACGCTCCGTGACGAGGGTCTGGCCGTTGCCGAGAAGCTGCAGCGTGGCGGTGTGCCCACTGAGGTCCATGTCTATCGCGGCCTACCGCACTGCTTCACCATGCTCCTCACCGACCTGCCCCAGGCCAAGGAGTACCAGGCCCGCCAGAACGCCTTCCTCGAGAAAGACCATCATGCTGCCAATGCCAAGTAAGAAAGCTGGGTACAAAAGAAAAAGATGCGCAGAGGACGACCCCGTACCAAAGAAATGCTCATATGCTGTGTATATACTAGAAATGCATCCATAAAAACACACGACAAACACATAATGCTATCATGATGCTTGATGTGCGGCGCTCGTAGGAGTCTGGACATGCTTGCTCTATCCCAAGCAGCAACAGGTGAAGCAAGTAAGAATGTGCCCGCTCTCTTCTCTCTTTGCCCTCGGCCAAAAATAAACATGCTAATCATAAGAATAAGAATAAGAATAAGGAAAAGGAAGAGAAAAAGAAGGCTTGAAAGATGCCGGCAAAAGAAACAAGAAGAACAAGAAGCAGGCTTAAAGTCAAAATCATGTGAATACATCATCAACAAAACTTCATAACAGGTCTTCTGTCGTCTTCGCACCATCTGCTGTTGTCGTACCATCCGCCTCCTGTGTATGTATCTGTATCCTCGGTGTACGCATCCGATGCATTCGTGTCCACTGCCGCAGGCCACTATTTTGGCAGTGCCAGAAGCGCAAAGAACCCTCCCTGGACAGGCCGATTGATAAAGGTCGGGCCGGCCCGTTTGGGAACTCCGCCGGTCGTCGCATCGTACAGATCCGAGAGGGGCCGGTTGGTAGGCGTTCCCTCCACAAAGCGCACCAGGTGCTCGTGGATCTGGCTGCGCACGTCTGGTGGCCTGCAACGGCGGCCGCGAAACACTGCCAGTCGGACTTGGCCCAGTTGTGGCCGCGTGTCCAGGGTACGCCATAATCGTCGATGATCGTGCCGTAAAAGTTGCTCTGCATCGCGTACACCAGTCCGGCACAAAGTCTAGTCCGAGCAGTTTTGTCTGCGTAGATGTTGTACAACAGGCCATACGAGTCGGGCTCGCTATAGGCAAGTGTCGCGTGCGGCGGGTCGGACGCGTTGTTGACTCCGAGGCCGGCCCAGCTCTGCACGTACTCTATCGATGTGCTCAAGTATTGATCGCTGATCTGGTTGGCATTGACGACGCCACTGAGTCCGCAATGTCCGACATGGCACGCACGCCAATGATGCCCTTGAGTGCGAGGTTGGTCTGATTCGCCAGCGCACGCCGCAAAGTCGTCCGTCGACAGCTGGTAGTCCGGAATCAGCGAGTCGTTAACAAGGAACTGCGCCCACTGGTCCAGCAAAGGCCAGTGCTTCGCCAGGTAGTCCGAGTCTTTCGCCGAAGCGCATATGCCAGTGCCATTATAATCATGTTACCACATTCTTCGACCGGCATGGCCTCGTCGTTGCCATTGGGGAATCCGACAGCATTGGGGAAAAACCCCAAATCGTGGATCGACCACGGGTTCGGGTAGTGGCCGCTTTCCTGGTGCTCGAATAGAGGGTCCAGCAACAGCTTCAGGAGCTCGGGTTTAGTACAGGAAAATCGGGTGTGCAGGGAAGATCACGTCCACGGTTTGGATGTCACCGTCGGAGCTGATCTCTTTGAGGAAAATGTAGTTCTGGCGCAAGCCATGGGCGACCTGCAGTGAGCCAAACACCTGACGCACGGCCAGCGTCGTCAATGAGACGTAGTCCTGGCCGCCAGCGTAGAAGGCGTCGTTGTGAATCTTGGAGTCGAGCAGCTGAGCATCGTGGGTCTCCACGTCCCAATTGAAGTAGAAGGCCGACAGAGCATCTTCCGCAGAGGTGTACACGGTCGACCACAGCGCAGTAAGAGCCTCGGGGCTGGTGCTGTTGCCCTGGAAGTTTGATGACCTGGTCTTGTGCAAGGCCTATGGTGAAGGACCACGTCCTGCTCGGTGAGGACGGAGCCAAAGTCCCGGCGAAAGCAAACACGGGCCTAAAATGAGAAAGATAAAAGACATCAGAGTAATGCGCTTATGAAACGGTGTAAGCCGACGAGAGGAGAGTTTTCTCCGACCAACAGGACGCTAGGATCGTAGTGCCCGTGGGAAGGGAGGCCATACCAATCGTCGCCAATTGATCTAAAGGTAGTGTCAATGGTATTGTCGAGGCGGCCGTTGTTAATGAACATCTCTCTGGTGTCGGTGTCCGGACAGCCAGTGCGATACGTCACCTAGGGGCAAAAACTGGTCAGCATTAAGTATGGGGGCAAAGAAATAAACACCAATGCTGTTCTGCGATGTTCTACGATGAGGTTGCACAGCAAAAAAGCTGGAGAAACCACTTACACCGGCGTTTGCAGCTGTTCCGTAGTACCAGTTGCCCCAAAGTGCCATGTCCGAAGCCTCGGAAAAGACAGTGTTCTTGGTCAAGGTGAACTTGTGGAATACGAGGCCATCATTGAGTCCGTTGGACCAGTTAATTGCTCTTTGTGTGTCGGCGCCGGCCCATTCTAGTAGAAGAGAAGGTGAAGAGAGGTGGACATTAGCCAATGGTCCAAAAACGATGTACCGAACCCCGCGACATGCGCATAAAACGCCCATGAACGCCGGTTATCCACTGCAAGCCAATGGCTATGCGCCTAGGGAGACCAAAAGCAAATAGGGAACGAGCTCACCACCGGAAATGTCCGAGTAGACTTGCACCTCGTGCTGATCGCCATCAGCTGACTCGACAGAGGCTTGTAGGAAGGAAAATTGCAATGATTGTTGCAGGAGGTCGGTCGGATGAACCGGGGAGAGGAATGTGGCAGTCAGGGTGACTTTTCCGTCCACATCAAAGGTAAAAGTGCTCTTGGTCGCGGTGTATTCGAAGGCTATTTGGGTCACAACATTGGGCCGGTGGCACCACCCATCCAATTGTATGTGACATTGTCGACACGGATGAAGCCTTGCCATCCTGTGATTTGGTCACTGTTGGATGGTTAATACAGAAGCAGCAAAGGGAGAAAGGAAGCAAATACGCACGCCCAGAATCGCGGCCAGTTGCCGGGGAGAAGCCCGCTGGAATCGCCGTTCAGCCAGGTGCTCAAGTAGGGAGACCGGACGGCAAGCGGAATGGCAGGAGGTCGTAGGGGCGAGAAAGTCGAGTCTGAGGCAGCTGGCACAACGGCAACCAGCAGAGATAGGAGCGTGGATATGAGGGTTCTGGCCGCCATGGTGTAGATCTATTTCAGCGGCTATGCATATCAAAGGAGCGGAAGGGAAGAGAAAGCTCAACGGGACCAATGGGAAGGGGGAACAGCACAATAATAAATGAACAACAGGGAAAACAACAGCCAGGGGTCGTAACAGTCAGGAAGGGGAAGGGCGAGCCAAAAGAGACCGTTGGCACGACCAGGAACTTGGACCTCGACATACAAGTGACAAGACGGGCAAGAGCGAACGGGTAAGTACATCAATGAGGAGAAGAAGGAACGAAGAAGCAGCAAAACAAGAGAGAAGGATGACAAGTGGCAAGAAAGGAAGGAGAGATCGGCTATATTATGGCCAACGACGCCGGTCGAGATCACCCCGGATAGCTCCTTCTCCTGAACTTACTGTTACCTTATTTCATCTCGTCCATTTGCACTTTCCTCTCTTTTTTCTTTTTGTTTTCTTTTCTTCTTTTTTTTTTGCCAGACCTCCTTCTCTCCCCGGACACAGCATCACAAGTTGGAAGGAGGCAACGACCGCAGCTAGTCAAGCGCCGAGACCGAAGCACATCGCCGCAGCTGTTACAGTTCTCTTGCAGCCACGCCCGGCCATCTGCCCGGCCCGGTGATGGATCAAACAAGCGGTGATGTTGGACCGCACGTGCTGCACGCACCTGTACAAGTTAGCCAACCACGGTAGGAGCCAAATCTGGGGCAGGAACCAAACACAAGTCGAAATGTCCAAAGTCAAAATGGGGGTTGGTATTATTCATGACCAAGAAGATGCCCAAGAATGGCTGAAAAGCGACGCAGAGATACGATGAACGAAAGAGTCACCTTCCACAACCGGCCTGTCGTGTGTCGAGCACAAATGCAATGCACAAGATGCGGCCGATTCATCACTGTGTCGCTCATGTGAGCCACCTCTAAAACAAGAAAGAGTAGAGAAAAAGTGTCAATTAAGAGCCGGAGTCAGACGGCCGACCAAAGTCAAAATGAGGACACCTTGGGAAAGACGAAAAGTGAGCGCATGGTCTCCGGCCGAGGTGCAACTCGTGGAGGAGCACGCGATAGACATGGCACGCGCTTGCTTAGCAAGTTGTGTACATGTTGACCGAGACTGGTCTTTGGAAGAGGTGGTCATCGTGGGGTAAGTGACAAAGACACAAGAATAGGGCAACAACAAGACAGTGAAAGTCAACAGGGCAACGTGGAGAGACCCCAGTTCCTGTCCACACACATGGTCTTCTCCGCATCCTTCGCATCGTAACGATGCAGATCTAGATCGGTGTGTTGCCTCTAGATTAGAGTTGGAGACAAGCCGGAGCAATGTGTCCCGTAATGGCGCCGAATCTGACCATTTTAGTTAGAGAGATTGTCGACCGTACATTTACTCGAAATTCAAGCATATATCGGCCCAGGGCCAGGGTTCTCTCAGGACTACTCAGTAGATCTGCAGGCGCCAAATTGGTGCCCAGTGCAGAGAATCGGCTTGTGATGTCGAGTTGCAAAAGGTGTCAAAGCAGGAAGAGTGAAAAAGAAGGTTATTCTGTTGGTAACTACGACGCAAATTGTGTGTTGGATGTCGTTCACGTTTCATACGCCTCTGGTGTCGTCCTCGTTCATCTCCTGCTGCAGCCAATTTGACGTCACTGTTCTCTGGTTGGTGATTCCGGCGCACCCTCCAGATCACCAATGATACCCTCCGGAAATTGGACAATGCGACCGCGACGAAAAGGCATGGATGTGTGCCGCCTGTGTCGCAAAAACAGCTTTGTCTTTTTGTGTCTCATTTGGCAACCTTTTTGGATTCCTTTGAGTCTGCTGGACTGGCCCGGTGGCTTGCGCCTCACACCAGTCGGCTGTCCTGCTGTCCTGCTGCCCTTCTTGCATGGTCTCGAGTGCCAGTGCAGCCACTTTTTTGCGGAGGATTTGCCTCTTGCCTCTTACGCACGGCACCGTAGATGCATCGGGCATGCTTCAGTCAAGTCTTTTGAGCCTTCAACTTCTTTCATTTCTCCTTTTCCTTCCAGCCAGATTGCGACTCTTGCATCCATGCATCTTTTTTTTACCAACTCTTTTTTTTCTTTTCTTGATCCCTTCGTTTGTGTGCGATTTTTCGGCTCATGCTTGCGTCGGCCGTTTTTGTGCTTCCATGGATTCTGTGCCGCATGGGAATAGAGGGACAAAATAGGAGAGAGAGAACTCGTTGGGATGTCTGTGCCGCACGACTCGTCGATCCACGTTCATCCGAACATGTCAATCTCTCCGAGAGAGCCACCTGGGAGAGGGAAACCCCGACATCGTCGGGAATGTTGCTACAATTATGTCAGTTGTTGATGTCAAGACACTGCTTCTTCCTTGGCTTACCCCTCAGGCTTTCTTTCCATTTTGCGCTCATTTTGCCTCGCTGGGCGGACTTTCCTGCGCTCCATGCCCCTCGACCCCCGCGCCTCGGCTTCTCACATCACACGCACGCATGTTGCAACAGGATCCCATGCGACCAGTCACGTTTGCGAGAGGTGTTTTTCTTGGGGCCTTCGGGTGTCGAGTGGAACGCAAAATGACTGCCGACCGTTGAGGCCAGAGCCTGCCTGATGACATATAAAGGCCAAGGAGACGGGCAGTGCAGATGATTCTTTTCGCAATATGCGCATCTCTTGTCGTTATTGTCGTTCTTGCCGCACTCGGTGAGCTTGGTACACAATCTGTATGAATGCAGTGCTGAAAGTTGATGGGGCGAGATCATTATAACGTGTATGACGTACTCGGTGATGCGATACAGACAATCACCAGGGGTGGATTCTTGAGGCCGCAGGACTGCACTGTAAGAAATAGCAATTCAGGGGTTGGCATAAGTTCATCGTACCTGCCGTAAGAAGCCATCGTAATCCAACAAAGGGGGAAAGAGATTTTTGCTGTGCATTGTGACTTCCCAATTAAGAAACACGGCATCAACACCATTCCTTCCTTCCTCATTTGTTCTTCTCGACAAAAGAGGGCAAGAGCCACCTGCAGGCTGCAACACAAAAAAAAGCACAACTCGGCCGTCTCACCATTTTGCATACTGAGAGTGTACAACACATACAATGCAAACAACACATGCAGTGCATGCATTGCAACGGTGTTGTAATCGCGAGTCCCATACATCACACTGCAGGCGGTCCATGCAGGACACACGACGATGGCCTCGTGGACTTTTTGACGAAGAACCCGAACCCGAAATGGACTAGGTGAGTGGAATTCTACGATCCAGAACCACGTAGGACCGAGTTCATGTCGTGGTGCTAAACGTGGGACGAGTCCGGCACCCAGACTCGTGCATGTTGAGCTTTGCTAATCGTAATCTCATCAGGCTCCGCCTTTCTCGAGTCATCGCAAGCCAATGGTATCATGGTGTTGCACATGCGATATGCCAACACCTGTGGCTGTCACGATGCTGGTGATTCTTTCATATGTGCCGCCACATTGAAGTAGCTGGCTTCTGACTTCATCATCAGAACAAGCGCGAGCCGGTCAAGACTGTCAGGGCCGGCCGACAGGCAATACGGCCATGGACAAGCTGACTGCTTGGCCATCAGCCATCATCCCTTGACACCGCGTTGGCGATTTTGGATCCAGTCGCCAAACTTTGCTCAGCGTGCGCTTGATGAAGCAATACGTACGTGCGCAAGAGCTGGTTAGCCCAAGCCCATCCGAACTTGTACCGATTGGTCTCGGCAGTTGGTGAGTTCTTCCGGCCCATACAACGCCTCCATTCTTGCGTTCTTCGGACGTTCTTGTCAACGTCTCCAAGTATTGTTTGGACCAAGCGCCAATGTATCGTAGACAAAGCGCTGCGGAACGCCACATATCATTGTTCTCCGATGCCCAGCCCCGGCCACCCCCGGCCACTGTGGCAGCACAGACACTTGTTCCAAACCCGGTCATGCTGGGGGCCGAGAATGAGTACCGGCCGAGTGCTGCCTTCCTTCGGTGTTGGCCACAAAAGATCGGCATTGGCATGTCCTACTGCCGAGCTATGCTGTTTTCATCGTGATTCTTGGGGCCGTGGGTAGAAGTGAGATGCACATCAGCAATTGCAGCAAATTGCTTCCCCTCGTACCATCTAGCCAAGAGTCGCATGCCGATTGGGATGTCCTTAAAACTGGCGCTCGCCGGAGACAAATACGACCGCAAACCGCAACTATCGTGAAGTGGACACAATGGCCTCTAAAGGAAAGAAGTCAGTCAGTCTCAACTCCGGAGCTTGACAAACCAGCCGCAAGCAAAAGCATACGCACCTCCAAATGTTCCAGGAACGCGGGTCCCTTATACATCGATAGCGCCATGACGACGCATCTCAAAGTCAATAGACTGGCGCGGCACCCGGTGTTCAGGCATGAGAAAAAAAGGAAAAGTCATGGCGAAGCGGAACCCGAGACCGAAAAAGCGATTACACAATATCAACGCAAACAGTGGTGAGTCACTTTGGATTCCAAAAGGATGAGAGCGGCGCAAGCAAAATCGGACAGGTCTGTGTCATGCTTGCAGTCCGCTCCGTTTTGGACCCTTCGTTCACACATTGTATTCCTTGACAGGCTGCATCCAAAGATGACGCCTTCCGTACGACATGAGATTGCATTTTCACACGCATCGTCGGTCGAGTGCGTACGGGATGAAGCGCATCAAAGAATCCAAAGGAGCCATAGCCGCACGGTTTCGGTCTTGCAACTCCGTTTTCTGGGGAAGACGTACGCCATTGGCAAGACCACACTGCAGACCTGTGGTGCATTTCTTTCGAACCTCGATAAGAGGTTGCTTCAACCACTGCGAAACTCAACATCCAGCACACATCGGCACAAAAGACATCTCCAATCCGGGCAAGGCCGAGCTTTTTATACCTGGCAACAGAAAGGAATGCCGATCTGAGACACGCATCTAGCGCTACCACCGCAGGGACCACCCGTCGAAGCCGCGAAAGCGCCTTCTTTCATTCCAGACATTGCATTCCAGACATGACAACTTCCGAAAAGCGAAGCTAAGTCGGCGCCGGGCAGTCGGAGCTTGATCCCACATGAACATCGGTCAGTACCACATTAGAAATCATGAGCGACTCGCCGGATGAGACGGTGCGTCTTTTTTTCTCCAAAGATACTCGTCCTCTTGGGTTGTTACCCACGTGCTGCAATGGTACGGGGTGCAGTCCTACCTTCCACATTCTCCTCTAGTTTCAAGTCACGGACAAGATCACACACATGATCGGCCAGCTCATGCCGAGGGACGTATCTATGCGTATATAGACATATTTCGCCAGTGGCGGGATCAGCCAGAGCTATTCAAGGACACTTTTTCGGAAACATATGCATCAAGGGATGAGGCTGGGCGGCCTCGGGATGGCGCTCGTTTTCCATTGGCTTCTGAAATAAAATAATAATAAAAAACCGGCGGCTGTATATTCAACATCGTGCGCACCGCGTTGAAGACAAGGCGCGGCCAACGTCATTTGTGTCCGCCCTCCTTCGTTTTCGTTTTCGAGATCAAGAGACGTATTACGACATACTGAATGTTGAGTAGAATAAGTCTCGCATTCCGAGAAAAGCGAGGCCAAAGCTGCGCCGGGATTGGCTTACGGACTCCTGGCCCATAGGTCAAAAAGCATCAACCACCTCTTCTGCTAATGTCGGAAACAAAGTCCGTCATGAGATCCTGCCCCGGACTTACGCATGGGAAAATACCGACAATCCCCAAACACGCAGATACGAAATCACGGGCTCTCTGAGCTGAGTTGGCATGTTTGGTCCGAGTCGTTCAGGTACCTGCAAAGCCATTGCCCACCTACGATGTACGAAGCACATGCAATTCGGTTCTGAATGGTGCTCAATAAACAGATCCTTGCAGGTGTGGATCTTGTCTTTTGGCGCGGCGGCTTGGCGCGGTTTCTTGGCGCTTGGTCACAATGTTGTGGTGGGAAAAGGGGCCCCCCGTTTCGCGTGGTCATGTCTTGTCCCTTGTCGAGGCTCCAGGGGGACACACCACCTGCTGCCGTTGCGAACACCTTCTACTTCTGTTTGTTCTTTGGGGGAGAATGGAAGCCACTGTTCACCCGGGGTATTTTAGTTCAGGTCTTTGGGCTGTAAGCTACTGTTTACTATGTAGAATATGAGCAGGTAAGATGTGGTGCTGGAGAGCAACGGAGTGAGAAGTATGAAATGCTGTGATCAAGACGCCGAAGCTAATTTTGATTTACACAGATATGTTTGGCTACCTTGCCAGATGATTTCATAATGCTCAACGAGTGTGCGACTTGCAACACTCTCGATATAGGAGAGAGCAACAGTAAGATACCGTGATGGAATCTACAAAGAATTTGCACGACACGCAAGGGCAAGCCAAGCAGAAGCATGCCCATACAAGCATCTTAGCGCTCACATGCTGATTCCATTTTAGGGGTCTTTCTCCATTTGCCAACACCGGGCAGCGAAGGTGGACAAATTCGGTGCGTTGCCAAGTTTGTCAGATGTCTTTGTCCTCTGCGATCTGGAGTGGAAAAAGGTTGAAACTCATTCTTGATCGCAAAGGAGAAATGACGTCGTCTCACGCTGTTTCTTGTACAATACGGGGAGAGCGCACCGAGCTCGCCATGCCGACGGCTCCCCCACGGTCCTTGGGTTAGGTGTCGAGTTCCTTCCTCGTATCCCAATCTGGCCATTTTTTTACCCGCCGCAGCCTTATGCACAGCATCTGATCGTGGTGCTAACAGATGAATACGAGGCCTTCGCCAATCGCCGTGCTTCGAAAAGAAGCTGTCGGGTTTGGCAACCTGATATTAGACTTCAGCCAGAAAGAGCCAGTGGGGGTACAGGAAAGCAAGTAACCATAATCACGAAAAACCCCGGCCACTGGGACAAACAAGAATGGAAAGAAAAGGCTCTAAACTGACTTCGATATTGCTTTGCCGTACGGGAAGGACCCGCCCGTGCCGCACGACGACAGGATGCAGTCGTGCAGTCAGCAAGATGACGTCCGGATGTGATGCGCCGTAGCGTCGTTTTTTGGCGCCCATTTTGCTCTTTACTAGGACATAAGATATCTTACAAGTTGAGCAGCGGGACAGATCACGCCACTGCGATTCTTCCACTCCCCTCAAAAAAACTTTGCAGGCGTCACGCCGGCTTCCAGGCGCACCACCATCGGCGGCGAGTCGTGTCTGTTTTTCTTGCGGGGAGGAAACGGGTTTGTTTCCAAAGAGGAAAAGACGCTGTAGGTGTGTGAGTGTGCGTGGTCTGTGCGCGTGAGCGTGAGGTGGGCAGCGCGCCACCAGATACGAAAAGCAAACGTCTTGGCATCCGAAACGCCTGCACCAAAATCATGGCACAGCGCACCAATTCTCCGGCCAGAATGCCTCAACGCTGGATCTGTTCCCAGGTTTCTTAAGAGGTTCTTGCATACAACCTTCGTATTATGGCATTTACGACGAAAACGAGCAGGCCTGTCATGTGCTGTGATGGGCTTTCTTGCCAGCCTCCCGCCCGCCCTCCCGTGATGGTCTCCCGATGACGAAGAGGTATCTTGTCTTGCATTTTTGTACTTTAAGGGTCAAAATGCTGCGGCATGATTTATGCGTAAGTTATTGCGACCCCCGGAATGACATCTCCGACCGCCAAACCCGCGAGGTTCGGTTCACGAGAGTGCGGAGGCGTCGTATCTGCAAAACTGCCAAAGGCGGTGTTAGTGTCGAAGGGCCAGTCACTACGAGACGAAGGAGGGACGAGGAGAACTTATCTTATATCTGTGAGATGTGTACATGTTCGTCCCCCCACCTTACGTGTGCCCCTTTCGCTAGTGCCCTGTCCCTTTTCTTGCCTCATCTCTGCAATACCGGTGCACGTTGTGGCACGGCGGGACACGCGTCCCCAGCGGAGAAGGGCCAGGGGACACGGTGGATGTCGGCCTAAACAACGATCAAAATCACTGTCAAACAGTGTACATGTAGGCGGGTGCAAAGGCAATGTACATACTCAGTACGCATTACGGCAAGGTTGTGCACCTCCCTGCGAGCCTGCCTCGACCTGCCTGGCCCGACACATCGGGTGAGCGAAAGGTTGCGCGGGATGTTGGCCAGAAGGGACAGAGGGACAGCAGAGGGCCAGAGTGGTGAGAGGCGGCGACCCAGGGAGTGCGCAGCAACATTGGAGAGTGTTGGAACCCTGAATCGTGGAATCCTGGCAGATGTGTTGATACCTGACGCACATTCCCCAAGTTGTGCAGCTGCAAGACTCGCAAGGACACCGAAACTGCCGGACGGGCGTGCATCCTCATCCTCATCCCTTGTCGCCCAGATGGCGCCCAGATTCATTCCGCCACAACGTCCATCGTGAGGTCGGTTGGCAGCGAGGGCAGTTGGTTGCCAGCCGATTGATCGCTGTTGTCCACTGTCGTCAGCTTGTCAGATGTCGGCTTGTCAGATGTCTACGCATTGCAAAGATAATCAGCGAGCCTCGAAACAGGCTATTTCTGTCTGTCTCCAGATGGCACCGCTTTTTTTCTGTTTTTCAACTTGGTAATCTGTGACAGAATCAAGCACCGTTTCCATTTTCCCTCGGAATTTTCCTTCTGCTGGATTATTAGTACATGTGTACATGTACATGTATGAGGAGTGGCAAGCCAAGAAATTGCAGGACGAAAACCCAGTGCGCCCCCCGTTTTCTTGAGTCTTGGCATCTGTTCGAAAAGCGAAATCACCACGAGCACCTGTTTGAACCTCACAGGCCTACGAAAATACAAGGAAAGGTAATAAAAATAAATTAGTCTCACAAGCAGGGCACGCCAGGACAAGACAGAACAGGCCTGAACGACAATGCGACCACCCCCCAAGCCACTCCATTGGCAGGCCTGTGGCCTTGCGTCTTTTCATTTCAATGGCACTCCGCAGGCCACAAGGCCAAGACAGTAGCACGGCACCACGGCACGCCCCCAAAAGTCGGCCAAGCACATTCAGGAGAGAGAGAGGGGAGAATGGCAGGCAACTTTGGCAGCCAGTGAGTGGCCTTGTCGTTTTCCTCGTCTGGCGCATTGATCGATGACCAGGCCAGTTCACGACAACGTAAAGCCCAGGCTTTGCTTCCCCTTCACGCCTCCAGAAAGACCAGGCTCCAGACTGTACTCAGAAATGCCAGACTGTATGCGTAATGCCAGACTCTTTCCAATGGCATCTGGCCTGGGCCTGGCCTGGATCGGGTAAAATGGGGCCCAAATAGGCGTGGGGCGATTCCCGATGTCCACTCCATCGGCAAGGCACCAAAACAGCACCAAAGAAAAGTCGCATGGGGCAAATGGCTCTACGAAGTTAGATGGGTAGAGGAATGGGAGAACTGTGCACCTTTATGCTGGTGTGGGTAGCGTCTGGCAGCGGAGAAATGAGCGCCAGGGTACGGCAAGAAAAGATCACTTGGGGTCTCATCACTACAAAGTCAAGCGGTTAGAAGGCCATATGACAGGCCATAAAGTCAGGAACCCGCCGGCAGCGCCCAACGGTTCCGAAAAGGCCTAATAGGCCTAACAGACCCAAACTTTCCTGGTCGTCTAAACGGCTGAAAGGCCCAAAAAGCTGGACGTTAGCGGCTGGGCATTGAGCTTGTGGATGGACCTTGAGGGCGACCCTTCTTCTGCTTCTTCCCCATGACCCACTAATTGCGACGTTGTCTGTCGAGCGCAACCCTCATGGGGCATGGATGGCCCTGAACGGCCGCGACAAGTGATCTCGATGACCTCGGTGATTTGGACAGAGGGCACGTTATGCACAGGCTTGGGGGTGTATTCGTATCTCTTTATTTTGTGCTCTTTGGAAGTGACTTTGGACTTCGACTCGAGCGTCTGTAGACGTTGAATATTTAATTCAGACAATGGAGAAGCAAGGCACGACAGGGCACAACCCGCGCAAAAGAAAAGGCAGAGATCCAAACCCCAGGGAATGAGTGACCCAAGATGCCAGGTCCTCCCGGACGGAGAATCCGCACGGAGATCGCACTTGCGCGGCAAGAACAACGGAGACCCTCTCCGCCCACTCCTGTCTCTCTGCTCTTGCCTCTGTCGGCTCGCTCACACGTCGCTTCCACTAAGACTACTACGAAGTAAGTAACTGCTCCTCTTTGGTGTCCAGTCTCTATGCGTAGTTGCTTGTCCCTTGCCCCTGCTGGCCTGCACCACCAATCAATCTTGTTTCTTTTATTCTTTCGTTTTTATTATTTTTTATTATCTTCCCTCTTTATTTTTATCTTTTTCTTTCTAGTTCTCCTCTCCTCCTTGTCCCACCGTAGCCTGCAGTGTCTCCATCCGCACATACGTAAGGTCGACCCGCAACGTATATTCGTACTCGTGGTCCCTTTGCTCTTTCCTCTTTTATATTCTTTTCTTCATCACTTTATCTATCGACGCTGTCCAGTCGCTCTTGCCTGTTCTTCGTTTCTCTGTTCCTTCCTTCCCTTCTCCTCTCCTCCACCTTTTGTTCCTTCCCGTTTCCCCTCCTCCACCTCCTTCCTCTCTTTACCTCCTTCCTCTTTTCCCACAGTCACTCGTTTTCTTGTGTGTTTGCTTTTCTTTCTCTTCCTCCTTCTTTTCTGATTTTTTCTCTTCACTTTCTTCTTGTCATACCCTTTTCGCCTTTTTGCCTTTTTGCTTGGAAACGACACCCTCGCTTAATTACGCCCGCCTTTTCAAATCGCAAATACAACCCTTACTCTCGCTCTCCTCAGTGTCGATACAGTCAGAAGCCATAAACCGGCCCGTCTTCTTGTTTTTATCTTCGTCTACGAACTTGGTTCTACGACCTCGGTCTCTTTGTATATCGGCCGCATACCACAACAAACAGAAACGCTTTCTCCAGACCAGAAACAGCTTGTTTCCGCTGCTTTTCCACCGTGCCCCACGCTTTTCACTCGGCGAAACGAAACGGAACATCCCCAGGACCTCCGTCTGACACTTCCATTTCCACAACTACGACACCCGTTATCCATTCGCTTGGGCATAACAGAAGATTCTAACTTGCATTTGTACGCAACGACACAACCCGGCGATAAACGACCAGATCTATTCCCCGAGTCTCTTATCCTCCGACGATCAAAAACGCTTCAACCCGGACTCTGAAGCACGACGTCTCTTTCACTAACTTCTCGACAACCTTCATACTCGCCCACCATGCCTATCGGTAAAGAGGGAAACGTCAAATGGGTGGATGTAAGAACTTTCGTTGCCTTTGCTACGCGAATAGAGCTACGAGAATAGAAAGATACAAAAGCGGGAATCGGAACACTGCTAACCAACCTCCAGGGCTTTCGTGGCCTCGCCTCTTCACTCGTCGTGCTCACGCATTTGAGTCGCTCATTCGACCTGCTGCTCTTCGACATTACCGACAACGAGGAGAGTGCTTCTCGGCTTGTGCAGTACCCCTTCATCCGCGTGCTGTTCCAGGGCCGTATCGGTGTCGCTGTGTTCGCCATGGTCACCGGCTACGTCTGCGCCCTCAAGCCCATCCGTCTCAGCCACCAGGGCCAGCAGGCCGCTGCCGCCAAGTCCATGGGCAAGTCTGCTCTTCGCCGTGTGCCCCGGCTTATCCTGCCGGCCGCTTTCGCCACCTTCCTTACCTGGGTCGCCTGCGAGCTCGGCGCCTATCATACCGCCGCCTACTGCGACAGCTGGTGGATTCGTGAGACGGGCCCCAAGCCCCAGCCCACGTTCTGGCGTGCTATTCACACTTTGTTTGACAACATCATCAGTACCTGGACTGCTGGCGGCAACCACATCGATGCCAACCAGTGGACGCTTCTGCCGCTGCTGTTGGGCAGCTTCTGGGTCTACGTTTTCATGCTGGCCACGGCGTACGTGCAGCCGCGCTACCGCATGATGATGGCCATGGCTATGTGGTTATATTTTATCCTCGCCAACGACCCGACGTTCGGCATGCAGTTCTTCTTCGGCGTCTTCTTGTCGGATGTCCAGAGCCACCCGAGCGGCAACAAGTTCCTTAACGACCACCCGCGCGTCGCCCGCCTGCTCTGCCCCTTCTTCTTGATTCTCGGTGCCTTTGTCGCCTCGTACCCCGAGGCCCACCCTGAGCGCGTCGGCTGGTCTCGCAACCTGCACAGCGTCCTCGCAGCGATCTTGCCCGACAACGCCAGCTCCTTGTACCCGCGCTTTGCTTCCGGCCTCGGTGTCCAGCTCATGGCCATTGGCCTGCACTTCTCGCCGAAGATGCGCGACGTGCTTTCGAACCGCGCCTTTTTGTGGCTCGGCAAGCAGTCCTTTGCCGTCTACCTGTTGCACGGTCCTCTCCTGCGCAGTGTCCTCGCCTGGATGCTCTACGGCTTCAAGACCACCCCCGACACCCTCGACGCCGAGGGCCAGCCTGAGCACCACTACACCGAGTTCCCCGGCATGATGCACCTTTACGTTGCGCTCATGATGTGGATCCCGCTCAACTACTTTGCCGCTCACCTGTGGACCACCTACGTCGACCCCTTCTGCGGCCGTCTCACGGAAAAGTTTGTCCGCTACGTTATCAACGAGGAATCGGAGAAGCCGCAGCCGCTCCTGCCGGCATAGAGGCATAGCAGTCCACCTGCAGAAGAAGCCGGACAGGCGAGCAGCAGCAGCAGCAGCAACCACCTCCCTTCCAACGTCGGCTCGATTGATATTTTTCAGTTGCAGCTTATCCGCCGTGACCGCGAGGATTAGAATGGCAGAACGCATGCCATTTCTGAACCTATACACATCATCATCATCATCATACCAAATAACATCACACGCAAACGGAAAGCATTATCGGTTCGTTCGCTAGGGAGCGACAAGCATACGGCGTTACAGGATCTTTACTCTGGGCTTTTTTTTTTCCCCTCCTTTTCTCCTTTTTTATTTTTTTTTTATCTTTTCATGCTTCTCTTTTGTTTTGTTCTTGCCTTGGTCTTTTTCCTTCTCTTTTATATCATACGCGGATTCTTTTAGCGATTTCACTTCACTTTTACCCTTCTTACATCTTCCTGTCTCTCACTCATTTTCCCTTTGGATCAGACTTCATCTTTCGAGGTACATACTTTGTTCTACCCTCAACCTCTTACCGCCCATTCAGGGCCGTACTCTATTTTTTGTTGCTTTTTAACGCTGGACGCATGTCATGCATACTTTTCATGCAAAAATTACATACCCACCACAGACATTACTGTTTATTTCACCTACTCTGTATAAAAAGCAAAAACCAAGTAATTACAGTGCGACCTGTGAACAGAACAGTGGAACGTGACACAAGTTTCAAACGGTGATACACGGACACACAGGTGCCATGTTTACTCGTTGGGATCCGGTCCTCTTTGCCGTCTTGGTCGTTTTGACGAAAGAAAGGGTCCACCTGTCGTTTGTCGACCGGCTTCGACACCCCGTACGATCTGTACTGCGTTCAAGGAGAAAAATGCAGGCGCAGGCCGTAATCGATTGAAAGGAAAAAACGGAGATTACTGTGCTTGGGAGCCAAAATAAGATGGTGCCACGGTACCCAGTCTCGCCAGTGTTCTCACCCTTGCACGTTGAAATTGTGCAAACCAAATAACGATGACGCGTCATTTCTCTCTCTCTCTCATTTCGCTCAGAAGAGCTTGAGCTTGGGAAACCAGGGAAAGTGGAAATCCGCGAGATTGTAGTTTCAAGTCTTGGCAGTCTCCAGTCTCCCGCCCTTTTTTTCCCCTTCCCTCTTGCCTTCCTTTCCGCTATGGGCCAAGGTGCAGGGGCTTCCATATGAAATACATACTCAGTACTGTCCCCTATTGAAGGAAAAAAAAAACGGAAGCACTACTCCGGGCTCGAGGAGCGCTGGAAGAGCCCATGCGAACCGAGAACGAGACGGACGACTCTTTTGGGGGTTGGGGTGTATTCCGTTTCAGCGTCTCACGTCGCTTTCAGCTGCACTCGTGCCCTTATTGCTTCAGTACGACAACGTATGCAGTCTTTTAATAGCATGATTGGTTGAGCGCCTTGCAAAGGGCTCATGACGACCAATCAGAATATATGCATTTCTTGCACGAAGTTGGCAAAAGCAAACCCAAAAAAAAGTTTGATTAACGCCAAGGCAGGAGAAAGATGATGTGTGCTAGACTTGCTTCCACTTTGCTTGGCTCTACTCTACATCGTACGTCTTGGACCGGGGATCATACATAAGAGTACAGACTTGCACGGAGCGGCCTTGCGACGTTGTATTTCTTATGCTGTACCATTCACACGTCTGCGGAGCAAAGAGGAGGGGCATGCTGCCGGAAGAGGAAAAGAAGAAGGCAATATACGTTGCAATACGTCGTAGACTCCAATGTCGTTCTTGCAGCGAAGAGAAGCGAATGAATTGGAGCAACGGACAAATTACCACTAATGCGTATTTCACCAGCAAATCGCCAGTAATTGCAAAGGTAAGATGCCAAAAACGCTGTGACGAGAAACCGAGCTTGTGCCTGGCCTAACACGTTTAGCTTACCACCCTTATTGCCAGACGCGATCCTGAAAGAGGACATGTCTTTGAGAACCCGCCATGTAACGAACGGAGGAGAACAAAGAAGCACACACACAAGCTCCAGCAAGCCCCAAACAAGTGATCGGCGCACCACCGATTGGTTCAATACTTCGTAGTGCGTTTCGGGGCGCTCGCCCCGGCCGCAGATGGCACGCAGAGTGCTGACAAAGTAGTGCGGAGATTTCCAAAAGAAGCGATATTCAGGGGAAATTTTGACAAGCGCCCGAAAGTGGTCCCAGTACTCCGTATTTGTGGGCAAAGCCTCAGAGACATCAGAGCCCTCGCCGAGGCTCCTCCGCGGATGAGCAGGATGGACGTGGCAGTGCCGGCGCAGATCAGAGGAGACAAACTCCAGGCTCCAGGATGAACAAAAAGAAAATCAAGAAAATCAGGTAAAACAATACCTGAAGAAAACAAGGAAAGAAGAAGAAAAGAAGATCAAGATCTAATTATCACAGACCCCCCCCCACTTGACAACTGTAAAAAGTATATATGAAACGAGAAGCAAATCCAAAAGTTAAAAGAAAACACGCAAGGCGATTGCGCAGGGTTGATTTAGCCATAAAGAATCAGGAACAGAAAAATACTCCGAAACGCAGTAATGTGGCGGTTACTTGAAGTGCCAAAAAGCAGGTGGATCCGGTAATATTCCTTCCGACAAGAAGAACATGAGGCAGCATTTGGCATAGCGCCAGGGACCTCCCGCTGCTTCTAGAAGTATGTGACAGAAGAGGGGGTTCCATCCCGCAGGGATAGGATTGCTGAGTACGAGGAATGATAAGATGCGTCAAATAACATCTTGAAAGGTTCTCGCAAAAATTGCATGCTGGGATCAAGAGCTCAGATAACGATGTAGGCATCAGATTAGTCTCAATAAGGGAAAGATAATTACGTAGGTGCTGATGCAGTCATCGCCATCCTTTACGAGCGCCACTCTTTCTGGAAAGAGTTTAGATGCATTGTCCCTGCGAATTATCCTTAACACCGCAGCATCATCAAAAGTTTATGCTCCTGTCTAAAATGTTACCTTGCGTTTTATTGCTCCGAAGAGTGCAGGTGCATCTTCGTTTTATCTGTTGTTGTCCGGCTTGACATATATCTGGGCTGGGCCGGCACAACAAGTTCACAGAATCAAGGGGCAGCTTTGATTTTTATATACCGAAGTTTGAGTGTAAACAATCAACGGGAATGACAACAAAAGAAAGGCTCTAAAAGACTAGGCATGCAAAAAAAAAAAAGGGGGGGGGAGGGGGGGGACAGAAGAAGAATTATGAGAAGTGGACGTAAAGAGTTCATCCATTAATCTCAATACGTCGTTGTGAATGGAAAGCAAATATAGCAAACATAAGAAAGGCTGAAATCAAGGCGGCAACAGGTATGGAAACCACGAATGTAGAAAGGCCCATGGTAGCTGGTCAAAATCAAGATCAGAATGAATATCGAGAACGTATATATTGCCAAACTGGTCACCGCCATTACCAAGCAAATTGCTCGCAGTGCAGCTCGACGCTGGGCCCGTCACTGGTGATGCACTTGGCCGTTGCACTGCGCACTGTTTTCATCAGTGCGGGTGGGCCGCAAGCTGCGACCAAGACGCGTTGTGATCGTGCCGTCGACGACACGGCGTTACGGATCACTGTTTCCGCGTCAGGTCGGCCCGGTGAGAAGGAGTGGCGAAGGGGTTGCGACTCGCACCCATTGGCCTCGCGAATGGCCGCGTCGGCAGCCGCATCCGCAGCCTGAGTGGCTTTTTCCAAGTCTGCCGCCACATTGGCGGCCACATTTGGAATGCCAATCTCGTTGCTGTTCCGTTGTGTGATGTTCTCCTTCTGTACGGCGTGCTCCTTCTCCTCGACGATCTCCTTGTCGTTATCATGGTGCAGATCGGATGTGGTCGTCTCTCTTGTGAGGGTCGTCGGTCCGGCTGCTGTTGCTCCGCCAGCAGTGTTGCGTATCGGGGGACTGCCTATCCGGGTGCCAGTCGTATTTCCAATGTCCTGGTCCGATGACGATGATCCTGGAACCCGTGTAACATACAACGACACGTGAACTTTTGGTGCGTTGGGATGTGAGCGCAGGGTATCAAGATGTCCCGCAAACCAGGTCAAAGTTTCTGGTTAAACTTGTTAGTACTCCTAATTAACACTGTCGAGTGCAATAGATTCAAGCAGAAAGGAGATGCTAACCCTGCGTCTTCGCTGTCCATATAAAGACAATGTTCTTGGCAGACTGAGCATCCATCCGCTCCAGCATGTTGCCCACCAAGCCGAAGGTGTAGCTGGCACCGCTTCCACCAGCAATCAAGATAATCTTGTCGTACTCCATAGGATCCGGGAACGTGCCATAGGGACCCTCGGCGGCCGCCCACAGTTTTGCGCCGGGGTTTGCCGTCGCATAGGCATGGAGCTTCCGGCTGAAGCCGTTGTGAGACTTGACAACGAATTCGGTTGCACCATCCGCTGCTTCGGTGTCGATAATTGTGAAGGGGTGCATCTCGAACGTGCGGATGCGCGGGATCCACATAAGGACATGCTTTCCGGGGACGGCCCGGCGGGGCTTCTTGGCAAGTAGGATTCGGGTACCCCCGTTCGGCAGGGGGTAGACGATCGCCTTATTGTTGGTGCTGTTGAACAAGAGACGGCTGACGCGGATGAGACGGTCAGTGAGGAACAATGCTGCGGTGAGAGACAAGACAACGGGTATACGTGTATGGATGTCCGGACGGTGAAACCCAATGCAGACAATGGCGATGCAAAAGGCTGTCAAGTGCATGAAATAAAAGGCTTCGTAGGCATAACGGCGAAGGAAGATGGCCGCCGCGACCATGACGAGGAACATACATCCCGCGAGGATTCCTGCAATCTGCGCATTCTCTCGCAGGATTTCCGGCTTGCCAATTTGGAAAAAAAAGGCCGTGTACAAGGCCGCGTGGAAGACCATGAGCAGGAATGTTGTGCAACCGGCAATCTGGTGCAGGCAATTGAGCCGCTCGTAGGAGTAGGATGTCAAGTAGGCCAATGGGGTGTTTTTCAGGGCGAGAAACACGACGAAGCACAGGTTCGTCACAAGCATCCTGGCGTCTGTCAGAATAAATGAAATGCAGGGGGCTAAGTGAAGGTTAACCGAAATTTTGTTTTTGACTCACCAGCCAAACCGTGACGCCTCCGGGCTGAGGCTTGATTTGTCGACATTTGTGAGCATGAGTGTGAGATTGATGGCCACGTAAACGGCAACAAGAATACCATGGCCCGCTGAGTTGAGGCCCGGTGCCGGGCGTACGAGAAGGTTTCGAAGACGCCGCGAGATGACAACAAAGGGTCTGGACAAGGCAGATGGGATACCGTGAGATCGACTCATCAATTTTCGTGTCCAGTGCAAAAATGAAAAAATGGCGATGAGACCACAGATGGCCGCAGCAAAATATGTCGCGGTCTTCTCGTTGTACTTCTGCCGGAGAGCAAACATCGCTGCCTGGGACGGATTGAAGAGGCCGCCGCCGCCGTGTCCGCCTCCGCCACCGCCGTGGCCTCCCATCGTGTGATTGCCGTGGTGGACAGTCGCGTTCATCGGCTCACCACCTGGAGGACCCCCGTCAGTCGTTCCGCTGCTGGCCATGTCGAAGAGTCGTATGTTGTGACCGTCGTAAAGCTGCAAGACCAGGACGTGACGTAAAAATAAATGAATAAGAAGATTTGGGAGATTGTTGACGATTCGCGAATGGAAGCTTAAGAAACGATGTTGGCTGCTACTCGCCAATGAAAACAATCAAACAAGCAACAACAGCTTCCACTATGAGATAATAGCAGGGCAAAAAGGAAGAGGTATAGAAGGGGAGGCGAAGGAAAACAGGAAAGGAAAGGGAAGGGGTGTGTTGGTTTATAAAGATGGCCTGTATCAGAAGGGGCAGGAGTTAAGTCGCAAAGTCAGAGGAAGCTGAGAGGAAAGTGAAAGTAGTGTGAGAGCTGTCGTAGCAACAAGGACGAAGGACGCCTCCAAGACCACAAGACTGACAGACCAACCAGTTTCTTGCTTTTCTGAGCTGGCTAGAGAGGTTCTCAACTGGAGAATATATACGATCCTCCTTGTTCACTGTCTCGCACTTGACCAAGGACGGGCCACTCTGGGAGGTAATATAAATTGGCTTATTATTTGCAGCCGACGTATTCTGGGAGATCCGTACATCTGTGATGGAGATGGGTATACGCAAGAATAAAACACAAAGGATACAACAAAAAGTTGGGCATTGTTGGGGGCGTGCAAAGATGTCTGGATGGGGGAGGAAGGAGGGGGTGTATCACTTGAAGGTCTAGATCTGAATTTGGAGAGTTACCTTGTTGAGTCGTTCAAATGGAGGGCGATATCAAGAAGCCAATGACAAGGCAAAGAAGGCTTGTGGAATATACAGCGCCGAGTAGGGAAAAAGCTCAGGTAGAAGGAGTAGTAAGTTGAAGGGTACCTTGTTGCTGAGACGGAGGACGAGGGAGTCAAAGGAACAGTGTTACCATCACTTGTCTTCGGACTGCGCCTTATACCGCTGTCTTGGTCGTTGATACGTCAAACTGGGCAACGAAGCAGCATGGCAGAAGGCAGATAGACGACACCACTGAAAAGTGGGATCAAAAGTGCACTTGGTGGATAAAATAGACAGGGGCCAACAAAATAAAACGAACTGTGTATTGCGGGTGCTGCAGGTCTGTTCGGGAAACAGTACTATCAGACGGCAGCCCTTGGCCTCGCATTGTATGACGAAAAAAGCGGAAACAGAGCCTTGTTTCCACCGACTGTAACGCAAGGAATGCACTGCGGTTGAGCATGGGGCTGGCTGTGGGCAGAGCTGGCAATCCGGGGTCGTTTCCGTATATGCCATATGCTTGCTTGGACAGCCCTGCATCTAAGACGCAAAACGTCCCCCGGATCGTTGATCTCTGCCACGAGTTGGTTGCATTTTGTTTTCGCTTCCATTGAGGTATTCTCGGGGTAGAGGTGACAGAGACTCGACAGTGGCTTATTGGAGTCTCGAGCTTTCGTTGTTTCGTTGTTTCGTTTTTTTATTTCTCAACAGGCTGTTGGCGAACTGTCGTCTCGTCTCTTCAATACCTTCACACCTCATGCCCACCAACAAGCCCTTGTCACGCTCCCTCGCCATATTGCTTCTGCTTGTAGGCGGCATGAGAACACTCTCCGTGCCCAGCTGTCGTTCCGGTACTCTTCCTCTTCCTCCTGTGTCGGACGTCCCGGAATGGCACATTCCCTTGTAGCTTGCTCCCAATCCGGCCGAGGTATTAGTCGGACATAGGTGGCTGGGTTGGGGGGGACAAGGTCAGAAAGTGTCGAGAGAGTGTGTCAAGACAAAGCGAGGTAGAAGCAAAATCACAAGCAACAAAAACGGCCAAAATAAAAAGAAGTAAAAACAGACGTAGAGCGACATGAGGTTGGGCAGGCAATCAAAGCAATACCGTGGGCCTTAGCTGAAAGTTGCTAGTGTCAGCGATGACAACGGCGGCAGGATATAGAGGAAAATAGATGAAAATGGGAAAAAAAAGAAATCCAAGTCTGGTAAAGACGAAGAGAGAATGAGAGTTTCCTCATTGCACATTTGAAAAAGTCAGGAATTTGGAACAATATGAGATTCTGGGGCAATCATTGGTCAGGGCCATACCTGCCTGGGTGAGGAAGGAAGGAGAAAGGTTCGTTTGGAAAGAGCACTATGGATAAAATGCTTAGCAGAAATTTGCCACCACAAGCAGAGGAAGGAGCAACGGAAAGACAGCAGTGAGGTGCGTCAGAATGTACTGAACTTTACAGAAGAGGCAAGAAGTCGAGTGGAAAAAGGAAAGGGCGGCGCGGTAGTGGTGGAGATGCAAAGTCCTTCGCCCCTTCCTCGCACGTATACATATCTAGCACCGTGACATGCTCGCCTGACTTTGGGGAAGGAAGCGAGAGAGTGCCTGCATACAGTCAGTCAACCGAGAACAAAAGGCAGTAACTGCAAACAAGGCCTGGAGTACTGAGAAGGGAAGGAGCGTTGCCGACGATTTCCCCATTCTGTGGGGTGCAGAAAAGCAAGTACGAGCCGGGCGTGCTTTCCACTTTTACACGGGAAGATGAGCGGTGCCGGAAGGCACGCCCAGTTCACCATACCCGGTACCTGCCGTTTTATGATTCTGTTTCTTTCTGTCAGACCTTCCACTTCGATAAGTGCATACGATTTGCCATTCAAAGCCTTATATTCCTTCCTCACACGCAAACGGTGTCTCTCAGCTGCCTCTTTTCATTTCGTGCATCGCAACAGTGCAGTCGCCATCATATATCACCCTTCTTCTTGCAATATGTCAGCAACCTCATAGGCGTACTATTTTTACTTATACAGGCTAGACAGACCATGCTGATTGGCTTACAATGTTGCTATTAACATGCAATCACACCTTCGTCTGCATTTCTCGTACCGTCAGATCTTTCTGGTTAGCTGACAATCTTCTTGTTCTTTCATGAGTATCGATGGCCGGCCTTTCTTGCATTTACCACTACGCTCCCTGATCAGGTAAAGCAATCAACAGCCAACGATTTCAACGCGTGCCGTTGATAGCCCTGCCCGCGCTTTAATTGCTATGCCCTTCGCCCTAAATGGATATATCAACCAATAGAAAGAGAGTCGCAAATCGATTTTTTGTCATTGATCAAAGAGCGGCATGTGCAACAAGCTATGCAAACCTGGCTTGGGGTAAGGCCCGCCGCAAATTAGAGCAAAGATTGCAGCGAAGCAGGAGAACAGAAATAAAGAAGCAGGAAGAAACTGGACAAGCGGTTGAGGCGCATGGCGCAAAAAGGAAGGACGTCGAACGGATAATTGCTCAAAGTGAATACTCATCATGAATAACAGGAACTCCAAAGTGGTGACCACAAGATCAGAGGGTGAGCTCCAAAATTCCAGGAAACAGGTCATATTACCACCTTAAGCAGCGTTGTTGTGTGCCACTACTATGCTTTTTTTCTGGGCACTTGAAAGTCGATTGGCCTCGCCGTCATGCCTCCGTCTGGCCGGGTACGACAGCAGCATGAGAGCTCGGTTGCGGCGCTGGATTGCCGTGGGTTCGGATGGACAAGGCCATCAGGGCAATCGAAGCTACAAAGAGAGGGACTCAACACTACTCAGCAGACACAGTAAATCTGGATCAAGACCCGGCGGAGCGCTCTGCCGGTGGTCGGGGGAAGAGATCCAAGAAAGTGAAACATGTGGCGCATCCAGGTGATATACAAGGAATTTTTTTTTTCCCCCAAGCAAGCCCTTGAATATTTATCTAGTAGAAGATGTTGCACGGCCAAAAATACGACCACCAAATGCTGTGTTTGGTCAGTCTTCATTTTCCAATTCTGGCTTCCTTGAAATATCCGGCAAGATCCAAAGGACAGCCAGCTAGCTACATCAAAGCTGTAAGGTTGGCGCACGACTACCCGAATAGAAACAAAAGCTCCCAATAACCGCAGCGGACGAAGCGGATTGCGAAGACGGACGAAAAAAAGCCCCATCGTCCGCAGGCTACGATAAAGACTGGCTTGAGTTCAAGAACGGCTTCCCTCGTCATCGCAATTAAACTTCCACCTCGACCCCCTGTGATCTGTCAGAAGGGTCTCGCTTTGAGTCAGCGCGTGTTGATGCGCGAGGGATTGGGCTTTTGCAGAAGGCACGTGCAGGACTCTGCACAATATGATTGTTGCCGGGCTGCAGAAACGTGGAGTGCAGAAAAGATACAGTGCGGCCCAAATTATGGAAAGAAACGGCAACACGGCTTGAAAGACGATAAAGTAGGAGCGAAGGAAGGATCAGTGCTTGTTCATGACAGAAAAGACAAGGGAAAAGAGAACGGGACGAGAAGCCAAGACAACAACCGCAATCTAGGCGATAGAGCAACCTTCTAGGCGAGGGCCTGTGATGCGCAAGGGAAGCGGGACGTCAACATCCGCCAAGGAGAGGGAATGCCGAGAGCCGCAGCAAGGGAAGGGGCGGCCAACTTTAATAAAAAGGACAAAAAGGCACAGGGGCATAAGAGTTGCAGTAGCAAAAGCTTGAAAAGTTAAGAGGGGCTGTGACAGATCCCATGAGAGGGCAATGCATTTTTATTCAAATACTTTCACCGCAAGATAAAAAAAATCTTGTGAAGAGCGCCAGCACCACATGACAATCTGTCTCTTGTAGAAAAGTGGATGAAGCATGCGGAACATGGTGTTGCATCACAGGATTTGAGGGAAGGAAGGTCAAATGGCAAGGATGTGCCGGAGGGTGTCCGCGGTGGTCAACGGAGACGGCCGCTTTATGGACGATGAAACAGGGAAGACTCGGACGAAGGTCGACTCAAACATGGGAGGTAGTTACTGTTGGTGTTGACGTATTTCCTGATTAGGTTTTTCGCAGAGCGTCCCGCCGAGTAAGATTTACAGACTGATATGGCAGTCGCTCCGCTGGCAGCCGGACAGGGGTTTTCCGTCTGCTTCTTTTCTGTTTGTGTCTCTGATCTTGGGCGAGCGTATTAGCGAGCGGCAGGGGGCGGGATAGGCGGGCACAGAGGAGACCTGGAGATTAGAGAGACAAGCTTCGTCATGCAAAACAGATCCAGCTCCTGTGATGTTCAGAGGCGGCTGTTGTCGAAACAGGAAGGACAAAAAATACGGCGATGAACCAAACGTAACAAAAATAATAAGAGTATGAGAGGCACAGCGATGAAAAAAAACAAGTCTAACAATCAGGTATCGCACTTACATTTTTTTGTTTGTTTCCCGCCTAAAAGACAAATAACGTGGATATAACGCAAGACAATAAATAAATAAGAGCAACAAACATAAAAAAAAAAAAAAAACACAAGACGATACACACTTATATGCAGACGATATTGAAAGCAGACCTTTCATATTTGTCAGTCATTTCCACAGAGATACAATGACTTGAAAAGGTTGCACGCTTTCGTTCTTATTTCATTGTACTGATGAGCACTCTTCAGTTCCCGGATTTTACGAACAAAAGCTTGAAACGGACAAGTTTCAAAACATTTTGCATATTGCATATTGGCCAAGAAAGTGAGGAGCCTCGGAAGTCTGCCGAACAAGAGGTACTAGAGAACGGTCCAGACCAGGTCTCACCTTGAGACGTTGAATCCGGGGTTGCCAGACATCAAGCAGTCAGCATATACCGCTCAATATTCATTTCTCTTGAGTATCCAGGACCCTTGGCATCAAGTTTGAGCCAAACTCGGCACTTGTCCAAGCTCGCGCATAGTAACATGGAAAGTTTGAACACTGTAGTGAGTCTGGAGAGATACTCAGGCATTTTCTCTTTTTTCTCTTATCATGACGCCAAAAATGGCAGAGAGTAAGCAGCTTCTGAATGTGACAGATTGTGGGCATGCGATACCTTGTAGAGCCAAACGAACCATTCCAAGCGCAACACATCCTCCAAGACCGAATTCGCCGTTCTCATGTGACCATATAATGAAATACAGAACGGGCGTCAAAAAATCCCAACAACATCACAGCACTCACACCGGGACGCACAAATTTGTAAATCACAGACTGGGGTAAGACGGTCTTGTCACAGTCTCGTCCGTGATCCAAAAATGGGCGACGAAATGATGTAGAGTATTTCAATGAGAGCCTTCCATGACGTGGCCGTTCCGGTGGCCGTCAGACATCGGAAGGGCGAAGCAACTGCCTTGCTATGACCATGGTTTTGGAGATCATGTCCCACTGTAAAGATGAAACGGGCTCAAGATAGGATTGCCAAGAGGTTTCACAGCCAACGGCTCGATGCTGTACAATCGAGAAGCAAAACTACATGATACCTGTCTGTATACGGCCCCCGCTCATGCCCATGACGCATCTTCCCGGCTGACAATCGTCTCGTCAATCGCCGCCACCAGCCCGGCCACAATCTCGGCGCCGTTCACCAGATCGTTCTCGTCAGCGCGCGCGGCCGCCGCCTCAGCATCGGCTGCAATTCCGGCGGCCACGTGCCGCTTGATCAGCCGCTTCCGCGCCACGGCAAAGTCCACATCGACAAACCAGCGCTCGTCCATGTGCTGGGTGTCGGACGCTGTGCGCCAGGGCTCCTTGTCGAGGCAGACGTAGTTGCCCTCGAAGAGGACAATCCGCTGGCGGGGGCCAATCGAGATGGCGTCGGCCACGGGGTCCTTGACGGCGTGGTCAAACGAGGGCGCCAAGACGGCCACGGACGTCGTCTCGACCGGTGCGCGCAAACGGTTCACAAGCGCCAAAAAGGCGGCGCCGTCAAAGGTGAACTCGGCGCCGCGACGGGCGTGCGCACGCTCTGGGTTGGGCATGGCGGAGAGCTGTGCGCGGGTCAAGTGGAAGCCGTCCATGGGCACGGCCATCGCAATCGGCTCGTCCGTGGCGGACCCTGTCGACCCAGCCTGCTGGAGATGCTTCTGGTTGATGCCCGCCACCACAGCGCGGGCCAGGGATGTCTTGCCTGCAGTTTGCAATCGGTGTTAGCGAGAAAGCACGTTGGTGAGAGAGACGATGGGGGATCGCTCACCTGAACCGGGGATGCCACCAATGGCAATCACTAAAGTGGAAAGAAAGGGAAAGAGCTGGTTAGCAGTTGCCTCATTTTCGTCTCCAGTTCCAGGCCATCCCGACCCCACTCGACACCTTGGAAGGCAAGAGCGACTCACTCACGCGCTGGCCGGGCGGCGTCTGGCTGTACCGGTCCCAGACCTTGTCCACCAGCCGGCTCACTTGGCTCTCCATTTCGTGTGTGCGGTGTGTGTTCTTCGATCGTCTGCGGTAGTGGTTGACGAGAACACAGGGGCACGCGAGCAATTGATGGATGTTTGGTGGAGATATGACGTTGGAAGCTTGAGCTGGATAGGCTGGCATTGTAACGAACGGTCTAGTGCTGTTCGTTTAGCGCCCCGACCACAAATCATGGCACCTTCCCCGCGATTGGTTCGAGCTAACCTCACATCGACAAGGCAGGAGCAAAGTAAACAAGTAAGAACTACATTTAAGTGGCCATTGCCGTATTTTGTCAGGAAGGAGCGTTTGTGTCTATTTTGTAGATGGGGGCATTATAGACAGTCAGTTGCACGTTACGCTTGAACAGGTTTATGCTGAGTTGCAAATGTATTGTCTCTACAATATCGAAAGGTATTTTTGTCTTTTGTTTCAAAAGCTACGTACAATGAGTAATAAATCAAGAAAAAAAAGATTGCCCGCTTGCATTTGCATCTTTGTTGAAAGATGATATCCTCATAGTCTTCTTTTTGAGTGTGTGTGTTGCCCAGAGGAAGCAAATGAACCCACAAGTTTCGCCGTAATGCTCCAAAAATAAATGCGCAAAATTCAAATGCAAGCCCCGTCCACTATGCTTCTCACCTTCGTTCCCTCCTTCATTCGAGCCCAGGCCTCCCATAAGAGGTCTCGTTGCAACGCCGTTGAAGTGTTGCTATGCTGGGTCAAGACGTGGGGAGGTAGACTCTCCTCGTTCAAGGGCGCCCCCTTAGAACAGACCATCGATCTCACCCGTCTCGACGTCGACATCCACATTGAGGTAGCCAGGGGCCGTGGGCAGACCGGGGATGGTCTGGATGTCGGCAGCAAGGGCGTAGAGGTATCCGGCACCGGCGGCCATGCGCACATCGCGGATAGGCACGGTGAAGCCTGTGGGAGCGCCCTTCAGATCGGGGTCGTGAGAGAGCGAGTACTGCGTCTTGGCCACGCAGATGGGCAGGTTGCCGAAGCCCTGGCGCGTGTACGTGTCGACCTTCTTCTGGGCCAGCTCGCTAAACTCGACCTCGGCGGCGCCGTACATGTCGCGCGCAATCTTCTCGATGCGCTCCTGCACGCTGCCCTCGAGGCTGTACAGCAGGCGGAAATCTTTGGGCCTCTCGCTGGCCGCCACAACAGCATTGGCCAGGTCGACGGCGCCCTTGCCGCCCTCGGCCCAGTGGTTGGCCAAGATGGCGTCCTCGGCACCCGCGGCAATGGCCTCCTCGCGCACAACGGCAATCTCGGCGTCCGTGTCGGTTGAGAACTTGTTGATGGCGACCACGACGGGCACACCGTAGGTCTTGGCGTTGGAAATGTGCTTGCGCAAGTTGACGCAGCCCGCGCGCAGAATCTCGACGTTCTCCTCGCGGTAGACCTTGTTCAGGGCGGCGCCAGGGGCGATCGGCGGGCCGCCACCGTGCACCTTGAGCGCACGGACGGTCGCGACCACGACGACCACGTCGGGCACAAGGCCCGACGTGCGGCACTTGATGTTGAAGAACCGCTCACCGCCCATGGTGAAGTCGAAGCCAGCCTCGGTGACGACGAAACCGGCCTTGGCCTTCGGGTCCTCATCGGGCTCCGTACCCGCCAGCTTGAGCGCCAGCTTGTCGGCCAGAATCGAGCTGTTGCCAATGCTAATGTTGGCAAAGGGGCCGGCGTGCACAAAGACGGGAGTACCTTCGAGCGACTGCATCAGGTTGGGCTTGATGGCATCCTTCATCAGCGCCGTCAGAGCGCCGCCGGCACCAATATCGTCGCACGTCACGGGGTCGCCGCCGCGCGAAGTGGCAACGACCATGCGGCCGAGACGCTCACGCATGTCCGACAGGCTCGTGCTGAGGGCCAGAATGGCCATGCACTCACTGGCGACAGAAATGTCGAAGCCGGTCTCGCGGGCCTGGCCCTTCTCGGTGGGGGCCGTGCCGACGGTGACGCCACGCAGATGGCGGTCGTTGACGTCAAGAACACGCTTCCAGGTGATGGTCTCGGGGTCAATGTCGAGACGGGCGAACTTGGTAATCTCCTCGGGGGTCAGGGAGTCGGGGTCGGTCTTGTCAATGCCGAGCTTCTTCAGGCGGCGGAACATGACAGGCTGGAAGGCCCGCTTGCCGTTCTTGGCCGGCACAAGACGCTTGTACAGGGGGCCATCCTTCTGGGTGTTCTCGTGGAATATGCGCGTCTCAATGGCAGCGGCCAGCAGGTTGTTGGCGGCCGTGATGGCGTGGATGTCGCCCGTCAGGTGCATGTTGAACTCGTCCATGGGAATGACCTGGCTGTAGCCACCGCCGGCCGGCACCACCCTTGATACCGAACGTCGGGCCCTGGCTGGGCTGGCGAACGTTGGCAAAGGTCAGGCGGCCCAAGTGGGCACCCAAGGCCTGGGCCAGACCCATCGTTGTGGTCGACTTGCCCTCGCCCAGGGGCGTGGGCGTAATGCCGGTAACAACAACGTAGCGACCGTTCTGGCGGTGCTCAAGACGCTTCAGGACATCGAGGTCGACCTTGGCCTTGTAGGCACCGTACGGCTCCAGCTCGGCAGGGGTGATGCCAATCTCAGCAGCGACACGGGTGATCTGCTTGGGGCGCTGGGCACGGGACACGGCAATGTCCGACGGCACGGGCTCCTGCAGCTTCAGGGGCAGAGGCACAATGTGGCGGTTCTTGAGGCCCTCAAAGTAGTTGGTGGCGGCCTCGACGACGTTCTGCATCAGCATGGCGACGGTCATGGGGCCGACACCTCCTGGCACGGGCGTCAAGTAGGATGCGACCTGGGCGGCCTGCTCGTGGTTGACGTCACCGACAAGGCGCTGTCCTGACTTCTTGGTCGCGTCGGAAATGTAGTTGGTCCCGACGTCAATGACAACGGCACCGGGCTTCAACCAGCCGCCCAGGATAAACTCGGGCTGGCCGATGGCGGCGACGACCACGTCAGCATTCTGGATGTGGTCAACGAGGTTCAGGGTCTGCGAGTGGCAGGTCGTCACGGTGGCGTCGGCGTTGCGGAGGAGGGATGCGACGGGGTTGCCGACAATGTCGCTGCGGCCAACGACGACAGCGTTCTTTCCCCGCAGGTCGATGCCGGTCTCCTTGAGAAGGGCCATGATGCCCTTGGGCGTGCAGGGAATGAAACGTGGGCGGCCGCCGCGCTTGGCGAGCTCGCCAATGTTGTTGGTGCCGAAGCCGTCAACATCCTTTTCGGCGGCGACAGCCGAGGTGACGTTGTACTCGGACAAGTGCTTGGGGATGGGGAGCTGGACCAAAATGCCGTGGACGCTGGGGTTGTGGTTGAGGCGCTCAATCTCCTCCAGCAGCTCGGGCTCGGAGATGGACTCGGGCAGGTGGATGAGCTCACACTGGATGCCAGCCTGTGGAGAGGATTTGTTTAGCAAAACTGTAGCAGCCCCATGTTACTTGTGATTGTGAATAAAAAAAAGCGGCAAACTCACCTCTTCGGCGGCCTTGAGCTTCATGCGAACATAGGTAGCTACAGTTTGGTAAAAGATACCACGGTCAGATACGTAAAATCAACAATGGCGAGCAGTCTCACCGCTTAGCGATATCGATCCCAAGAATGTCAAGGGTGTGGTGTTCCTTACTGGAGTCAGACCGGTCGGCGACTGTCGGAGCAAGTGAGTCAGTACAAAAGCTGCAACATCTCGCAAGCCATTCAATTGGCACAGAAAGACATACCCTGGATGATCTTGAGGCATGGCTGGAAGCGCGGGTTGGCCTTTTGCTGTGCCGCGATGTCGGCGCGCAGCTGCTCCCGGATCTTCTTGGCGAGCGCCGTGCCGTCAATTTTTGCGGCGACCATGGCGGAACTGGAGAACGGTCTTCTACTGTGAGGAGGAAAAGGTGATGAGGGAGTAAATGAATGAGAGGCGTGGTTTGCAGAAAGAAGAGCAACCGGGCGCGCGCTGGTGAAGAAGCTTTTCTGGCTAGCGAAAGAGATCGTCTGGAGCCGTTGGAGAGCAGCTCGGAGCGGCGCCGCTGACCCGAAAGAGGAGGAGGGGCTCGTTTTGCTGGCTTTGCTGGTGCTGGGGTAAAGGGTGCCAAGGAAGAGGCTGTTACTGGTCCTGGTGCATGAGCTCCTGCTAGTCTTCGTGCGGTGCAAGCAACCAACAGATGTCGTGGAACGCAGAGAATTTCGCAAGTGTTGGTCGTCTTCAAGATGTCGGTGCAGTTTTTTTGTCTGGCGGCTTAAATCGGGTCTGGCGATGGGCGCTACCGGCCGGACATGTGCTCTTGGGGCAGGTGCTGGTGCTGGTGCTGGTGCCTGACGCTTACATGCATAACCACCGAAAGATGGCACTCTGCGCGGGTGCAAGGTGGGTGGCATGGCTTGCTTGGTCTGGGGCCACGGAGATTTCTCGTCGTGATATGATAAGGAGCGTCTCTGGGAGCGAGGAGGGAAAAGCGCCGACGACAGGGAAAAGTCGGATGCGGCACCAAAACGGGAAAGAGACTGCGACGGAAGGTGCAAGCGCGAATTGCCTCGTGAGACTGGGCTCGACTGGCACCACTCTTTTTGCCCCTCCGGAGAAAGAGCCTTTGTATGCAAGTCACAGAAGGAGCGCTCTAATGTAAAGTCATGAAAATATGACTAGGCCTTCCTAATTTGGGCCTTGTCTCTCTGTCTCTCTGTCTCCTTCCCTATTCTTAAATAGATATGGTGAGAGATTTGTGACTCAGATGCGGAAATTGCCAGTTGCGTGTCGCAACGGTTGCGGAAGGAATGACGGAGACAATGCGCCAGGGACAGTGAGCGAGGCAAGAGCCTTCTCGGTGAGCATAAGCCAATATGAAAGTAAGCGAGTAAACAACTGCGAACGAGGCAAATGGGTTGAGATATGACTGTGTTTGGGTAAGACCATGGATCGTCAAGGCGAATATGGCTGAGAATGCGAGAGCGCGTGGAACTCGTGCCACGGAAATCGGGGACAACCCTTACAAATACGAATACATGGGCCACTCTCTCTTGGCTTACAGATTAACGGCCAGCCGAGCGTAGGACGGGACGGCGACTCATCTCGACGTACGGCTCGTGAGGCAAGCGACCAGTTTGGCCGTCGATTGTGTCCATAAACGGAGAGAGAGGCATATGGGAATATCTCGGCATGCGCCAGAGCACAACTCTGCGCAGTAAGCACCCCATGAACCCGACCAGAAGCCTCTTTGAAAGACACGGGATGTGTCGAGGAATTGTCAACGCAGATTAGCGCCACCTTGACTCTGGGCTTCACGATGCAACACGGGCCAATAAAGAGATGGTCACAGAATGGCGACGAGATCTAGATGCGCACGGCTGGGCGGTCGTTTGTGTGCGGCCGGTTTTCATTTTACTACTCAGTAAAGGCCTGGCCGTTCGCGATCGCGCTGTTCAGTCGCGTGGGGAGGGGTTGTTTTTTGGTGGGGGTCGATTTTGCCAGGGGTATGCATCTAACAGGAAAAGGTGGTCAGCAAAGTGGCGGAAAGGGGTCCGTTGACTCTTTCAGACTCTTAAGTTGAGTCACGTGGTGAGTCAAATGCCACTCGACCCCTGTTGCAAGTACCTTTTGCATTCTGACGCTAGCAAAAGGTACGAAGTGCTGCCTGAAGAGTTTGCCCCGCCCTTTCCCTCAGAAGATTCGGCGCACAAAGACCCCACAGTTAATACTCTGCTGGTTCGCATTTGGTGAGAAAAAAAAAACAGAAGACATTGTTATCAAATCCGGAAGCAGAAACGAGACTACCATCTGCACAACCACTCGACGACCCCTTGACGACGCCGCCACCACCACAATCACGAATCGACGCTTCTTCTTTTCGACACACCTCACATTCCGCCATTTTTTCGAGAACCACCCAACATGCGTCCGATTTTACTATCTGGACACGAGCGTGCCCTCACGCAAGTGAGGTGAGTTTGAGCAAGCGAATCTTGCGGGGCGAAACCGAGAAAGGGCGAGGGGACAGGCCGCGAGGGTTAGGAAAAGCGGCCAAAAATCGACGATGCGCAGCGGCTTTTGATCGAACGGGGACGTCGAAACGCATACGAGAGAGCTTGATGGGGGACCGGACGCGGAAGCGGTGGACTTGGTGGGGTGGTCTGGAGGAGGATGGAAGACGGATGACGAACGACGTTTTGACTGGCCAGAGAACACCCACAATTAACACCTCCCTTTTGTTCAGATACAACTATGACGGCGACTTGATCTTCTCCGTGTCCAAGGATCAGCACATCTGCGCCTGGTACGCACACAATGGCGAGCGTCTCGGCACATACCAGGGCCACCAGGGCGCCATCTGGACGGTGGATGTCGACCCGACAACGACGATTCTAGCCTCCGGCTCGGCCGACAACACGATTCGCCTGTGGGATGCCATGTCCGGCAAGCTGCTCAAGACGTGGGAGTTCCCGACGGCCGTCAAGCGCGTCGAGTTCAACGAAGACGCCACGCAGCTGCTGGGTGTGACGGAGAAGCGCATGGGCCACCTGGGCACCATTGTGGTGCTGGACATTAAGGTCGACGTCGAGGCGGAGCAGTCGGACGAGCGTGCCCTGACCATTGTCTGTGACGAGAGCAAGGCCACCGTCGCCGGCTGGAGCTATCTCAGCAAGTACATTATCGCCGGCCACGAGGACGGCTCCGTCTCCCAATACGACGGCAAGACGGGCGAGCTCATCTACAACGTGCCGATCCACGACCTGAACCAGCCGATCACCGACCTGCAGTGGTCGCCCGACCGGACATACTTTATCACTGCCTCCAAGGACAAGACGGCCAAGCTGGTGTCCGCACGCGACCTGACTGTGCTCAAGACGTACGTGGCCGACACGCGCTCAACAGCGCCTGCATAACCCGCAAGAAGGACTTTGTCATCCTGGGTGGTGGTCAGGCAGCCATGGAGGTCACGCAGACGGCGGCCGCCAGGGCAAGTTCGAGGCTCGCTTCTACCACAAGATTTTTCGAGGACGAGATTGGCCGTGTCCGTGGCCACTTCGGTCCTTTGGTGAGTCCACGTCCAACGATTGATTGCTGTTTAATGCATGCATTGCTAACATTGTCTAGAACACCGTTGCTGTTGACCCTACTGGCAAGGGTTACGCGAGTGGAGGTGAGGACGGTTACGTGCGTGTGCACCAGTTCGACAAGGGCTACTTTGACTTCCTGTACGAGGTGGAGCGGGAGCGGGCGAACCAGCTGGCTCTGCAGCAGTAGGGTGGCTCATGACCTCATGAGGAGATGTTGGTGGAAGACAAACGTACATGACGACAAAAAGGCGGCATAGAGCGGCGGGTGGTGGTTGACGTATCAGCATCTGGGTTCATGCAACGTGTTGGATCGAGTGTTTGTAGGAGTCCTCATGGCTTTTGCAGCATTCACGGCGTTATCTGGGATTCCTTTTCATTGTTTTTGGTCCGGGGTTTCAAAAACTCAAAATACGTCTATTATTTATGTTCATTAATCTCTGGCATGGTGTCGTACTGTTGTTTGTGTCCGTGATGCAGCAAAGTGAAGTGATGAACAGTTAACATGGGCAGTCTCATTTTATAGTACAGTGCACAATGCGTGCTTGTGCATCCCCTACACACGCTCGCTCACCCAGATGGCACTCCGGCAGCCCAGACGGATCGCGCCCGTCAGCAGCCAGTGCGGCTCCGCCTTTTGGGCGTCGTTGTCCACGGCATGGTCTAGGTGCTCGAGCTCCTCGTCACGAATGCGCCGCAGCGTTGATGTCAGCTCCTCCAGCTCTGGGCTGATCTCGTAGCCCTCCTCCTTCCATGCATCGGTCATCTCGAGCAGCTCCCGGATCTGGCCGTTGTAGTGCGTGCCAATCTCCGTCTCCACGGCCTCGGTACAGGCCATGGCAGCCTCGCGCCCCAGCATCGCCGTCGACCAGCCCAAGCCCGTGGCCAGGACGGACCAGACGGGATACAGAGCTGTAGGCCGCACGCGGTGCTTGGCAATCAGCTTGTTGAACGTCTTGAGATGGCCAACCTCCTGGTCGTACATGTGCTTCATCAACGGGCGCAGATGAGGATGCTGGCGAACGACAACGGGTGTCTGAGCAGCGTAGATAAGCGTCGCCGCCAGTTCACCGGTCTGGTTGACACGGAGCTACAAGGGGCGTGTTAGCACAGGATCCACATACAACGAGGCAAAGCAGAGCACAATAGCGCCGCAAAAGACTTCAACATACTGCTGACGAGAGGAAGTCTTTCTGCTGCTGGGTCAGAGGCTTCCGCTTCGGCTTGGCCTCGCTTGTACCGGCCGAGTTTGACGGTGGTGGCGGCGGTGGTGTGGTAGCCGAGGCCGAGCCAGGAACAGAGATGGGGTCATTGACAACAGCTGCCAGCCGGCGTGCTGGGACAGTCGAAAGACCGCATTGAGGGCAACGATCTTGAGGCCAAAGGATACGCTGGAGGAACACCTGCCCGGCGGGCTGTCCGTAGCAGTGCTTTTGACGTTGGAGAAAGCATTGTTTTTGGCGTGCGAATGTACCAGTCGAAAATTGACACGAAATTGAGTGAGTAGGAACTTCTCAATAGAGGTGTCGTCGTCAATTGAGGCAGATCGTTCGACAATCGTCATGCATTCCGACGCAGAGCTTGGGCGGAGTTGTCTACGTCGTCGATGTCGGCACCTGATTGGCCACTGGTGGCTATAAGTGGATCCTTACTGGATTTTTATTCTGCCACCTGCCGGCCCATGGCTCTGGGCCACAGAGGCAGGAGGTACCTCCGTACTCTATTGAGGGCCCAGCGCTCCTTCCTGCCATTGCGCTAATGCCTCTCCAGCCAATCACAGGCGCGGACGCGGCGAGGCCTCAACATGCGCTAAAGACGAACAACAACCAACAGAGGCCGAATTTGGATGGCAACCTTCTTCCCTCTGTTCGGTGACCTTCCTTTTTGCATTCATTGACATTTTGGCCATCTGTCGTCGTTGTCCAAATTGTGTCGGCCATCCCTCCTCTTTTCCCCATCGTCGATTCTGTCGAGAGAAGTTTCGTTCGAGGAGCCTTTTTCCGTTCTTTGCGTGTGCCTCACTATACGAACGTTCTTCCTTCCCACCTCTCGACATCACATTTCCATCTTTATCGCAACTACGGTTTGACGACGCAACTTCCCGTCGACGCACTTTTTTTGCCTTTCTCCTCCTTTACCTTCACACCTACACGCACAGCCGACCAGCATGTCCGACGTTGATGACGAGCTCCTCGCTCTCGCCGGCGGTGGCGAGTCCTCGGACGACGAGGTCCCCCAGCAGAGCAAACGGCGCTCGGCCGCCGCGTCTGACGATGAAGATGACAACAACGACAACGACGATGGGCCCGTGAGTAGTAGCCGCCGCAGCCGGGGCCGGTCTGAATCGCGCCCGGTGTCTCGTGGCGGCAACGACAGTAGCCCCGCGCGCAACAACGACTCGCCCAGCTCCACTGGCAAGGCCACCAAGAATCCCACAACCAAGTCGAGACGGCGGGCACAGTCTGAGGACTCGGCGGAAGAGGGCGAAGCGTAAGTAGCTTTTGATGCCACTGGCAGATGGATACGAGCACTGCTGACTTTCACAGCTCGCAGCCAGGTACTCCCAGCTCGCAGGCGTCCGCCCCATGGACGAATCCGATTCAGAGTCCGAGACCGACGTGGTGGCCAACAAGAAGTCGCGCAGTGCCGCCGCCGCCGCTGCTGCCGCCGAAGACGAGGATGACGACGAGAACAAGTACCCAGTCGATGGTCTGTTCGCTACACATGAGGAGAAGGAGGAGATTATGGGCATGCGCGAAGTCGAGCGCGAGCAAATTCTGGCCGACCGTGCCCAGGAGCGCGAGCGCATCCACCAGAACAAGCTGCTTCGCCAGCTCGTCAGCAACGACGAACAGCGCAAGAAGCGGTCGGCCAGCGCTGCCGATCTCGACCTCGACGAGGGCCAGCGCAAGACGTCGCGCGTGCGCACCAGGGTGGGCGGCACCAAAGTGGCGAGACCCACTCCGCCATTGACACACTCAAGAGTCGTCGCGCCGAGAAGAGCGAGCGCAACCGGCGACGCGAGGAGGACCGCGAGCGGCGCAAGGACCGGCCCTCGTCTCGTGGTGGGGCGCAGCGGCAGCGGTCATTCTGATGACGACGACGATGACGACTACGACGGTGGCCGTGGCGGCCGCGACGACGATAGCGACGTTGAGTGGGCCAAGCCCTCCAAGAAGTCTCGTTCACCCGAGCCCAAGGTCAGCCAGGTTTCGGAGCTGCGCGATGTGGAGCGGGTGCGTCTGGGCCGCAGCCGTTTCGGCCAGGTGTGCTTCTACCCTGGCTTCGAGGCCAGCATCACGGGCACCTTTGTTCGGATATCTATTGGGCCTGATCCGGAGACGCGTGAGCCCGTCTACCGTATGGCAATTGTCAAGGGTATGTTTTTTTTCTCTGTGTGCAACCAGCTCAAGAATCTTGTTTCGCTCGCCTACTCACACATCCAGGCTTCTCCAAGGGCAAGCCTTACGCGATCTCGGGCCCTCAGGGCCAGATGATTGTCACGGACCAGTATATCCTTGCTGCACACGGCAAGGCGCAGAGAGAGTGGCCTTTCCTGGCCTGCTCCGACAGCCCATTCACTGAGGTCAGCAGCCTACAACTGTTCATCCACGCCACGTTGCGTTTGCTAACATCTCCCAGTCTGAGTGGTCCCGTTACCAGAAGGTGTGCCAGGCCGATGGCGTCAACGTCCCAAGAAGGGCCTGCTGCTCAACAAGGCCGACGACATCAACAGTCTTATCAACCGCCAGTGGACCGAGCAGGAGCTTGTCGAGAAGGTGGACCGCCAGCAGGCGCTCAAGAGCCGTTTCAACGGCGTCGACCGCATGCGTCTAGAGGCCGCGATCAAGGAAGCCAAGGCCCTAGGCAATGCAGAGCGCGCCCAAAAGCTGCAGGACGAGCTCGACCACCTCGAGACACCCCGTCTTGCGTTCCGCACCTCCCTCAACGCAACCACCAAGACCAGCACGGAGCCCTCGCAGCAGGAGCGTCTGGCCCGTCTGAACGCTGAGAACCGTCGTCGCAATGCTGAGGCCGTCCGAAAAGCCCAGCTGCTCGAGCGCAAGAAGACCCGCGACATTGAGCGCAGAATTGAGAACGGCGAGGAAGTGGAGGACGACACGTCGCGGCGTGTCAAGACGCGGGCCAAGTTCTTGCACGATGTCCATAGCAATGGCATCACGCCGGAGAAGAAGCCCAGCAGCCAGGCCAACAGCGGTGCGAGCACCCCGGCCAACGGCACCCCACGCCTCGGCGCCAAGAACAACCTGCTGCCGCACCTGGCCAAGCTTCAAGAGCAGCAGCGGGCGTCGGCCAAGAAGGGGGTCTGCCGATGCTGCACAAGCGATTGTGGACGATGACATTATTGCCTCGCTCGACCTCGACATTGATGAGAACATTTTCGACGATTAGAGTGTAGCCGAGCGAGCGCGAGTGGAGTGAGGGGTGCAAAGGTGACAAGGATAGGAGGAAGTGGTGGCTCGATTTGTGCTATTTTGCTCTTTCTCCCATTTTTCTCCCATTATTGGCGTGTATTCTAAAGTTCCCATGGATTTAGCCCATGAGGGCGAGCGGGTGGACGCAAAAGCGCAAGGGACGGACAAGGATGTATTACCTTTACAAAATTGCACAATGGCGTGTGGTGTTTCATATCTGGGTTGTAAACTAAAAGGAAAGGCTCCAAAAATCAATAAGAGATATACCAAACACAGCTTCTATTAAATCGCGACGTGAAACATAAAGAACATAAAACATAAGACCTGGCGAGAAGAGAGCAAATATAAATATGCCAAGCATAAAACGCCAAACCGAGTCATAATCAACAGACAAGCCAGCCTCCACTTGGCAGCTCACAACACAATAGCACTCTCTGTCACGCAACCATCTCGCCCCGTTTTCTCGTGTCTCACTCCTCACCTGCCTCGAGGGCACGCAGTCGCTGTTCGAGCTCGGTTTTCTCGCGCTCGAGTTTTTCGACCTGCGCCTCGAGCTCTTCCATCTGCTCTTCTGCGCCAACGCCCATTTCTTCGACAATTTTGACGACACGCCATAGACGCAGAACAATGACGAGAGACGCAATGTCCTCGATCACGCCGTGGGCCAGCACGTCGACAACGAAGCTGACGAGAATGACGAAAGCGTCAAAGCAGTGGAACCAAGAGGAGAAGAAGCTGCACCGTCGTTAGCAGAAAAATCAAAATAAAATAAAAAGAATAAAAAGAAGGGAATAAAGGGAATACGGCGTGGACTGACCGCCAACCAAATGCCCACAGGGAGGACAGCAACTCGACCAGGAACAGGCTGCTGATGACGAGTCCAATAATTTTGGTGGCTTCGAGCAGAGGGTCGACCCACGGCCGGTCTTTGGTGCCCGTCTCACAAGTGACGAGCGAGACCAGAATTTCTGTGAGAATGGCGGCCACATCGAGGCCGACAAGGCCCAGGATGAGAGCGTGCTTTTGCTTGGATTCGAGGTAGTGCTGCGATTGGCAGCGCCATTGCTGGATGCGGGTACGCGCACGTCCAGAGTGAGGATGAGCGGCATGAGAGGTGGGAGTATGCGCCGCGTGTGGCAGAGGTGGCTGGTTGTCGGCCATGTTTGGAGGTTGGCCGTGTAGGGCTGTCGTCGCAAGGCTGCGCCGAGCGAGTGCCAAGACGCTCAGCCTTGCGGGCAAAGAGCGAGATAAGGAAAGAAGAGCGACGCTGAAGACAGACTCGCGATATAAACACACTCAGAAATTACAGTCACGAAACGGTCGATCAAGTCGAATCGGAGATAGATAGTACATCAAAACGAATTGCAGAAGTAATGTCGAGAAAGAGAAGCTATCTAACAAACAAAGGCAGCGCAACGCACGAAGGTGTAAAAAGAGGGGCAACAGCGCGGAGATTAGTCACGCGAGAAGGCCATAAACAACCACCCAATTGAAAGGGACAGTCCACAGATCGCCTCACAACATCAAAACAGCTATTGCTTGGGAGATCAATTCTATTTCCCGACTCCGTAGTGATGCGTTTAGATAGAAACAGACAGCGACAACCAAGCCAAGTGCCCAAATCTGTACTATGAACTGTGTTATAGTAATGCCCTTCCCTATTACATGATATAAAAATAGATATGCCTGCGCTCAACCAAGACATGGGGTGTGATGATGAGCCAGATGCTCCAGAGAGAGAAACAGGAACAACGCCTCCGTCAACCCATCTCCGCAGTAGTACATTTGTCTGTAGTACATGATGTTTCCAAAGTGTAAATGCTAAAACGCTGCTAAAAGAAAACTCCTATCCTCAGTCGCGAAAAGAGAGCAAACAAAAAAGCAAGCAAGCCGGCTCGCTCATGCCTGCCGCGACCGCTTGGGGCCGCCGCGGCCAAACACGTCTTTGCCGTAGCCGAGACTGGCCACATCAAAGATCTCGTCAAAGTTGAGCTTGCGCTTTCTGGCCGGCCGAGCTACGGTTGTACCGTGCCGATAGGGCACTGCGACCGTTGGGCCGGCCCGTTGCGTGTCGTACGCGAAACTGTCGCGAGCCGGACGTGTGAGACGGACTGGACGACGTGTTGTCGGTCTGCGATGCGTTGGTCGGGCCATTGAAGACGTACGTCGACGTAGGGCCGTTTGTTGTGGTTGTAGTCGTGGTGGATGGCGGCTCGGAAGCGTCTTGAACGGAGCCAGATGCCGATCGCCGGTCAGACAGGTCGAGATTAGCGAGCTCCAGGTACGACTCGTTGGTTGGGTAAGGCACTGTCGAGCGGAAGGTGAAGTGGTCTGCGTTGGCGCCGGCGGCGGCGGGAGCGTCGGCGTGCTCGATGCTACCGGAAGACGAGTCCGTTGCTGTTGATGTTGAGGTGGATGATGACGTCGTGGCGTTTCGTGCCTTGGCCTTTGTCTTCTTTGTTGACGCAGGCGCGGCCATTGAGGATGCTGCTGCTATCCGGCTGTTCTTGGACGTAGAAGGCATCTCGGTCTCGGTCTCGGTCTCCGTATCCGCCTCGGCATCAGCATCGGCCTCCGTCTGCATGGCCGTGTCGTTGTTGATAATGGCCGTCAATGTGTTGCTGCTGCTGTTTTTGGCGTTGCCTGCAGCGAAATCGGCGCCTCGTGTTTGGCTGTTGCTGGCGGCAGGCTGTGGCTCCGGCGTCGAGCCGTCCGTCTTCTCGATCTCGTCCTCGCTCTCAATCGTTGGCAGAATCGGCTCACGGCCGTCCAGCCGCTCAACGACCCATCTCCGTATCGTTCGCACATCCACGTCGCCCTTCTCCAGCAGCGTCAACAGGTCCTCGAGGCAGTCTTGATAGCCCTCGATCCGCGCCTTGGACTGGACAGCTGCCGATGTCTTGTAGAGTTTCGTCACCGAGAGCGCGGCTGCCTTGAAGACATCCAGCAGCTCCTCCGGGCTGCTCTCAGCACCATGGCCGAGCATCGTGTGTGGCGTGTGCCGGGTGCCCGCTTGCTGCTCATACTCGCACGCTTGTTGTCGGCGGTGTGTGTCGTATGTGATGATGGTGATCGATGGCCCAGTGGCTCCGCTTCTGCTCACCGATGATTTTATTTGAGCGTCGAAGGTCGATGTTGATGGACAGCAGGATATTGAGTCGTTTGCCGTCAGGAGGGCGCGATAGAGGCAATAAATGATCACAGAGAATGTCCCGGTGTTGTCGTGTGTGTCGGATGGCTTCCAAAATCGTCTTTGGTCGGCCTGGGTTGCAAAAGTTTGTCGTGGGGGGGAAGGGGTCAGAGAGAGGGGATTTGTTTGTTGCTGGGCAGATGCAGTGATTTTTTGTCCTGCGATTTACTAATAGCGGGTTTCGACAATTGCAGTGGATGTCCACAGGGGGCCGTCGCCACATAGCGCCCTGTTGTTTGCTGCCTATTGGCCGGCCGAATGATGAGTGAGAGGGGTGAAGGGTCCGCTACAGGTGGTCCAGGTGGTCAAGACGTCACAAGGCCATGTGGGCCCTTAATGTTGGTCTTGTGTTGTTGACTGGCTGACTTTGCACGTGACAGAACTCGAAGTCGGATAAATCTTGTTGCTTGCTCCGCGACTGCCTCCCTTCTGGCACGGTTGCCGCACTGTGATTGGCAGGAAGGAACGGCCGCGAGCGCGCCGCGATCCTCGAAATTTTGGGACTAACACCCAACGCCCGCAAGGGAAGGCACGGTACCGTACCTACAAGCACTCCTTCCCGCTAAGGAACAGCAGTCGCCGCCCTGCATCCATTTTCAAGAAACGGCATCTCAGCATCAACTTTTTTTTCGACACCCTCCATCTCGCCCTTGACACCACTTTTTGTCAAACCACCACGCGACAGGGCCTTCATCTCAACTGATTACGCATCGACGGATCTCAAGTACAGTCATTCCATCCACTTACCACGCGCAATCGATCCCCGTCGCGCCGCGTACCGGAGCATCGCCAAAAAGCTGCAAAGAGGCGCGTTTCCAACGCGTAAAGTGCATACATTGCGAGCTGCAGCCCCCCCGTCGACTGGACACCCTTGGGACTGTACTGGCTGCCCGTTCAAGTGCCGAAAGACACAAACACACAATCAACCAGCCTCCTGCACTCCAGTTTGCCCGTCATGCCTGCCCCACGGCACGACGACGGCAACGACACGGACGCGTCCATGCCGGATGCGCCTGTCTCACGCTACGAGCCTGTATGTGGTGTGCTTTTATGGCTTCTGGCATCTTTTTCGATGGCGATGCGAACCGCATGCTAACTAACTCGCGTAGGCCGACGATACGCCAGACTACACCGAAGACTCCGACACGAACCCCAATACTACAGCTAGCAGTGTCATGGGCGACCCGAATCCCGAGAACCGGAAACGCAAGTCCGAGGCCAACCAGCTTCGCCGCAGCATATTCGGCCGCAAGCACGACCGTCTGGGCGAGTCAAAGGTGTGTGCAAGCCCCTGGGCTTTGCTTTTCACCCATCCCTCTCTCTACACATACTAACCTTCTACCCCAAAACCTTCCAGGAAGACGATACCATCCGACGCTTCAGGTACCTGCTCGGCCTGACCGACCTGTTCCGCCACTTTATCGACACAAATCCGAACCCCAAGGTGCGCGAAGTCGTCGCCGAGATCGACCGCCAGAACGCAGAGGCTGGCAAATCCAAAAAGTCCGCACGCCAAGGCGGTGCTTCCACCGGTCGCAGCGGCGGACAGAGGCTGAGGAAGATGCCGAGTTGTTGCAGGACGAGAAGCACGGCGGTTCGGCCGAGACGGTCTTCCGCGAGTCTCCGGCCTTCATCCAGGGCCAGATGCGTGACTACCAGGTGGCTGGGTCTCAACTGGCTGATTTCGCTGCACGAGAATGGTATCTCGGGCATTCTGGCCGACGAGATGGGTCTGGGCAAGACACTGCAGACCATCTCGTTCCTCGGCTACCTCCGTCACATTATGGGCATCACCGGCCCGCACCTGGTCATTGTGCCCAAGTCCACCCTCGACAATTGGAAGCGCGAGTTTGCCAAGTGGACGCCCGAGGTCAACGTCCTGGTGCTGCAGGGCGCCAAGGAGGAGCGCAACACCCTGATCAACGACCGCCTGATTGACGAGAACTTTGACGTCTGTGTCACCAGCTACGAGATGATTCTTCGCGAAAAGGGCCACCTGAAGAAGTTTGCCTGGGAGTACATCATCATCGACGAGGCCCACCGCATCAAGAACGAGGAGTCCTCGCTTGCCCAGGTCATTCGTCTGTTCAACTCCCGCAACCGCCTGCTCATCACCGGTACGCCGCTGCAGAACAACCTGCACGAGCTGTGGGCTCTGCTCAACTTCTTGCTGCCCGACGTTTTTGGTGACTCGGAGGCGTTCGATCAGTGGTTCTCTGGCCAGGGCCGCGACCAGGACACCGTCGTGCAGCAGCTGCACCGCGTTCTGCGCCCCTTCTTGCTGCGCCGGGTCAAGAGCGATGTGGAGAAGAGCCTGCTGCCCAAGAAGGAGGTCAACGTCTACATTGGCATGTCGGACATGCAGGTCAAGTGGTACCAAAAGATTCTCGAGAAGGACATTGATGCCGTCAACGGTGCCGGCGGCAAAGCGCGAGTCCAAGACGCGTCTGCTCAACATTGTCATGCAGCTGCGCAAGTGCTGTAACACCCGTACCTGTTCGAAGGCGCCGAGCCCGGCCCGCCGTATACGACCGACGAGCACTTGGTGTACAATGCCGGCAAGATGGTTGTGCTCGACAAGCTGCTGAAGCGCATGCAGAAGCAGGGCAGTCGTGTGCTCATTTTCTCGCAGATGAGCCGTCAGCTCGACATTCTCGAGGACTACTGCGTCTTCCGCGACTACCAGTACTGCCGCATTGACGGCAACACGGCGCACGAGGACCGGATTGCCGCCATTGACGAGTACAACAAGCCCGGCTCGGAGAAGTTTGTTTTCCTGCTGACGACCCGTGCTGGTGGCCTCGGCATCAACCTGACGACCGCCGACATTGTCGTGCTCTACGACAGCGACTGGAACCCACAGGCCGATCTGCAGGCCATGGACCGCGCGCATCGTATTGGCCAGACCAAGCAGGTCTACGTCTACCGCTTCATTACCGACAACGCCATTGAAGAGAAGGTGCTGGAGCGCGCGGCCCAGAAGCTGCGGCTCGACCAGCTGGTCATTCAGCAGGGCCGGGCGCAGATTGCGGCCAAGGCGGCGGCCAACAAGGACGAGCTCCTGTCCATGATCCAGCACGGCGCCGAGAAGGTGTTCAACACCAAGAGCGGCGGCACGGGCACGATGGGCGAGAAGGGCATGGACCTGGCGGACGAAGACATTGACGCCATCCTGCAGAGCGGCGAGACGCGCACCAAGGAGCTCAACGCGCGGTACGAGAAGCTGGGCATTGACGACCTGCAAAAGTTCACGTCCGAGTCGGCGTACGACTGGAATGGCGAGAACTTTGCCGCCAAGAAAAAGGACGTCGGCCTGACGTGGATCAACCCGGCCAAGCGGGAGCGCAAGGAGCAGGTGTACTCGATCGACCAGTACTACCGACAGGCCATGTACGGCCATGTGCAGGCGCAAAAGGAGGCCAAGCCCAAGGCGCCCCGCGCACCCAAGCAGATCCACATCCAGGACTACCAGTTCTACCCGGAGGCCCTGCGCGACTTGCAGGACCGCGAGACGGCCCACTACCGCAAGGAAATCGGCTACAAGGTGCCACTGGCGGACGGCGAGGAGGAGACGCTGTCGGGGCGCGAGGCCGAGCAACAGATCGACCAGCAGGAGATTGACAACGCGACGCCGCTGACCGAGGAGGAGCAGGAGGAGAAGCAGCGGCTGTCGACCATGGGGTTCGGCGACTGGAACCGCCGTGACTACCAGCAGTTTATCAACGGCTCGGCCAAGTTTGGGCGCACCGACTACGAGAACATTGCCACGGAAGTCGACAGCAAGACCGGCGCCGAGGTCAAGCAGTACGCCAAGGTGTTTTGGCAGCGGTACAAGGAGATTGGTGACTACCCGCGTGCCATCAAGGTGATTGAGGACGGCGAGGAGAAGCTGCGCAAGATTGAGCACCAGCGCAAGATGCTGCGCAAGAAGATGCAGCAGTACCGGGTGCCGCTGCAGCAGCTGCGCATCAACTATTCCGTGTCGACAACCAACAAGAAGGTGTACACCGAGGAAGAAGACCGTTTCCTCTTGGTGCAGCTCGACAAGCACGGTGTGGACTCGGAGGGCATCTACGAAAAGATCCGCGACGAGATCCGCGAGAGCCCGCTCTTCCGCTTTGACTGGTTTTTCCTGAGCCGCACGCCCAGCGAGCTGAGCCGGCGCTGCACGACGCTGCTCACAACCATCGTCAAGGAGTTTGACGATCTCAACACGACCAAGACCAACGGCCACGGCCACGGCCACGCCAACGGCAGGTCCAAGCGCGAGCCCGACGACGAGGAGAATGACGAGGACAGTGTCCTGGGCGCCCCGCCCAAGAAGAAGTCCAGGAACGGAGTGAAGGTGTGTAGCCACCCCAAGTGTGCTCCTACAATGAGCCCAGCTAACCAGTCCCAGAACAAACCTCTCGACAATGTCAAGGCCAAAAACGGCGGCGGCAGCAGCAAGGCCAGCTCGGCGTCGCCCTCGCGCGCCTCGAGTGTCGCCTCGCCCAGCGCCAACAAGAAGGGCGGCAAGCCACAGGGCAAGGCCGCACCCGCTGCGGCTGCCGCCAGCTCCAGAAACAAGTCCAAGGGCCGGAAGCGGTAGGCCGGTGCGAAGGCGTGATAGTTTTTATGGTCTGGTCGCAAAAAGATTCTCTGTGTTGTGTTCGATTTGCATTTTGTGCGTCTTGTTTTGCCTCTTTTGGCTCTTGGGCTGGCAGTGTCTTTGTATTTCTTCAATTAGAAAGGGAGGGCTCTTACAGGAAGGTTGGGGCCGGTGTTTGTTTGCCTTACGTTTCCTGTTTTAATCTGTGTGCGCACTCATTGTTGACAATATCTACCATCTGTTGTCTTTTTCATCAACCACAACCGCATTCTATACATTCTTTATTTGCTTCATTATACTGTCTGTACTCAACAGTGCATTGTGTCCTGGTATCTTGCCATGTTCTCTGACTTTCATGGGTGGTATCTGTCAACTAGTTATGATATTTAGTAACCATGTTGTCAATATAACGATGCTCTCACCGTCCCGGCCGTGGTCTGATAAAAAATCTATATCAGTCCAATATACAATTACGAGAAAGCTCACCGAGGGTGTCCCTCTTTGGGGGTGCTCCTGTGCCGTCCCTGCTCTAACCTGCAGAGTGGATGTGCTCCCTGTGTTCGTTGTGCCCGCTGTACCTCAAGTTGTATTACTGTAAGTTGGTTTAGTTATCAAGCCTTTGTTTTATTATTAACTTAAGAGTTTAAAAGATATACTTTTAAAGACCTGATTTAGGAAACTCATATTCGCTTTCGCACTTGCCGTCCAGTCCAGCCTCCTTACTTCCTATGCCGTGTTAGGTGCTGACATGTGTTCCGGCCTGTTACGACGCATCAACCTTACACCATAGTTTCTGCGTCAAGCTGTTGTTTCTCTACTGTCCCTGGAACTGACTACTAATATCAAAGGTATTTTTGGTACTCGTCTTGCACTACGGAGTAATACAGTGGGAATGTATGAGTACAAGCTTTGTGGTTTCACCAACTTGTAGTCCCGTTCATCATGGTAATGGGGTTGGTCACAGCGTTTTGTCTTGTAAATGCCCAGGCAGGAAATTCCACGCTGGTGAGAAAGTCCTCTAGCACATACGATGATACGATAGAGCAGCATATATTGAACACCAGAAGGATATTTCTCGGTGGAAACTATAAAACACGACAGAACCTGTCTGCCAGCGTGTATGTGTGTGTAGGTTTAGTTGAATGCGCTATAAGAAGGCGTGAGACGGTGATCAGCCTTCCTTATGGCTACACTTCTATGGGTGATGAATTTGGCATCTTGTCACTGTCTTTATTTGAATCTTTTGTAGACATTTTCTGTCTGTGTCCTGACTCTCATTATTCTGTCTTATTCTGTCGCCACCAAGCCTTACCCGTGAAAATACCAGTCGCTAAAGTAAGGCGTATATTCCATTCATTGTACAGTATTTATAAAACCCAATGGGGATGAGAAAGACGAGATAGTCAGGGTTAACCTTTTGTCACCCAGCATGGTCTGAAGTCCATATTTCCACATAATTGCAGTTGGCATAACGGATAAACGGAAACGATATGGGCAGTAAGGATCATGGAGAGCCATATAACCTTGCAAGACCTTACAACATTTCCTCGAAACACTTTCCAGAAACACTTCCTAGAACTTGTTTGCAGCCTCCTCCTCTGAAGGGCGTTTCCACGTTTTGGGTCCCTCCTTGATAGATGAGGCCGTATGCTTGAAGCTATTTACTTACAACTGTGCACACACTTGCTGTGGCATTGGCGGCGCACAGGTGACACCTTACGTGGACCGCCACGGCATTTTCGTGGAGAGAACATGGCTGCCTCTGGAAACCCAGCTTGAGCCTCTTCATACAAAGTTGCCAGCAAGCAACTAGGCTGCTTCCCCGGTTCCCCGATTCACCGTTCTCCTAACTTGCATATACGACGCGTGGCCTGGGTGTGTGGCGTCCACAACGCCGGTTAACTTGAAATAGAAACACGAAAAGAGTACAGTCACAGCGGCACCTGTTTTTATGGGAGAATCTTTTTTTTTTAAGACGTGCACCGGGCAGGAACGCTTGACTGTTCTGTAAACTACTCGGCTCCATGCTTATTTCTCATTTATGGCCATTCCGTACCACGACGTACAAAAGATTCGAAAGGCGAAGAAAGCCTGTCCTACCAGTACTAGCTCTACTATCAAGCGGGGCTATGCAGTTCCCTTTTGTGTCTGTTGAGGTTACACGGCCGAGCCGACTGCAGGGCGTCGTAATGAGTGATGTTCAAGGAGGAAGCAACTTGCATAACGGCTGTTTGGTCTTTATTCGATTCGATTCGTTTTTACTCCGTATCCAGGGAAAATACTTGACCCTGCAAAGCCGAGTGAAACACTTTTCTCTCTGACGAGCCCGAATCCCACGAAACGTGTCGGCCATTGTTAGATGAGTTCCCTCCACGGGTTGGCCAACAAAGAAATATCAAACGTTGAGTCCAGTATATCGCTAAATGAGAATGGATTGTCTCGAGTCCAGAGCAACAGGGCAGCATCAAGAAAAGTAGCAATTGAGAAATGACTGGGCGCTATCACAAAGCGTCCGCCCATAGTCAATATGCTGCAAGCCGTAGCAACAGTTGCGAGAGCTGGTAACAAACTACATTCCCCAAGCACTGAATAAGTGAAACAGGCAAATGTCAAAGTTTCTCTCTATCGATTGTGAGATGCAAGACTTTCGTTTCCTTCTTTTCTCCACTCCCATAAACCATCGACTCTGCTAGCTGCATACGAGGTAGCTTGTCTTGAAGCGATGGATCCCCGGGAAGGATCGGCAGGTCACCCACACCCTTTCTATTTGAACTCTCTTTGGGAGTATTTACATACAATGTACGTCTCCCGCGTAAGAGTGCAACCCAATCGCGCATTCCTTGTACAAATAGGATACGCTAGAGGAGCACGCACACACGACGAAATGTCTGGTGAACAGCACTGGAATGCCGCCTCTCGGGCACTAGCAACTCCTAAAACATGGGGGTGAAGCATGCTGGTCCACCGAAAGGTGCAGATACGCCGTGAAAATAATAGGGCGCTGAGTGAAGTATTTACATGTAGTGCTCCGTACAGTATGCGAAGTAAACAAAGGTCTCTCCTGCCACTCAAGTTCCCCCAGAAACACGATGGTAGTCTCGCAGGGGGAAGAACATAAGAGCCAGAAAAGGACAGGGGATTTTCCAAAAGGAAAGGGGCGCGCCGCCCATTTGGCCCGTCTTCTTGTCCACTCAAATTAAACATTCGCTGGCATTGTCCAATCACACACTGCGTGATCATGCCGGGGTAGGAGTACGACGTATTGCATGGCTCGATGGGTGGTCCCGCTGACGCAGGGGGAGGGCGAAATAACCTCATCGAAAAGCTGGAAAAGGCCACCAGCGTCAACAGGCCCCCCTGAAGCTCAGGAACTTTAAAGCTTTTTGTGTTCTTTTATGAAAGTCGCGTCGGACGCTACTGCGAGGCTCGAGTGTTGGAGCTCCCCACAATAATTAAAGCTGTGGGACGTGCCTCCCACAGCTTATTTCCCATCGAGTCACGGTCAACTTCCTGTTGTCGCGGATAAGAAGAAGAAGAATAACGAGCTCACTTTCGCAAGAAGAAAAGCAAGCTCACTGTCGCAAGAAGAAAAGAGCACATCGTCATCTTGGCTATGCACCTCCGCCCTCACGTTCGACATGAAACAACAGCAGGTCAAGCCTTGAAAAAGCTGGAGGTGCAGAGCGTGCGCGCAAATGGTGCCGCGATGCCGGGAGACAGTAAGATACAAATGTGACTCTGAGACGGCGGAAATTCCAACCAGATCGTATGCCCCTTCTCTCCGACCCGTTACCCGGCTGGGAAAAGCGCCTGCCCACCCACCCCCGGCCGTTCCCTGTCTGTTATTACTGGGTACTCCGTACGGCGTACTCAGTATTTGTATTCGCCTTTTTGCTCGTTTCTGTTTACCACATTTTTGGAGGATCCATGGCGTTTCTCTCATACTGTTAGAAGGTGCTACTGAGGGCTTTCACCCGAACGTGCTCCCAGGCCACCGAGCTTCACACTATCGCACCGCACAGCAAGCATTACTCGCACACCACCTCGTGTATTTTTGATGCCTGCAAGGTTCTGTTGTAATACGTCGTAATGGATGTGTGCCCGTTGTGATGGGTGCGACAGGGTTGGCCTACTGTGGCTCTCTGGGATGGTCGTTTGGCCTGGGTCACTTTGGCGGCGGTCCTGCCCTTTTGTTTATCACAGTCCGTGGGCCATGGTCATTGACCTCTCTTTCCCTGCCCGGCCAGCTGCTTCCTCGTGGATCCTCTATTTTTCTTTTCCTCCTCTTTTCTCTCCTTCCTCTCTCTCTCTCTCTCATTCTTCTCCCCTTCTTCCTTTCTCTTTTTCTTCTTCCCCACAATCTATCGACTATTCACGATCTTCACGATCTTCGCTCACTTTTCTCTTCTCGTCACTCGTTTCGACCAGCTCGTTCTTTATTTACTCTCCCTTTGCCGTCTTTTGTACGTCTCTCGCTACTCTTTTTTTTTGTTGTTAGCAAACACCCTCACGGCATCCTTCACCATTTCTCTCCCGAGTTGATCTGTTGCCCTCCCCTCACACCACCGCCGAGATGCAGTTCCTCACCGTCGCCGCCTTCCTGGCTTCTGCCGTTGCCGTCTCTGCCGCTGCCACCACGACGGCCACCGCCCCCGTCGCCACCTCGGCCTGCGCTGCCCAGAACATTCTGGACGCCTGTATCGAGACCGAGACCAACCTGCTCGACTCCTGCGGCACCAACGACTGGAACTGCAAGTGCAATGCCTACGGCAACATTGTGACGTGCGTCCCCAGCCCATGCATTCTAACCAAATGCCCCCTGGTCTTTCTCTGGTTTTTCTGTGGTCTTTTCATGGTCTTTTCATGGTCTTTTCCTGGTCTTTTTGCTCCTGCTGACACTGCTCCAGCTGCTACAACAACTGCCCCAACGACGAGGCGGTCGACACTGCCAAGGGCCAGCAGCAAATCTTCTGTGGCTACGCCAGCCAGTACCCCTCGTCGACGCCCGCCGCTGCCAAGAAGACCGGCACCACCGCCACGGGAACCACCGCTACCACGGCCACCACCGCCACGACCACCAAGGCCACGGCCACCAACAGCGCCTCGGGCACTACTACCGGCACGGCCGCCGCCGCCGCCACGGCGACCGCCAACGCGGGTGCTGACCTGGCCCTCAAGTCGGGCAGCATGCTGTTTGCCGTTGCCGGTATGGTCGCTGCTCTCCTGTAGAAAAGTGCGAAACTGCAAGGTTTTCCAGAGTGAGAGTATCGCGAAACAACACAAGGAGGGTCATTAACTGCCCTCTCGTGTTTTTCTCCCTTCTTCCCCCAATGGCCCTCCCTCTTCTTTGGCGGGAGGGGGGGGGGGGGGGGGGAGGGGGGGTATTTTTTTGGCAGCAAAGAGCATCTCCGTATGAATCATCTTCTTTCACATTTCTTTGTCTCTCCTTTCCAGCCATTTTTTAACAAAAACACTTTAATATAATTTATAATCGCTTTACGGAACGTCTTTGCATGGCACGCATTTATGGGTTGTGCACAATAAGTTTGTAGCATAGCATGTCGAGTCAATTTAGATCTATCCAGTCACAGTCAGTGTCGCAGTCGCAGCCGCAGTCGCTCTACTCCAGGTAGAGCTGCAGTACACCACCCCATATGAGAAAGGGGGGAAGAGAGAGAGAGAGAGAGAGAGAGAGAGAGGCCTTGCTCTTCTCACTTCTTCTGGGCCGGCTTGGGCTTGGGCCGGAGAGGGAGCACTAGCTCTCGTCCCTTGGTCTCCCCATGGACGATCTTGTGGCACGCCTCACAAAGGACCTCGACCTCGCGGTACATCTCGTCGTCCACCTCGAGTGGAGTCGGGCAAGGGATGCCGGTGGCCTCCGTGTTGGGACAGTAGTAGTAGTCGTAGGGCTCCATGTGGGCGTGGCCGCAGCCCTTGAAGACGACCGTGGTAATGTATTCAAAGCACATCTTTGATGAGAGGTTTGCTGCCGGGAGCGGGGAAGAATGCAGCAGTCGTATCGACAATATGAAAGGGAGAGTGATGCGACAGAGTACGACGTTGACTTACCTTTGTACTGCTCTGCTTCCTGGCCGCTTGGGGATGAGATGTGCTTGACTGGTGGCGTTTATGGCTGGATGGCTGGATGGCTTGGAGTTGGTATGCATACAAGAAACAGATACAAGGACTACATCGCGGGAGGTCGTATATTTATATTTTTGCGCAAAGGTGAGAAGTCGTAACCAGTTGTTCATAGAACATCATAACAAGATGCAGATAGGGAGTGACAAAAAGATGACAAAGGGGATTGTTGAGTGAGCTCAACCTACGTACGCGCTGAACAGGATTTTTTTCCCCTTTAATCAACGAACATCGCTTTGTTCAAGGAACAAGGTCATTTGCAACATACTTGATACTTGGTAGAAGTCACTAGCAAGCATATCACTCAAAGATGCAGGTTCATATTGTAAAGATATCTTATGTTCAGATTCAGATATGTACAGTTATGGTAGTAAAACGTCTGCCTTGCAAAAAAATAAAGAATAAACAAGCGCAGAGAGGAGTACACCATCCTTCTTTACCCGTCGCCTACCAGCAAGCCTCGCAACCTCTCAAGGCACGACTCAATCAGCCTCGTGTATGTGACTGAGCAAACTCCTCTTTTTCAAAAAGTTCCATTCAGCCTCACTGACCAAACAAGAAATTGACCCGGTATCCGTACACAGTGCAGTTGTGCTCTCCATCTCTAAGAAAGCACTTGACAAAACAGTACAGAATGTCGGAAGAGAGACAGCGGTAAGAGCAAGATGGAAAGTCAAATCGAAAAGACGCACGAAAACAGAAAACCCGAACCCGCCATCCCATGCGCTGAGAAAACACCCCGAACCCGAAAAAAAGACGTGAGCCAAAAAGAAGTAAATAATAAAGATGAAAAGAGCCCGCCGTCTTGCGTCGCCGTGAGCGAGACGTGAAAAAAAAAGAACAACCCGATTGTTTTATCACTCTAATTTTCATTGTAGGAGCGCAAAAGGAAAAAAAAAGGACAGGGACGAAACAAGAAAAAAGAAAAGTCATCGACACATGAAGCCGTATGTGCAGCAATCAATGCGGTATAAAGCAAAGAAAGCAGGCTGGTATTAAATAAAGGCGTAGGCGTTTGAAGGCAAAGAGTGGTACAAGAAGATAGAAGTTGGGTAGAATTGGCCGAGGGCGAAGTTTTTTTTTGGTGTGATTGTGTGTTTGTGAGGTGGTGATGGTGCGGTGAGGTGGAAGCAGCCAGCGGGGTCATCTAGTTACGTCTGCCCTTGCTCGACCCCTTCACGGGGCTGACAAAGGCGACGTGCTTTGAATCGTCCTTTTTGAGCTTGACGCTGCCGCTGTGGCGGCGCAGGGGCCGCGGTGTGTCGTGCGCATGGTCTTCGTCTTCATCCGTGTTGATCTCAGCAACGTCAGAGACGCTGCCCAAATCGCTGTCGGAAGCTTCCGAAACAGAGCCATCGTCCGAGTCATCGTATTCACCGTCGTCGCTAACAAGCGAGGGGGCATTGTTGCTAGCCGAAGGAATGGGGCTGAGGTCGACAACCATCGCATCACTGACGGAGTCAATCGAGACATAGTCGACAATAGGTCGTCCAAACGGAATGTGCGCCGGGGTGGATGCGCCCTTGCTGCTGCTGGGCCGCGAAGCAGTAGTGCTCACAAAGGAAGCATCTGCCTTGGTCGGCCGCACGGGAGCGCGCTTGACAGTCGTCGAGGCCGGAGCTTCAGTGATCGGCGTGTCCATGTCGCAGTCATAGTCTTCGTCGGCGTACCACGCCATGTCGTCGATGTCGGTGACCTCTCTCGCATCTTCCACCGACGCATCAAGGTTGCCTCCGAACTCCTTCTCTTCCAAGAAACGAGACAGGAAAGGCGTCTGATCCGACTTCACAAACGTAGTAGAAGTAGCCTTCACTTTCGCCGTTTTTGACTGGCCACGTGCACCAAAAGCACCAGGGGCACCGGGGCCAGACTTGTTAGCCGCCTCGTAAGACGAATGAATCCGGTCCAAAACAGAGTTGGCAGCGTCTGTATCGGCACGAGCGAGCGTGTAGACATGGCCAGGGAGAGCAGCGCCAACGGGCGTGCTCGAGGCACCGGCCGTGAGAGGTGTTGCAAGAGCAGACGCAGGCAAGGCAGAAGCAGCAAAAGCAGCAGGGGCGGCTGGGATGGAGATGCTCGCAGAACCACTCTTCTTGGGAACGGCGGCAGCAGGAGCAGCCTTTTTGTTGACCGGTGCTGCTGCAGGAGAAGGAGCAGCGCTATCGACTTCGATGGGAATGCCGCAGTGAAAAGCAGCCTCGTCGTGGCTCTTGTAGTCCCGCTTGTGAGCAATACGGCAGTGGTTGATGAAGCCCTGTGTGCTGGAGAAGTCGTCGCGGCTACAGTCGACACAGACCAGCCGAACCACTTTGCCATCCGAACGCTTCATAAAGCAGGGTCCATTCTTCTCCTTTGGCAGGGGGTAGCCACTAGGCAGCGACTGAGGCTTCTGACCAGAGCTACCGCGCGTAGCACGCGCTTTGCTGGAATCGGAGGAGATGCTGTTTCTCGTTGCCCTCGCTTCGGCAGTTGCGTAACTCTTCGACCGGGTGGGCGGCGCAAGACCAGGCCAGTTGGGAAGAGGCCCATCAAAGACAGGGTCGGGGATGAGCCACTTGGCGTAATGACGCGCATACGGACCGTCGACAACGCCGAACGGCGTAGACCACTTCGGAACAGTGGCACCCGGCCTAGGACGCACAGCAGTGCCACGACCGCTTGCGATATCCAGCATTTGCTCGGGTGTTGGGCACTCTGTCGGGTAGGGGATGAGGTGGCACCTGCGCAACTGCTCAAGCGCAATTTGGCACTTGGCCATTTCTTGCTCGATGAGGCGCAATTCATTGTGCTTGCTCAGTATTTCATGGGAGAACTGGTATTGAACAATGTCCTGCACTGCCTCGACGTTTGCGACGTCCAGCATGGCAGGCGACACGGACAAGGGAGGTGAGGGTGGTGAGGTAAGACGGCCATGGGTTGTTGCGCCGTGCGCGGGACCATACGTAGCTTGCGCCCAGGCGATCTCGTCACACTCTGTCTTTATGCGCTTCGTCGAGGGGAATTGCGCCTGTTGGCCGGACGGAGAGTCGAGCTCCTTCGAGGGAGAAGGAGGCAGCATGGACTCTGAGGCGTCCGGTGTGCGCTTGCGCTTCGTCAGAGGCGCCGGCCGCCCCGGCGCACCAGCAGCGGTGGCTGCGGGCATCTCAGAAGCGTCATACGCGTTCAATACGGGGCCGAAATAGTCTTCAGATGGTGGTGGTGCTGTCGCGGAGGTACTGTCGCATCCCCTTGTTTCAGAAGACCAGAATCGGAACATCACCAAAGTCGGGGAGGGAAAATGCGCGCGGCGCGTGGAAGGAGTGTTGGTCGCCCGGCGAAGGTGGGTGATTACAAAATAATAAAGAAGAAGAAAAGGCAAAGAGAAAGAAGAGAAGAAAAAAGGCCCGTCCAGTAGCAAAGTCGCAAATGCACGACGGTTGTGTTGTGGTTGTCGAGGCAAAAGGGGCGACTTCCAGGGACTGGTTTGGTGGTAACTGGTTGTGATGGAATCGCAAGGCAGCCGCGTGGTGAGACAGGAACGCCACGAAAAGGTGTGAGAAGGGGAAAGAAGAAACGAGGAAGGAGCCAGGGAGCGAAAGGGATAAATGTGTGGGGCGAAGTTTCGGGTGCCAAGGCGTGTGATTGGCTGTCGATTGGCAGAAGCAAGCTGACGTAACTGAACAGGAAGGACAGAGCGGGTCCTTTCGTATTTACAGACCGGAGCCTGGTTCGCTGCGGGAGAGGGCCTAGGGCGTTGGGGGGGGGCGTGTGAGTTGGTGAGTGGAAAGTGGGTCGCTTCGGACTTTGACTGGGCTAATCTTGATCGCTAACGTTGGTAGGCGGGCGACTCGCAAGATGGGGAAGGAGCCAGGAATAGGGGGCAACAGCAGGCGGAGCGGCGGTAGGCGGGCGCTGAGTCCTGCGTAATGCGTCTGGGTGTGGATGATGTGGCCGCTTCAGACCCAACGAAAACCAGAACTGGGCACCAGCACAGCCAGGAGTGCGCGGGAAGGTGCAACACGGGCAAAACTGGGCGGAAGGGCGAACAAAGGCAGGAGCAACAGAGACGGTGCAAAACAGGCAAAACAGGCAAAAAGGAGAGGAGATCGTGAGAGAATGATGAGCGCCCAAAAGGGGGGAAGAGTGAGAGAAAGAAGAGAAAAAAGTAAGTGAAAAAAGAGGCCGAAATGAGAAAATGCGACGAGCAAAGCGATCGCAAAAGACTCAAAATGGAGCTCTTTTGGCTTGTGAAGCAGTGAAAAGAGAGAACGCGAGCACTAGCAAAAGCCTCAGCGCAAAATAAAAGTCGGAGAAAAGACAGGAAGTGTCGCGAGAAGATGCGCAAAAGAAAAGGATTGCTGCTCTTGTCGGGAAAAAAGGTGTTGTTGTTTGTGTTGTCGCGGAAGACAAATCTGCGACGTTTTGGAGATGGCGAGAGAAAAGAAGAGAAGGAAAGTTGAGGGCCACAAGTGAGATAAAGAAAGGGGCGTCGGATGGTGGTCAGTGGGCACTGGGCCGTGGTGTTTTGGTGTGGTTCTAGGCGGGAAGGCGAGATGGAGACGGCGAGACGGGCTGCGAAAGACGAAGGAAGGAAGCAAGGGAACGGAGGGAAAGAGTGCGAGTTGGTTTCGGTGGTGTTGGTGCTAAGTGTTTGGTCGTTTGCTGCGCAGGTGGCCGAAAATGCGACGCCAGCAGGCAAAAAGCGCAGACAGGAGCGATCAGTCACAGCTTGAGTTCCTGCACATTTCCACATCGATTTTCACTTTGACTCTAAATTCCGGGGAGCCTGGGACTCACAGGAAGGAGCAAACAACGCGCACGAGTCCCGTTATGGTAAGATACTGAGTCGGGGCTTGAGCGGCTGGCTGGGTGGGAGGACGTGGGCGGCGGCGAAAACAAGGCGAAAACAAGCAGGAATACGCAGTACTGAGTACTCAGTACAGCGCAGCGAAGCAACGAAAGCAACGGAAGACGGGCGAAGGTGCAGCGAAATGGGGGTGTGGGGACCTGCGCCAGGCGAACAAGAAAGAAACCACGACCCGCGGCGCACGGCGAAAGACGACAGAAGGCAAGAGCGCAGGACGCAAGGGGGAAAAGAGTGAGAGAGCTGGCGCTGGAGGGAACTGGGCAGGCGTGGGTCTAGCCAAATGGCACCTTGTTGCGTCGGGGCGTCCCAAACACAACGCTAGTGGAAGCTCTACTGCATACAGAGCATTAGTGTGGGCCTAGCTTGGCTTGGGTGAGATACGAGACGGGGATGAGGCGAGATGAAAAGGAAAAGGCTCCAAAGGTATCTCATCCTGTCTTACCACACCTGCGGAATGGGACGAGAAGCAAGACCCAGAATCCAAAAGAAGGAGACTTAAAAAAATAGGATGCAATACAAGATACATTTCGACACGAGGCTCGACATGAGGCCCGACATGAGTTTCGACATGTGGAAAAGCGACCAGCAGTCGAACTTTGTAGTGTGTTACGCAAGGCCTCCGAGAATGACAGCATCCACTGTGTTGGTATTAAAGATATGAGCCGGATCGACAGCTCGCGGCCATGTGGAGGTACCGGTACCATGTCTGTGAAAGATAGCGCAGATTGCGCTGCACATTGCTACATGTACTGAGTAGAAGGCGCTGAGTAGCTTGCTCGCAAAGCGCACCATTAGCGCATACATAATGCTCTCCTTCAGCACAAAATGCGTTAGCCTACGCAAATCCCGCCCGGGTGGAATCATCGACATACTTTGTATGCCAACCCCAAAAGCGCGAGAGAATGCGTGCGAGAATGTATCCATTATCACAGGTGCATGTCGGAGCGCCGAGGGAAGGAACGCCCTCGTTGATGGTTTCCTTCTTTGTTTGACTGTTTTGGGCCCTTGCTTCATTGTGTGTGTCTCCCTGTCCCTGTGTTTATGTGCGTATGTATGTTTGCTTTTGTTGGTCCCGTTGCGGCCGTTCGCGTTATCGCGCCATGTCTCGCAATCTATTTGGCGTTATTTCCTTCGTGTTTTTGTTCATTTTGCTGGTTTTGTTTGTCGTCTGCACGCCATCAGGCCGCGCCTGCCCTCTGCCGTTTGATTGCAGCGATTCCGCTGGGTGGGTATTTTGGGCTGCCTGCGTATCCCCCCAGTCTCAGCCTGGGGTAGCTACATGTACAGAAGTGCTCGCCTGCACCCATCTTCCGGGCAAGCACTGCGTGTTCCCCGGTACCTCGCTATCTGCCGACCCCTGTCCAATAAATGGCAGGCATGGGTCCAAGGGCGCACTTGCTATTTTTGTTTGTGTTTTGTGTTTCCTGGACCTCTTTGACCCTTTGACCACCCACCACGACCACCACTTTGCTCCTTCCCGAGCTCGACGAGGTCTGGATGTTTAGTAAAGAGTGCGCTTGTGTATCCCATATCGTATCTTACTCCGTACAGCAGCAGCAAATCGCGTAATTAAGGCAAGGAGCACCTCGATAACCCGCCATATCTTTCCAAGGCACGTGTTGTAGGACTTTTGTTTGCACTGCCTGGAGCTATCCACAGAGCTATCCACACTGCCACTGTGCCAGCTCCACGTACTCAGGACCAGTTCTGCTAGCGTGAGGAGTCTGCATGTGGATGACGATGACCCAGCTGCAAGCTGTCAGATAATACGTCGTAGACTACGAAGTACATCGTACTCAGTAGACTGGCCTCGACTGCTGTCTTTCCGACCAGTCAGCCAGTCTTTGGTCGCGGAGAGGTAAGAACTCCGAAATCTCACGGCAATGTTTGTCATCGCCAGTCTGTCCGGTGTTGCGGCCGTGCCGTTTCTGTTCCGTGAAGCTACCCGTCCCATCCAGGCTTTACCGCCCGCATTTCCTCGAAAGAACTTGGTTCCGCTGCTACTGCTGCAGACCGATAAGACCAGCATCATTCATAAAGGAGCCAAGACGCAGTATCTGACGCTCACGCCGCCATGTTTTGTTTGGCCTGCAAAGGAAGATCCAGCTCGCCGAGCTAGGCTCCGTTGGGCCCGGAGGGAGTACCTGCCGCTCGACTTTGGGTCCAGGGGCGTGCATATTGGCTTGCCATCCAATGAACCGAGAGAAGCAAGGGAATCCGTCTATCCTCGACAAGAGAATCGCACAGGCCACCTTTGATGCAGGAGAGCAAAGTCCAGTTGCGGCAGGCGCGCTTGTGATTGGCTGGAGCTATTTCCAGCAACGGCAGGCACCATTTTGTGGGGGAAGGTCCAGCGTGGATTTTAAGTTTATTTTTTTTTTCTTCAGAGCCAACGTCAACCTCATGCGCGACGACGGACAAACAAAGCACACAACAAAAAGGTACGGAGGCGCATTCGTTGTCACCAATCGATAAGAAAAGAACTGTGCTACTCACGGGCGTGATTCGACAAAGACAAAGGTGTTTCCTCCATTTCAGGCGCCATATTGAACACCACGGCCTGGAAACCCTCAAAACGTCAAAGCCTTCTCTAGCTTTCCAACAACTGACGCTCTAGACCCTGAACCATTGACGGCCCCAATCAGCAGATCTTGATACTGCACCCCGAACCGACGATACACACGCACATCTAGTAATGGGCTCCAACAAAAGACATGCGGTGGCGGTGCCCTCGGGGCAGCAGCAAAACGAGAAGAAGCAAAAGACAGCCTCGTTGGCTTCATCGAGTACACCAAAAGCAGCAAAACCAACGGCGAAGACGGTAGCCTCAGGTACCGTTGTCCCCGGGACCCCAGGCGCGACTGTGGACCCAGTGCCGGCGAAGCGGAAGCAACAGCAGAGCCCGGCTAGAGAGCCTCGGCCAGAAAAGCGGCCCAAGACGACACAGCCGGATAAGGGGCCATCAAAGAAGCAGCCACCAAAGCAGCCAATACACAACCAACCAGAGCCCGTCTCCCTTCCTCTCGAACCCCATGCCGCCATACTGAAAGAGCTGGAACCCAAGTACGACATCCACACGCTCTCCGTCATCTCTTCGTCAAAGATGGAGAAGCGCATCCAGTCGGTCCTCAACCACCTGGAAGGCAAACCAGCCAGCGCCGACACCCAGCTCGAGCAGACACCACCAACATCTCGGCCAGGCATTGTCCTCCTACACTGCCGGGTGGCAGATACAAACAAAATGATCTCCATCGCCGAGATCGTTAAGCAGCGCATACGGAGGGCCATTTCTCGAAAGAGGACGCCGGTGCGAGCGGCGCGGCCAAGAAGAAGGGAAAGAAGGGCTCAAAGCATTCAAAGACCGCGTGGTACCAATACAACCGGATATACGACGTGTCTGTGCCCAAGGAGGCGGGCGCCGCAGCCGGTTCCCGGGACGACGACGGGGACGGAGACGGTTTTGCGCCAATGGTGCACCGGCTCGACGAGGCCGGCGAGGCAAGAACGATTCACATAAGCAGATCACGACATACATGAGCATTATTCTCTCGCGCACGCCCGTCGTGGAGCTACAAAAGAATCCCGTGATCTCTGTCCAGGCCAGCACCGACCCGTTGGAGGTTGAGTTTGAGCAGTGGGTCGCTCGGACATGAAAGGAGGTGGGATAAGAAGGACGACGACAGTCTTCGGTGCGCGTGGAAGGTGGTGATATACCAAAGCATGGCATTATGGTCTTGGGAGAATGCATGTAGCATTAGAACTTGATACCTAAGCGCGTTGGGCTTGCATATTTCTTTTTTGATACCCGTATAGACCACGATTGAATGGCAACACTCGTTTCTACTTTACGTCAATCTCAAAGCACAACAACTTTGGACCTCCATAGTTGTTTTTGTTTTTTGTTTTATTTTATATAAGAATAAAGTGAGGGGATAGTAACTGTTTAACTTTAAATCTAGTAGTAAAGGCTACGATATGCGGAATAATAAAGAAATTGAATGGATCAAATACAAAGCAAAGCGAGGAGCAATAAATACACACATGTGCAAAGTTAACGTCTCCCGACACGGTATAGTAATACAGATAGGATTGATAAAATGAGGCAAAAACTTGTACCGGTCGTAGCCAACCTAAATTACAATATATGGGTTTGTTGATTTTGTGCGTCGTCCCCATATTCCAACTCTTTACATAAATCCAATACAAAGTCAAAACAATGAGTGCTAAATATGCAATACCAGCTCCAGGTTCAACCACTCGTGTCTTCCCCCTGATTTGTTTATCGCCAAACTGCAAAAGCGAGCGCAGCATGCACCTCTCGAAGCCTACCGGCATACGCTAGTCAAAGCACTGTGCGCAATCTCACGCATACTCGCCGGGTACAACTCGTACTTCTTGATGCTTTCGCACCCCGAGGTCGCCTGCCATGTCGCCAGACGGAAGCAAGACGAGAACTGCGGGCGCAGTTGTGTCTGCCGGTCAATGGAAAAGCAATCAGTCGTGCGTCTCCCAACCCAACCCCTCACTGCAGCAGAGACCCTCTATGGGCTGCCGCCGGCCGAGGAGTAGACGATACGCAGGACAAAGTTGACAACAATGGCCAGCACGAGGATGATGGCCAGGAAGGTAGGACCGAAGCGGTCGTCGAAGCCGGCCTGGCCGCGCCGCCGTATCGACTTGGCACGCCAGTGGTAGGTGAATAGTGCATACAGCATGGTCACGAGGGCGACGCCGGTGAAGAGGAACGCCGAAATGAACGCTGGGCGGTCACCAAAGTTGAGCATGCAATGGCGAGGGCGCCGAGGATGACGGTGAAGTTCATCCATGACAAGAAGGTGCGCTCGTTGGCGAAGAAGACCTTGGGCTCAACGCGCGTCGGGAGAGCGATGCGCTTGCCTAGAACACGAGCAAGCGAGTTAGCAACTATTCTCGAGAGGGCGGAGAAAGAAGCGATGAGACTGTTTCGGCGTACCTGGGGCAGTCTGGAGGAGAGGCTGGCTCGACATTGTGGCGGTTGAGCGAAAGGCGACGAGGAAAGGCGGGTGTTCAAGAAAGAAGAGAGTCGACAATGGGAGGATTGTGAGAAAGGAAACTAATCAGGTCTCACGAAGTCGGTCGTTGACAAGGGATGGCGAGGGGACAGAAACTGGGAGTGACGAAGAGAGGGACGAAGAATGAATGACGATCGTTTCAAAAAGTAAAAGTCTTGGGGAGTTCTTTGGGCGGCTTATCGCGGACCGATAACAGCTAAAGAGGCGAAAAAGGGTCAAAGAAAGGAGCTTGTTTTTGGCCGGACGAGGAATTTGTGATGACGGAAGAGGCAGAACCACGAACAGATCACGATCTTTATTGAGAATGAAGACAAAGGACGACAGAGAAAAACACAAATTAAGGAGGAACGAGAATTTTTGGTAACAAGCGACTGGTTACTCAATTGAAAGACCCGCGATGCGAGAAATATCAAGGCATCCTAGCTTCCGCTGTGGGCTGAAAGCTTGCTGCAAAAGACCGCCTGAAAAGAGGCCAGGCGCGGCCTGTGGATGCATTGGGGAACCTTGCTGGAGCAAATTTTGGGGGCTACTGGCAGCGCCGGAATGCACGTGGGCTATTTGATTGGCCAAGACTCTTTGCAGCAACCAGCCGGCCGTCACGTGTGCACGTTCTCTGTCGTTTGGCTGCTCTTGCCGTTCGCATGCAGACAAGCAGCCAATCACAGACCGGGCTTTCTCTTGCACCCAAGTGGGACCCATCGTTCCCATGTCCTGCACTCTGGGCCACGGTCGAGACGGCGAGGAAGGTGCGCATTTGATGCCGCTCCGGCAAGCACGATCTGATCGAAAGTACGACATATTGTAATCAGGCCTTCCTATTTGCAACAATCGGTGTCCACGGTCTTTTTTTACACGGTTAGGTAAGACTGTCTGGCAAGAACGACCCCTACCGGTTGCAGCCTCGTCCATCCCACCCAATTCTCTTACTGCACCCTTCCAGACGCGGGTAAGACCAGCGCCAGCCTTGCCCCTCCCAGATGCCTGCATAATCACCAATCCCGCTTCTTCACCGCCTTTGGTCAGACAAGCAATCACGCCCCTGGCTATCCTTTGCTGACCATTCCCTGGTGCACAGCACAGTCTTGTTTGTTTACGTTTGCATCATTATTCGAACCGACATTTTCTCTCGATCTCGACCTCCCTACAACCATTCTCACCTTCCCGCATACTCCTTCAACGAGAACCCGAACCGCAACAATGGCCGACGCCCCGTCAAACGCGGTCAGTTTATCCTTGAGACGCGTCGCGGCTCTGTCCTGAAAGCATCGTGCCCCCCTTAGTTGTTTGCCATTCGACTCGGCTGGCACTCCCCCACTTCTCCATCGCCTGATGACTCTACCACCATAGCTAGGAACATCTGCTAACGTGTCCCTTTCTTTGTCCCTTTAGCCCATCAAGCCGACACGCCTCAAGCAGATCACCGAGGATGTGAGTTGCTCCCCCGTCACCCTCAGCCCGCCGGCGATGCCGCACCGTCTGCATCCAAGCACGGAGGCACCGGGCGGCAGCGAGTCAATATAACCAGCGGCGTCACGGTTGGAAAAAGAAGACGCTGTATTCTAGACGCTGTATACTAACTTCGTTCTCGCATCACAGGCTTGCCAAAGCGCCATCGGTTCTGCCGAGTTCTACGAGCACGAGAAGACGGAGGGCTGGAACACCACCATCATTGTACGTTCTCTTGACCCCCAACAGACAGTCCCTTTTCCCCTTTTGCGGGAGGCACCCGAGCTGACCAGCAATCTTTTGCCTTTGCACCAGAACTCCATCCTCAAGTCCCTGATCAACGAGTCGGCCACCACCACCGGCGGCGCCCCCACCTACAAGTTCGCCGTCAACAGCACAATCGTTCAGCACCTCGTCCCCACCTCCCAGCTCAACAAGTCGCGGGGGACTGACACCGCCGCTGGCGCCGACGACGCCGCTGCGGCTGACGCCTCGGGCGCCAAGGCTGCTGCCACAGGCACGGATGGCAAGCCGCACGTCGGCCGTCGCGGCATGCATAGCGCGCAGGCTGCGTACTGGAACGAGAAGACCGACGGCATGTGGACGTACAAGTTTGACGGCGGCGAGGGCAAGGGCTTTGACATTATCGTCATGGTCCTGTGGATCGCATACGACTCGGGCAACCGGGCGTAAATGCTGATGAAAGGAAGGAGTACAAGAAAGGTAGTTGACGAAGGGGGTCGAGTCGAGCGAACTAGGGACGATCTGATCAGGGGCGGACGAGTTCGATTTACCCTTTCAACCTTTTCATTGGACATTATTGGGGCAGGATGTGCATATTTCAGTTCTGATTTACCTGGTTTGCTTGATTTGACGTGCCTAATTTACTTTTGCAACCATTTTGACAGCTTTGAGGACGCCGCGCCAGCAGGGCCCCTGACTGTCCGTTTATGAATTGGCAGCGTTTGCTCATGAGATTTTCCTATACCAGGTCACAAGAATGCGGTGAGCCATGCAGTATTTGCCTGGCCTGCTCGCTCGGTCCATGACCGGGAGCCACAATCTCACACTCGGAGACCATGCTGAGTCTGCGGAACGGGCGGCTCGTTACCGAAGCTTCCCATACCCTTGGCAGTCGTGCATTGAGCGACCGGCGTTCATGCAAGATGATCAAGCCGATCGTTGGCCCAGCGAAGCTGCCATAAGGCTCCATAAGCTTCTGTCGAAAATTGATGTGCACTTCATCAATGGCGATAACTGACATGCATCCCGAGTTCTTTTCGAGACCCTCACCTGACCAACGCCTCGTGGGTCCCCTATCAAGCCACTGTACCCGTTGTCCACATCATACAGCGTACAAAGTATGTAGGGCAAGGGAGAAAACATTCGGTGAAGGTGAAGGATGCAAGAATTCTCGTTATTGTGGCAAGTAGCTCTTTATCTCGACCCAATCGGATTGGCTTTCAGTTGCAGTTGTATTATTTTGGCACAGTTTCTGTGCCGTTTTGGATTATGGTTTACCGATTATCTTTGAGAAGCTCTAGGGGGTGCCCGTTTATCTTCTAACAGTGAGTAATAGTCTATTTCCATTATTAACCACGTGTGGATACCACCGAAGTCTACAACAATGTGAAGACACAACTCACGCGACATTGCACAAAGCAAACCCTCTTGTAGCAAAGGGGATCTTCCTGGAATTTGAGACCGACTCTCGTCTGAGCTCTTCATTTGTTTGCCGAACGGGAGAGACGGTATGGAGGTCATAATTCTCGCTTTGCGTCTGCAGACGTGGGAGACGGCTATCAGAAGTATGGAGAGGTTATGGGGACTCTGTAGAGGCCGCATGCAAAAGAGGGTATCTTACAGCTTCCCTGTTTAGCTGTCATGTCGATGGGTCGTCCAAAAACCGGGAATAGCCTGCATGACACAATCGGTACAGTGACGAAAAAGAAGGGGAAAGAAGCATAGAGTGGAGACGCCTATGACGGCACCGATGGAAATGGCAGGCGCGCCTAGCCCAGCCCACACGGCTTCCACGCTCTTGATGGCTTCAGATGGGACTCGATGGCCACTCCCAAGGGACCGCTAGTCGCACCTGCCGTGTTGCATCCAAAGGGGCCCACGAAGTAGAAGACTGCGAGACTGCCTCTTTTGCACTGGTCTGGCCTGGCCTCTTTCTTCACAAACAGACAGGCCAAGAGGGAAAGTGCAACCCTGTCGATGCGAGGAGACGGGCAAAAAGAGAGAAGCAAAAATAAAAAGGAAGAAAAAATTGCCAAGAAAAAAAAAAGAAAATCATAATGGCCTTTCACAGGCTCAGTCTTCGCCACGGGACACACCCTAGGAACAATGCATATGCTCGCTGAAAGGTTGTTTTGAGTGATGGGCAAAGATAGCGGACACTGGGAGGCGATTACGCAGTTCGCTCACGCCGGCGGCCATCATTCCAGCCCTAGCCGGGCGTGGTTTCAGTAGCGGCGCAGAAACGGGTTAGCAGTCTTACAGCGTTAACGAGACAGTCCATAGTCCCTGGGCAAAGAAGTGTCCCCTGTTTTCTGGGTGTCTGTTAGCCAGGCTGACGCCCGTCTCCGTCTCGGGGCTCTTGCTCTAGTAGAAATAGCGTCTATATGGCCCCATATGTCCGAGGCTCAAGCGAGCGCTGTCGGTCGGCCTTTCCTACAGAACAAGGGGCTGATGAGGGCGACAAGAGCGATGTTCGGGAGAACAGGATGCTGGCACAAAGGGCAACGGCGGCGGCAAGCACTTGCTGCAAGTGGGCAAAATGCAAGATAAAAACCCTTTTAAGCAACAGAAGGAACGACCAGCGCATCTCTATCTTCCCCCTGTCTTACGCTTTCCTTTGTTGATCTGATGCGGCCGCATATAACGAGTTGCTTCCCCCCGTTCTGCTTCCAGTCTTCATTCTGTTGAAATCGTGTTTTCCCCCATCTTTCACAGAATTCTCTCCTGCTCCCCGCTTCAGCCTTCCCGATCCGACTCCATTCAACTCGCCTCGAATCCGCTTGCACCAACAACTACATCCCTGTACAAGGACGACGTACCTCTTGCGACAAACAAATCACGAGGTTTTCAACGTCCAACGCACTGCGGAAGCGCCGATCTTTGCCGGATTACCAGTCTTATCTCAAGGCGTTGTTTTTCGCGTCTTGTCGCCCTCTGGCTGTGTGTCGTTAATAGAGACGGCGGTGCCCCAAGACAACCTACGATTCGTGCACCTCTCCTCCACCCCAGTACACCACCAGTCCGGTTATCTGGCATTTGATCATACGACCAAGTTTTTCGCATCCTCCACATTGCTCTTCACGAAACCTTTTCTCGACGCAACTCCATACAGTACAGTACACCCCTCCCCTCTCAATCTCTCGTCGACGTTTTGGAGCCGTTGTTCGATTCGTCGTCCCAGGTGTTTTCTCGCTTTTGCCACCGACATACCGTGCACCGTCATTGGCCCCCTCCATCTCGAGCTGTGCACGCTCGAGTCTTTCCGGCCCAGAAGCAGCCTGCACACCACCCCTCTCAACTCGGGGCGTTTCTCTTTTACTCGTTATTGGGATCGCGCCGTGTCGATCGCTTGTCATATTTGGAGGCCCTGACGCTATAACGACATCACCTCTCTTCCCGTGCCGCCTGATGAGCTCGCTAGTGAAGAAGGGTCTCGGAATTGCTCTGCCTCCTTTGCCTCTGGATCGCAAGTCTTACCTGGGCACACCACCTCTGCTCATCAGCACGGATCACCGGTGCACTGCTCACACTTAAACGGTTGCCCATTACGTTCGTTACACTCGTTACGTTCGTTTTTCGCTGGTTACAATCCCCTGAGAGCTTTCTCACAATAACCGTCTACTCTACCCCACCCCGCTCTGGAACCTCGTCGCTACGCAGCTTGGCAAGCTGAGGGCATATAATTACGACCAGACGCGCCCGACTTCCCTTCTTGCATCCTTCGCTATCTCCCCAGCTATAGGATAAGATTCGGCAGCCAGAACCGACAAAATTTATATCCATCGCAACCTACACAACCCGACTTGAAGAATCTCATCGACATCTGTTTAACGACAAACAATCTGAGGACGATGATCGACGGCCTCTACAGTTCGCAGGGCAGTCAAATTTCACTGGTCCGTGGAGTTGACCCGAAGCTGTTCAACCGCGACGAGAATTTGGCTGGTAGGAACGGTCGTGTGCCGTTTCGTCCACCACGCCGCGCTCAGTCCACCAACGACTATGTCTACCCTCGCCGCCGCCGCTGATGCGGGGCGAGTCAAGGACTGTGCTCATCCATCAGAACAGTGCCAACAACATCCCACAGGCGGCCTCCACAGCTTCGGCCCAGACTGCACTGAGCGGAGATGCTGGAAAGACGCTCGCCGCACATGGACGGCCACCGACCATTCACGAAGAGACGGCCAGTGGATTGGCATCACCAAATGCCATATCACCCGTGCCCACGCCTGGGCCGACCGAGAGCGTCCGACATACACGGCCGAAGCTCGGCCCGCCCCGGCGGTCCTACTCCGTCACGGACCACGAGCCTGTGCCACATCATCACCGCCTTTCGGAGAACCTCGGTCTGCTTGATCTTCCGTCGGAGCTGCACTACACCATCTTTGATTTCTTGGACCCGATCGACAGTACCTGCCTGGGCTTGACGAACAGGCACTTTTACGACATTCACCGTCGTATGCATGGCTCCGTGCCCCTCTCGGTGCGACGGTCAGGCCCCAACGACATGGAGTGGGTGTGGCACTTGGCAGGCCGGATGATGCACGGCGGCCACTCGGACGCTGCGACGCTGGAGGCGACGACCAATGCACTAGCCATGCTGCGCGTACGCGGACAAGCCCTGTGTCGCAAGTGCGGTGTCTCCCGCTGCGAGCTGCACAAGCATATTCAGGACTGGATGGGTCCTGGCTACGAGTACTGTACGGTCCGCGAGAAGTTTGGACCTGCCGCTCCCGAGGGTGCAAAGGAGTTCTGCTATCTGAGCAACCCCAAAGACCCGCACCGGTGTGGTCGACACCGCGTCAACAAGTCACGGCCCACAACTCCATTGCCGTAGACTATCTCGGCACTGCTGCGCATGACCTCTTCCCCCACTCATTTTCTTCTTTTTTTTGTGTTTACAAAGTGTCTTTTGGTTGCGGATATCATTGTCTGGACAGTTTCAAGTATGTGGACGAATACGGCGGACGTGCCCGGCACCCAAGGGCACACGGGTTATTAGCGAGGCGTTTTTGCTATTATTTCAGTTTTACTATGATGATTATTTTTGGCGGTGGACCACACCAGCACAACCTCATGACGAATGGCCATACGTTGTTGGTACACGATGTTGGCGGGATGTCCCGCTGGAGGGGCAAGGGCCTATGTGACAACCTGAATTGTAGGATGGAGGATTTTACAAATATGTCCGGCAACAACGCCGGAGTACGGATTGTGGCAAAGACAAAGCACACGCATTGCTAGTAATGAGGTAACTGAGAGTTTTATACAGCTTAATGCAAAGATTGTTTAGAAAAACCACATTGCTCTTATCACCAAAAGCTTCAATTGACCCGGGTGCGTATTTTCGTGATATTTAATGCCCACCCGCGGCTCTGGATCTCCCGAGGTGATTCCCTGTGTGACTTCCAGTGGCCACCACCAACAAGGACGCCCTGGTTCAGTTTTAGTCATGGAGAGTCACACTCACCATGGTTTCTTGCAATGATGCGAGCACTCTTTCAGGCGTGGTTTGAATGACATTGATCAAATGCCAGAGTTTGGCCGTAGTGCCCAAGACAAACTCCGCTCGCTCCAGAGGCAGCGATATCTCCAGCGCAGCAAGGCCCAGACAAGAGTTTTCGGCACAAGATCCATGTCCCGAGTGGGATTGCGGGTGACATTGACACGCCGTCACCGCGTGCTAACGGTGCTGTGGGGAACGCAATAGCGATGTGCTGGAGAGGACGAGCATTGGCTGGCCCGGTGTGTTGCACAAGGACGCCGGCACAAGGACGCCCAGTGGTGTTTGGCGTTGTGTTGACGTCGCATGAAGCTCGGCAAAGTGAAAGTAGCTGCCACCGTACAGCACTGGAGCGGCCTCGTTGTCAATCGGTTATTTGGCGCGGAGCAGTGCTGGGCAGAGCTCAGTCTCAGTCTCAGTCTCAGTCTCAGTCTCAGTCTCAGTCTCCTGAAGCTGTGCCAGGATCGACCACTCATAAAAAAACTCTGGTAGAAAACTGGCAGTTTAATGTATCTACACGAGAAGATGAGCGTATATTGTGTGCCGTACCGCAACTGGGAGAAAGAGTAGGCTCATTTTTTTTGCCGTATACCGAGACCGTCGTCGTGAGATGAGAACATGCGCCGGCCCTGCCGTTGTTTTGAGTCCGGAGACAGCATCGTCTTTATATTTGAGATGTATTTTCGATTCTCTCAAGCGCAATACAGCCAAGGTTCGTGATTTCGTCTCGACGTCAGAAACTGGGCATACTTTGTAGCTTGAAGGGAGCACTGCCCACAATGGGCCCCAAATGCCAATGCCCAGGAAATCTGCAACAAAAGTCAATGAGGCCTCTTATGTCAGTCTTGAAAGAAAAGATCTCGAACAAAGGGACTTCTTAGTAAGTATGAGCGTCTTGGAGTTTGGGGCAATAGCGTCGCTGCCTCTTGCCCCGTGTCAAACGGTTGGGACAATGACGCCACTTCTGTGGAAAGGTTAAATAAATATACAGGGGAGTCGCGACCAGCAACAATGTGACGCGAACCTTCCGCGCGCGTTGCACCTTCCTTCTCAGTTCCTTCTATCTGCGTTGTAATTTTGAGAAACATTACGCATACAGCAATACAGCAGTCATTATTCTCATGTATTTTAAACTTACTCCTTTTCTATCTCGCTGTCTCCCATTCACCCGCGTCTGTGTCTCCATTCCCCCCTTCCTCTTCCCCATCTTTTTTCCTTTCTGATGTCCATGTTCCCACTTGCCGTTCTGTCTCTCCCCTTCTCTAGGGCCAGAAATAGGGGCTTTTTGGGTCATTACTCTTTTTTATGCAGCACAGCTTGTTAGCGTCGTTTTTTGCCCAGTTGGGAAAGGGCGACTTCCTGGGTTTCCTACAGCATCGAACTGCCTCCTGCCTCCTGCCTCCTGCCTTTTGCCAGCTTCTCGCCCTTCCGCAAATTTGTCTCTCTGTCCTGTTTATTCTCTTTTTCCGATTCTTCTTCTCCTTCTTTTCCCTCCACCTATTGCATTCCTCCAATCCTATCTCGATCTACATCGGCTTTATTGACACCTATGACATCCAGCGTCACCACTGCCGCGCTTCTTTGCCTTGAAACACTCCCTCCCAGCTTGGATTCCGTGGAACCTCCCACCAACTGAGGCCACGCACCACCAAATATAAACCTACCCAGGCCACCAATTTTTAAAACGCCTCTACTGCCACATCCAACAATCTAGCAAAATACACCTCTGACACTCCAAACTGCCGCTGTCGTCATTCGGTTGACTTGATAGCTCTATTGGCCCAACTCGTACTCCCTACGGGCGCATTTTCCGACACAGCCTTGAATTAAAATACCTCCATTTAAATCTCGATCTTCCGTTCTCCCTTTCTCCCTTTCTTTTCCCTTGTCGCCGCACCAGCCTGCACCAGCTTTCCTTCTTCTCGGCAGCCGGCTTTTTTCTCGTCCTTCGTGTCCTGTTCCCGTTTACACCAATATCCTTCCGCGAGACTCCGAATCAATTTTTGTTTGACAAGTTTTCGATCGCCGCCCAACCCGATTGATCGATTTCCCGCGACCTCCATTCTCCTTCTTTTCCCTCCACACAACCAATCCCACACACCACATACACCACACACAATGGCTTCGTCACCAAGCTCAACACTCGGCGGTGCTAACGGCAAGCGTAAGCGCGCTGGCGAGACCGCCGTCGACAGCCACGACGACCACCACGAGGAGAACGTTGACGACAGCATCGAGTCTGGCCAGGACGACAGAGAGACGCCCAACGCGTCTTCCCCTTCCACACGCCGCAACAGCCAGCGCAAACAACAGCCTCCCAGCAAGCGGCAGCGTCAGAACCTTGAGGACGAGGGCCGCCGGGCTAGCGACGCTACCAGCGATGGCGACGACGACGACGACAATGAGGATCGTACACCGTCCGACGAGTCCATGGCCCCGCCGCCGATTGGTGCCCTGACCCAGCCCGTTGGCTACCGTACAAACGACCCCCCACAGGCCGGCCGGTCCGCGTCTACGCTGACGGCGTCTTCGACCTGTTCCACCTTGGGTAGGTTCACTCTTTGCTTTGCCATTTGCCTTCAAACAGCATGCTAACCCCCCCCCAAGACACATGCGCCAGCTTGAACAGGCCAAGAAGGCTTTTCCCGATGTCCACCTCATTGTCGGTGTCACCGGCGATGAGGAGACCCACAAGCGCAAGGGCCTGACCGTGCTGTCCGGCAAGGAGCGCGCTGAGACCGTTCGCCATTGCAAGTGGGTCGACGAGGTTATTGAGAGCTGCCCGTGGATCGTCACACCCGCCTTCCTCGAGGAGCACCAGATCGACTACGTTGCCCACGACGATATTCCCTACGGCGCCGATGAGGGCGACGACATTTACCAGCCGATAAAGGCCGCTGGCAAGTTTTTGGTGACGCAGCGCACCGAGGGCGTCAGCACCACGGGCATCATCACCAAGATCGTCCGCGACTATGAAAAGTACATTTCCCGCCAGCTAAAGCGCGGCACATCGCGCCAGGAGCTCAACGTGAGCTGGCTGAAAAAGAACGAGCTCGAGCTCAAGCGCCACGTCCAAGACCTGCGTGACAATATCCGCGTCAACTGGACCACGACCGGCCAGGAACTCAGCAAGGAACTGCGCCAGTTCTGGCCCGCCAGCCGGCCCCAGAGCCCGGCCCCGCGGCGGCCCTCGCTGCACCTCAACTCGCCCGGCGGCTCGTACCTGACGGCCAACGACATGCCCCTGCCCACAAGCCCGACCTCGACCCTCAACCCTCCGCAGACGGTGGGTGGCGGTAACGGCGCCCCCAGCATCAACGCTCCCAAGTCGCCCGTCGGTAGCACCAATGACTTTGTGGCCGGCTACGCCCTGGGTCTGATTGGTGGCGTGCGGTCGTGGATGACCAAGAGCCGGCAGCGGGGCCGGGACGCGCAGTCGCGGCAAGTCAGTGACGACGAGTCTGAGGAGAGCGAGGACAAGCAGCAGTCGGGCAGCGGTAACGGCAGCGGCAGTGGTAGTGGCAGTGGTAGTGGCAGCAACAGCCAAGAAGGCAAGAGCCGCCCCGGTAGCACCCGGAACGGCATTGAGCGTATGGCATCTTCGTCTGACCTGCGGAGAAGCCTGCGCGCGTCCTAAGCGGTGCTCTCTCAACCTATTCAAACCTTTCGACTGGTGTTGCTGGTGCTCTCTTTTGCCCTCTCCTCTCCTTCGTCTCTCTTTCTCTCGCGCGCTCCTTTTTCTCGTCGCCTCCCTTTTTGCATCATTTCTTCCCCTTTTATTTCCCTCATTGCGCAAAACGTTACAACCACCACCTCCAAACTCCATAGATGACCTGCTTTCCTCTTTCTTGCAAATATTGCGTCTGTTTCCTTTGACATCATTTTTTTTCTACCTGCCATTACTCTTGTCACCTGGATTTTGCGGGCAGGATGAATATTTTTTTATTCGTATTTTTAACCATTCAGTACATAAAAAGGCGGCCGGATTGAAACAGCTGGAAAGGTTTTGGGAAAGAAACACAAGAAAATAAGACTTCTCTTCCATTGGCTGTGTTGAAGAAGATGGAGGGTATTTCTTCAGGCTTTTGTATAAACATAAAAAAAATGACAATTGCATACACGAAGCAAATATCATGATACATTCACTCTCTATGTCAAAAATGCGCTCGCTCGCTGATTATTGCCTTCTCATGCATGCAGTGCATGGCGTTAATGTTTGTCTTTGAAAATGATAAAAATGTTGTTTGTTCTTTGCAAGAGAAAAGAACCAGTGAGCCATGGAGAAAACAATGGCATAGTAGAGCAAAAGCCTGATTGTAGAGAGAAGGGAAAAATAAAAAAGCCGCTGCGTCTCATCTGGCAATCAACCACGTAACATGCAACAATAAAAAAGCCAAAGAGTTATGAGATGTGAGAAGACAAAAAAAGCTCCACCACTATTGCATGCGCCGAAATACGCATGAGAAGGTAAGAAATGAACCAAAAAATAAAATACATTACGAGTAAAGAAGAGTGTTTGCTCTCCTCCCAAGATCAAAAACCTCTCCGGCCGCCCGTGCTCATGAGCGTAATCTTTTGCTTCTTCTTCTTTTTGGACTTGCCCCCCGCGGCGGGCGGCCCCGCGGCGGCATCTGCCCCTTCGCTGTCGACAGCAGCCTGCTTGGCCGTCTCGACACCCAAAGCTTCCATTTGGGCAACCAAGTCGGCATCGCTGGCACCGCTGGCACCGCTGGCACCGCTGTTGTCGAGCAGCGAGCCCAGCACCTGGTCGTCCTTGAGCCAGCCATCGTCGGCAGCATTGCTGGCCACGTAGGCCTGCAGGCTCGGCGAGACGGGCACGGCGCGCGTTCCCCAGACGGTGCGGGAGGTCGCACCGCCCGAAGTGGAGGAGGGCGGCGTGGTCGACACGGAGGCCAGCTGGCCAAATCCGACACGTGGGTTGGGTGGGGAGGCTGATGAGGAGGTCAGACCAGCTGCATCGTGGTCACCGTGGTCACCGCCACTGCTGCCCGCCCCAAGGGGCTGGAACTCATTGATGTCCATGGGCCGCACAGTGTCGTTGTAGTAGAGGTCGTCATGGCCGTGATGAAGGTCGCTACCGGCGAGACCGCCATGCCCACCACCACTGCCACCGCCAATTCGCCGTGCACCGCCTCTATGCAGCGCGGCGGCTTCGAGACGCTCGGCCTGTAGTCGTTCGCGCTCTTCCTGGGAGGCCTTGTCGCGGTTGCGCTTCCGGCGGCGCTCAATGTCTTCGGCGAACGTGGCGAGCGTCTCTGCAGGTACAATGTCCGTCCAGTCGCATTCCAAGAAGGAGACGACACATCCGGCGGGAAGGTGGCCGAGGTACTTGGCGCGGCGTCGCATGGCGTCGTCAACAACATGGCCTGTAGAGATGTGCTCGACACGTGGCAAGAGGGTTGAGGGGAAGGCTGAGAAGGAGCCGTATTTGGTCTTGAGGATGCGAATGTCGAGTGGTGATAGGTAAAGGTGCGGCGGAGACATGTAAAAGAAAAAGTCTTGCTGAGCTGCAGCTGCAGCTGCAGCAGCTGCTGCCGCCGCGGCTGCTGAAGCGGTAGGTGTTGGTCGAGGGAGGGACCCCCCGTCGTCTGTCTGTACTTGTGCAGCCCGTGCTTGTGCCGTTGGTGCCGTTGGTGCCGTTGGTGCCTTTGGTGCCGTTGGTGCTGTTGGCGACGCTGGCGACGCGGGCTCTGCTCCCACGGGCAGCTTTGGCCGTGAGCTGCTGTTGGTCTCACCGAAAATGCTGCCATCCTTCAAGGCGAGCTCAATCCCGCCGAGTTCTTTCGAACTCTCCTGTGCCGTCCGCACAATCCGCATGGCTCGTCGTGTCCACTCGCCGTCCTCGTGAAACATCAGCTCATCCTCCTTTTCCTGGCGTGCGAGGTCTTCCAGTTCCCGTCCAAACTCCTCGACCATGTAATCGCCGGTACCCTTCATGATGCGTGAGTAGTCGAGAACATTGGCAGCGAAATGCCATGGAATTGAAGCACCGCCCCGGCCACCCTTTGTGACGCCAGCATTGAGCACGTCGGCAGCGCCCTCACGTGGTAATGCAACTGTCGAGTTGGCGTGCCGCATCATGAGACGAAGCACGACGTCATCGCCCGGCCGGGGTAGTGGGCTCTCTTGCCCTGCGTAAAAGCGAACCGGGCGGACCTCGCCGAGGTACACACTCTCCTCGCAGATGGGACACTTCTTCCACTTGGCTCGCTTCTCCGGGACGGGCGCTGGCGCTGGCGGTGTTGCTGGCGCGGCGTTGCTCGCATTTCGGTTGGCCGCAGCGAGGGTACCGCCATTCGCATTCGGGCTGGGGAGGAGACCGACCACCGTGCGTGCTGTCCGGGCGGCGTTATTGGCGGCAGACTCGTCGGCATCGATGGCGTGCATAAAGCGGATCAGACAGGGCAGACAAAAGATGTGGCCGCACTTGGCCATACGGGGCGCCACAGGCTCCGATAAGCAGATGGGGCAGGACGAGTTCTGCGACTCGGTCGACGCCAGAACCTGCAAGACATCGTTCCAGTCAGTGTACTCGTCGGCATCCGTCGCCTGGGCGGCATAGTTGCCCTTGGGCGAGACAACGAAGCGGTAGTTGGCGTGCACGAAGCGGGCCTTGTCGACGGCGCTGTTGTGGTGGTGAGAGCGGTACGAATGGTGTCCGCCTCCGTGATGATGGCCGCCATGGTGCCGAGACCGGCTCCCGTAGTAATGGTCGTGACCGCCAAAGGCGTGTTCGAGATGGGCGCGCGAGGGAGCTGCATAGTTGAGCAGGTGGGTAATCGATGTCTGGCCACGGCGGCTGGACGCGTTTTTCAAGGCCCGGATTTCCGCCATGTCATCCTCGTCCTCGAACCGGTAGTTTTTGTTCTTGTTCTGATTGTTGCTGCTTCCACTTCCAAGAGCACCGCCACTGCCTGCAGCGCCCGGCCGTTTCTGGTTCCGGTGTTGCTTGCGAGAGGCCTGGCCTTTACGTGGTGCAGCAGCGACGCCAGCAGTCAATCCACCGCCAATCTGCTGGCTCGGTCGACGGGAGGAGTGGTCGGAGGCACCGGCAGTCGATGCGGCCGTCGGAGTAATGGGCGAATGCAAGGACGGAGATGGAGACGACAGCGACTTGCCCAGACTCGACGGTGGCAAGCTCATTTTCCGGGAAATAAAAAACCGAGGAAAAGCGAGGGAATGGACGAGGTCGTCGTCGGACAGGTCGACAATCGAATTGAAATGTTCGTTGAGGATGCGAAGCGCCAAACCGTCGTGACCGTCGTGAAAAACGAGGGGCCTGGCCGTCAGAAACGTAGATGGAGGAAGGGACGTTAAAATGACCGACGGCCTGAGTCTAGGAAGTAGATGTGCTCCTATGTCTCTGTCCGTTTTCAAAATGGATATCGGTGCTTCATCCCAATCGTCATCGCCCTGCCGGTCTTGTTGACGTCGCTTGTTGCTGGTTGTCTCGATCTTGGCTCTTTGGAGGGATGCAAGTTCGAAGAAGACGTCGGGACGAGGACGAGGAGAAGGGCTCGGATTCTTTCGATGAACGGAGGAGAGGGATGAAAGATTGGCAGCCGATAAGTCGTTGTGAGACGTTCCGTCGGGGGGGATAAAATGGTGGTTCACAACCAGAAACGATACAAAGTCGTGTCCAAGACGCGATGTCCGTTGGAATGTGTGTAGAGAGGGAAAAGAGAGAGAAGAGAGAGAAAGAGGAGAAAGCGTGTGGAGAGGAGGGGGAGCACTAGGTGACTAGGGGGAAGAGGAAGTATCACGACAGTGGTGTCGGAAGTGCTCTGAAAAACAGAAGGAGCGAATGATATAAGCAGGAACTGAAGGCGCGGCAGAACGAGTCATAGGCTCCTTCAAAGGCGGGGCAAAAACGACACTCGAGACGGAAGGCGAAGTGGGCGTGCCACGCCATTTGTCGGGCGGTCACGTGGCAGCGCTTTACGCTTCCAATGGCACTATGACCTCACTGGACATTGCTGGCCACCGCTGGACGCGCTCTCTTAAGAAACTGCTAGCCCAACAATTGCGTGCTGGCACTTTGCTATGGCTTCCGTGATGAGAGCTGACGAAGTGAATGTTTACTGTAGTTGTCTACACGAAAAGCAGAAAATGATACAGTGGAAATGAGTGAATACTGAATACTGAATGAGAAAATGACAAATAGGATAAATGCAAACTAGAATTCAAAGCACAATGGCCGACCTAACCAAACCGGTTCCATGTCTTTCCATCATCAAAACTTTCAACCCGACACACTTCCTTTTGGAGTTAGTATCCAAAACAAAGACAGAACTCTCTACGAGGCGCCCCCCGTTCTCCTCGTGTCTTGTTTTCTTCTTTCAAATTAATTAATGCCTTGTTGCACAGAACCGGGAAACCAAACGCAAAGCAGAGTGAGGCACCCCGGGGAATCAAGAAAGTGATAAGTGATAAGAAAAGCCGCAATCTCAAACAGCGACCGCAAAAGTGAGAACAGAGCACACTTTGCCGTCGAGAAAAGGGAGAAGACAGAAACAACAGAGCAAAACAGCACAAAGTTTGATAAACAAAACCGCAGAAAAATAGTGGAAATCTCAAAATATGGGGTGCCCTTTGAGGCGAGGGTATGCGGAAAACTGTACAGATGGCATGGAGTTATAAAGGGGATATAAGACACGGCACATGTAAATGGCCAAAACGAAAACGGGGCTGGCGAAAAGAGCCACGAAGAGTGACGGGCGACTGTCAAGTCTCGGAGAGCCTCTATTTCTTCTTGTCGCCGTCGATCTTGTCAATGATCTTGTGGAAGAAGCCACTGAGGCGGTTCTTCTTCTTCTTCTCGGCATTGACGACGTTGGCCTTGGAAGCCGGGGCGGACGAGGCAGACGCGGAGGCAGAGGCGGCGGCAGCAGCGGCAGCAGCGGCAGAGTTGCCAACAGGAGCCTGCCGGGGAGCGGCGACAGGGGCCGGTGCCGCAACAAGGGCAGGGGCAGTGCCCTTGCCGTTTGCGGTAGCAGCCTCCGCGGCGGGGGCTGCGGCGGCAGACTTCTTGACAGGAGCAGGAGCGGCAGGGGCGGCAGGGGCGGCAGGGGCGACGGGGGCGACAGGGGCGGCAGAAGAAGACTTGGCAGCGGAGGCGGCAGGGGCAGCAGCAGAGGCGGAGGCAGATTCGGCAGGAACGCCAGAATCAAGCTTCTTCAGCAGCTCGGCCTCGACAGCCTTCTTCTCCTCGACGGCAGTGGCGTTGGCGGCAGCCTCGGGGCTGGTATGGGCCTGCTTGATCGAGTCCTGGACCTCGGCCGGGACCTCGGACGTCACGGGCTCGTTGCCAATGGCGGAAGTCGTGGCAAGCTGCTCCTGGACAGAGGTCGGTAGGAGCTGCTTGACGGACACGGGCAGCTTAGCAGCGGCATCGTTGGCGAACTTCTCAACGGCGGGAGCCTGCTCAATAGCCTTGTCCTTGGCGGACGTGGCAGTGGCGAGGGCAGCGGCACCGAGGGCAGCAGCGCCAGCAGCGACACCACCGACAATGGCGGCGGGGGAGGTCGAAGACTCGGTGGAGGCACCAGCAGCGGTGGGGGCAGTGGCCTCAGTGGTGGTGCCGTCCGAGGTAACGGGCGCCTCAGGGACCTTCTTCAGCAGCTCCTCCTCAACCTCCTCCTTCTCCTTGACCTCCTCGGGAACGGCGCTGGCCTCAGGGGCGACACCAGCAGCCTCCTGGCTCTCCTTGACGATCTCGGGGACGGTCTCAGCCTCAACAGGGGCAGTAGCAGCAGCCTTGTTCTTCTCCAGGGGGACGGCGCCAGCCAGGGCGGCGGTCGTCGCAATGGGCGCAACCGAGTTGATGGTGACGTCATTGCTGCCAGTGATGGGCAGGCTGGACTCGGGAATTATGTTCTTGGAGACAGGGGGAAGCTGCTCGGCAGAGAAGCCGCCAGCAATGGCGGCATCGGCCTTCTCGTACGACTCGGGGTCGAGCTTGACGTTGGCGTTGATGTCGCCAGACCTCAGCTCGTCGGGGATCTTCTCGCCAGGAGCGAGGGACACGGGGTTGACACCGCCAGGGGCAGCGGGCAGGGGGTTAATGAGCTTGACCTCCTTGTTAAGCTCGTCCGCGGGGGTGGCGGGGAAAGTGCCCGGAATCTCGCCGTTACCAGACATCTTCTTAGCGTCCTCAGCGGAATCCTTGGTAGTAGCAACAACAGCGGCACCAACGGCAGCGACACCAGCAGCAGCGGCGGTGACGGGAGCGGCGATATCGGCGGCAGTAGTCGTCTCCTCCTTGGGCGCAGTAGTCTCCTCAACGGCAGCGGGGGTCTCCTCAACAGCCTTGGCCTTGGGCTCGAGGGGGACAGCGCCTGCAAGAGCAGCAGTGGTGGCAATGGGTGCAGCGGAGCTGAGAATGCCGACAGATGCGGGAGTTGAGTTGGCAACAGGAGGCTCCTCGGTCACGGGCAGGATAGTAACAGGGGTCTCGTCGAGGTTCTTCTCCTCAACGGCCTTCTCTTCGATCGGGGCGTCTGCTGCGAGCGTGGCAGTAGTAGACTCAGGAGCCACAGAGCTGATGATAGCAGCAACCGGAGCAGTGGCGATGATGTTTTCGGGCGTCAAAACGTTGTTCTCGTTGCCCTCTTCGTCGTTCTCTTTGGGTGCAGCAGGGTCAAGTACCCACTTGCCGTCGACGACAAACTAAAGGTGGAGAAAAAGAAGAGACAGTAAGTATAACTGGACCTAGTAGGAAGGAGATGCAGAGGCAAATGGAGATTGGTGACGAAGCAACTGGGGTAGTAGAACAATAGACTAGAAAAGCGGTAACAACAAAAGGAAAGGAGGAGAGAAAGAGCAAAGAAATGGGGGGTTTGCCAACGGTTATAAAAGAGCGGCAAAGGGTTTGGGGTGGTCGCAAAGCAAGTTATATCGGCCAAGCAGCAAGCAAGGAATTGATCAACCGCCTTCGTCACAGGTAACTTTGGTATGAGGTTGGGAAGAGAAAGGCAAGGTGGGTGAGGGGTCTGGCCCAGGTTCGCCAGGCTTGTCGACTAAGCTTGACTGCTGCTCCAATGGGCGCTGACCTCCGCAAGTCTCCGCTAGGCTCTCGCCAACTGCAGACCTTGCGTCATCGTCTCCGCCCGGCTGCACAAGAGAAAGAAAGCAAGGTAAGACAAAGGATGGCTGGCTAATACAGCCACCCGCCTACATCCTTTTTCTGCTTTTTTTTTGTGCTTTACCTGCGCCTTTGTGCCAGCCAAAGTTGCTTCCCGACCAGCGCCAGCCTCACTGCTGCCTAAGGCTGATAGGGTGTTTTGGAGGAACAAGAGAATTGGAGAGCAAAGACAAGCGCCCGCTTAGAGACGACAATGGAATGAAAGAAGGGGACAAAAACAGGGCCCAAAGACAGGAACCAGACCCAGAGGTGACAATAAACAAGGGGCCGGACAGGGCAGAAGGGCGATGAAGTGAGAGAGGTTGCTGCAAAAAAGTGAGAAGCAACAAAAAGCAATAAAAAATATCAATTGCAAGCGCACCGTTGGGACCAGAATTCCCAGTAGCTAGCTCGCAGTGCAGGAGGAGTGCAGAAAGCTTGAAATCTTTCAAACAAAACAACAGATACGTACCTTGTAGTAGATTTTCTTCGAGGCATCTTGGAGCTCAACGGTCTTCTGGAAAACATCACCGACCTTCTCGAGCTGGACAGACTTCGACCAGCCGTCGAACGTACCGGTCACAAAGACCTCCTCGCCGGCATTGGGCCTGTTGGAGGCAGAAAAAAAAATCAGGTTAGCGATTTGAACGAGGCTAGCCATCTTCCGACCTGCGCGCTTGTTATTTGGCCTCTCTGCCACAACAAACGACCGCCGCCGCTTTGCGACAAATGGGCGTACCAGATAAAAACGAAGCTTCCCATGGTGACGGTAGGTGTCGGAAAGCGAATTGGCTTGCTTGGAGTGGATAGGGAGTAGCGGCGCTGGTGAATTGGGCGTTCTGCGCAACGGAGTGTACTTTGCCGATTTGTTGGGAGAGCGAAAGCGAGCGAAAGCTGTCGGCGAAAGCGGACGGGCTGTTGTGCAGCGCAAAGAGAGATAGGTGGAAGGCGGAGGAGGAGGGTGTGCAGTCGAGGCTGCAAGAAAAACGGCAAATGCTTCGTCGTAGCGATCTCTGTTCAACAAAAAAGGGGCGCTTGAGTTAGCTATGGAAGCTGAGAGAAGACAGAAAACCAGAAGTTGATTGCGAACGACAGAGAGAGTGCCGTGCGCCGAGACAATTTGCAAGAGAGAAAGGAGGGGGGGAAGGGGACGGGGTCAGAAGCGAAGGCAAAATCAGCCAGCGTGAAACGAAATGAAGACGCGCAGGGCTCCTCTGCTGCTGGCAGGCTGGCAGGGTTAAGCTCTTGTCTGGCCGTCTCCTCACTCTCGGGCCCCCCCATGCGACTCTGACTGACAAGCAAGCCGAAAGGCACGGCCACCCTCGGCGCCCTCCTCCTGGTTCGAAACTCGGTGCCAGAGGTCCAAGTGAATGTTTGGTTTTCACCCTTTTTGGTCCCCAAGCACCTCGTTGGGGTTCTTTTTCATTTGGTGGTGGATTTGCGCTTTTGCCCCGACGCTGCGTGCGCTTCCCTCTCTTTCGTCTCGTTGTTCACCGCTTTCCTAAATGCATGATCTTGCAGGCGCAGATGCGGAGAAGGGGGGAGGGGGGGACTGCTTTTCTCACCTTTTGGCTGGTTCCTATGGAATGCGAGACTGGCTTGGAAGGATGGCAGAAAAAAAAGGCCAATCTCGTGCGTCAAGCTTTAATTTAACGAGATGCCTGGCGCTCTGGTGGTAGAGAGGGGAAAAGACGGCTCGTTGGTGATTGCGGAACGGGTGGGAAAATGGTTGTTTTGAGGAGGGAGGAAAAGTGAAGCAAAAGAGGCAGAAAAAAATTGCGGGTGACGAGAAAGGAGAGAAAAAAGAGAGAGAAAGAGGAAGGAGGGTAAGCTGGCGATGCGTCACGGAAAGCTATCGAAACAAAGAGAGGCTTCTTCTGCTTAGCCTGGGGGTCTTCGTAAAATTGGGCAAAAACGGCAAGAGCAAGGAAAAGATCAAATGAGAGGAAAACCGGGGCGACCAATCTGGCCCCTCTTGTTCTCTCAAGAAAAAGACCATACGGAGTAGGAAACGGCGCTAAAACGAAGCTACGCTGACAATGACGGAAAACGCGCCTGCCTTTTCTCTGCCACTGCATGCAAATTGACTGTTCGCAAAAAGAGGAAGGCACCGCCGGGCGAGAAGCCTCTGCTGGAGAGCCTTTCATGGCCTTCTGGCCAGCTTCCTTCTGACCAGCTTCGTATTATTAGCGCTGCTGGTGGCGCTTGGCCAGGCCAAGGCGGTGATTCCATCGAGAAGGCGCAATCGAGAGCAATTTGGGGACGAGGATCGCTCTTTCTGCAGCAGCTTTCGTCAGTTCGAAAAAGCCAAGAAGCTATGATAACAAACAGAAGGTGCGATGAAGCCTCGCGTTGCACTGAGCTGATGATTGGTGCCACTCTGTCTCTTTATGCAAGACGCAAGTGGCCTTATCGGAGCCATTTTCTTTCGCCTCCTCTGTCCCTATCTCTCCCCACCCAATTGAGAACACTCAACTGCGCCCAGGGGAGAGACAAGCTGGGCAGGCACGGAGCACAAACTGTCTCTGGCCATGGCCAAGGCGGCCTCGTGTCTTGTCGTTATTTCCCTTGTTCTCGATCGTTTTTGCGGACTGGACTGGACTGGACTGGCGCGCCCTGTAATTACAGAGTACATCGTAACAAAAACACGACGCTAACACGCCCCGATCCAGTAACCTGAATTGGCGCCCCCCTCATAAAGTTTAAAATAGGGGTTGCGGGCGGACTACGATGGACGATGGGCGATGGAGTGCAGCATAATTTCTGCACGCTTGCCGCGCGCGTCCACTTGTCATCCATGCATATCGCTAGCTTTCATTTGACAGCAGATGAGCCGAAACAAGCAAACATGAATTAGAAGGGGACAAGGAAAAAAGTAAATAAAGACCAAAACCCCGAGAGAGCAGAATAGAAGAAAAAAAGATGACTGGCCACCTCTTCGACCTGAAAATTATAAAGTTTGATATCCTCGTCTCGACCTGCACGGCTTTGCCATTTGTTTCCTTGTCCCAAAAAGGACAACCCGTCTTTGTGTGCCACATTGTCTTCTCGAAACAACAAACACGTCTCCCCCTATTCTTCCGTTCTTCCATGCCAGGATGCGACAGATGCACAAAGCAACATACACAGGCTGGCCCCCAACAGGTACGTACACCCATAAGTGCACGCCTTCACAGCCCTCATCGTGAACTCTCTTCCGTACCGTCAATCGTGGTACAAGTGTACCTCGTCGACGAACTGACGGACGAAAGTAGCGAAGAAGTTGCTGTCCAACTGCCCGAGCTGCTGTCACTATCGATGTGGCGGACGCTGGAGCCACTGCTTGTTGACCTATATTCGTGTGGCAGATTGGAGACCACAAGCGGTGGTAGTGGTGGTGCAACCTCTGAGGCGAATGTCGTTGCTTGGCCGGAGGCCGGACTGACTGGCTGCTCGTACACGAAATCGGATTGTGCCGATTCAAAGCCATGTCCAGACGGCGGCAGAGATCCAAGGCTGCTGTTGGTAGCTCCAACATAGTTCTCGAGTGCCGTGGAATATGCCGCTTGCAGAGGATACCTCACGCCGGCGTGAGCAAACGACAAAGAATCAGAGGCGATGCCATGGTCGGTATTGCCGCGCCCCATATTGCTGTTCGGCGTAGACCACCCAACGGCTGGAGACGAATCGCTGTTATGGTATTGGTGCTGAAACCGTGGGGGCTGCTGCTGGACACCCGAATTGGCATCGGGCACCGTGTTGCTGCGAGTGTGGCGACTATAGCTGCCAATATGGACCTTCAACGGTTGGGTCTGCATATAGGGCCCAAGCTGTTCGGACTGTGTATAGTGGGTGTCGTGGACTCTGTCTCTCGCTCGTACGTGGCCCTCGAAGTGCGGCTGTAGCATATTGCTCGTCGTGCGATCGTCGGGTGTTGTCGTGACGTGAAAGGAAACTTCGGGAGTGCTGCTGGCTATGCCGCTGACTACGAAGCCGTGGACGCCCAGGCTCGATTGGGTTGTTGTTGCCTCTGTTGGATGCTGGGGGCGTGCCCTGGTCTTGTTAAGGGCACATGCTCTTCTGCTGCGGGCAGTTTTCTTGACCTCTATTCCCCTTCCCTTTTCTGATGTCGCTTGTGATCTCCAAGTCGTCCGCCGGCCTGATATCGTGCGGCGAGCGTGTCTGCCGTCTGAGCCGTTGTCCGTCGTCCAACATTGCCCAGTCTTCCTGTTCTTCGAGCTTCGTCTTTGTTTCCGATCGAGATGGGCATCTGCCTCCGCTTCCGCCGTGGCCCTTAGGACCACTTCTCCCCACGTTGGACTGTCGGCGGCGTCTATGTCGGCTTTGTGGGGCGTCTCCCGTGTCGGGATTAGTACTGCTGTCACGGTTATTATCACTCCTGCTTCCCGGATTTTCGTTGGACATAGAATAAAAGGTAGTGCTCCGTACTGCTCCTGTGGTAGCCCAACCCCGCCCGGGGAATCACTCGACTGGGTCGATTCTCGACGCTTCGATGGTCTGGCTTCCCCGTCGTCGGCGTCTTGCGGCATCTCCTCCCCACTGCTACTTGCGCCAGTCAGTACTCTCGTTCGAGCCGCTCCCGTTGGAGACCATTCTCCCTGTATGTCTTTCGTCACATCAGGATTGAGCTCATACGTGGACTACACTATAGCGACATCAAAGGATCAGAAAGCGGGGAAAAATACGAGGAGGAAACATACTGCTTCAGTTGGTGCCGTTGCAACAGATCGGTGCGGAAGAAGATCTTAGTGCAGCCAGGAAATGTGCACATATGGCGAGGCTCATCATGGCTGAGCTGGTGGCGGCTGCAGAGCGTTATATATGTTAGTAAACGGCGATCTATGCACCGCGCCATTGCGTACTGTGCGATTGTGAACTTGCCGCAAGTGCTCGGCTCGTGTGAAAGTCTGGCCTGTTATTAGCAGAGAAACAAGAGAAGATCCACGCGTGTATGGTGAGGGACTTACCCTGCGAGGCTCGCACATGTCACAGAAGTGGACAGGCTTGCCCTTCTTGGCACGGCTCAGCCGGTGGGTTACGGGCGTGTAGTCCAACTCTTCCTGTTGGCCGGCATACCCGGCCATGCCGCTATAGCCTGCCATGTCGCCCTGCGCCATCGACGAAGAGTTCATGCCGGGGACGGCGCCATAGTGATGCATGGCCGTGGTATCGTAGGTGCCACCCATGGCCACCCCGGAAGTATGCATGATGGGGGGGTTTTGCATGTGGCCAAAATCAGCTCCTGCGTTGGAGTCCAGATAGTAGCCGCCACGGCCACCTCGGCTGCTTCCATGATGGCCGTGGCCGTGGTGTGGCTGTTGGTAGTATTGACCTCCGAGGAGGCTCCGTACTCGGCACCTGGGTCCATGGTGTACTGAGCGGAGGACTGGTCGTAGTCGTAGTCGTCTGTTCCGTCGAGGTCGTTGTCTCCGACGACTTTGTGTTTGCCCTTGCTGCTGGATTTGCCTTTGGAGGAGTTGTGATGGCTACTCTTTGAGCTGGAGCCGGAGCCGGATGGTTTGGAAGAACTGCTGCTGCCACCACCAGAGGATTTGCTGGACTTGCTAGGTTTGCTGCTGCTTCCTCGGTAGGGGAGTGTAGACGTTGCGCCGTGTGATGATGAGCCGTCTGCTTCGTGTGAGTCTGATGAAGACGGGGAAAAAGACAATCCTTTATATTAGTTTCAATGTCCCTTCAAAAGGGGGCGATGAGAACAGAGCTGAAGGCAAGTTGTGATCTGGGGTTTAAAAATAAAACAAAACGGCGAAGCGAAGGAAGGGAAGCGAGGGGACGGGAAGGTCGGTGCAGGAAAGGAAAAGGACTTGAATATGAGAACAAAAGGAAAGCTGGGGGACAGACTGTTAGAAGCTGGATGGTATTCATCCTCATTGCTGTCCAGAATATATTTGAGGGACGACATGGCTGCTCCAAGAGGTCGAGAGAAAACAGGAAGAAGATCGACGGGGAGGCTGTGATTAGACGGACGTTGGCAAAAATAAAATAGAATAATAAACAGGCTGACCGGTGGACAACAATATGAGCCGAAGCAAGTAAACAAGCTGCTGCGGAAAATAGATATCTGAAGGGACAAAAATAAAACCGGGGGGTGAGAAACTTTGACCATCCAAAGGGTGCGATACAAGAGTGAAGAGAGAAAAAAGGAAGAAGAGAGAATGGGGTGGGATGGCAGGGGGGCGGAGAAGAGATACCGGCCGGCACAGAAAGCTGGCAGCTGGAAGAATGCAGGTCAGATGTGAGGCTCGGCCACCATCCCCCCCAAAGAAAAAAAAACACGAATATGAAAAAAGCGGAAAAGTAAAACCAATTGCGCGATAAGTTTTATATGATGAAAATAGAAAAGCAAGAAGCAAGTCCAAGGTGCCACGAAAAGGATAAAAATGAAGACGCAAGGAAGCAAACTGCTCTAAACTATGAGCTGAAAGACACGCAGGAAACAAACATAAATAGTAAGCGAAACACAAAACTGGCTGGATATGGGCATCAGGAGAGTTGTCTATTGCAAAAATAGAAACTTTTCCCCAGCGCACAATCGTAAGTGTCGGTAGACGATAAATGTGTCTTCTAGAGAAAGAAAACTGAAAATCTTCGAAGGGCGAAAGGGGCCTGATGTGTGCGAAAGATGCAAGGGGACCGAAGAAGGGACGTTAGCAAGTTTCATCCGAGTTGGCGAGAAGACAATCTTGCAGGTGGCCGAGTTGAAAGCAGAAAGTTGGCTCTCTAGAAGTGAAGAAGCGAGAGTGTTGCGAGAAAGGTGTTAGTTATTAAAGGAAACAGCGAAGGGACTCGATGGATATTGCAGACTCTAGGGCGACATAGTACCGCGGCACAGTCCAGTCGAGAAAGAAACCTGAAGATGGGAAAGGAGAGACAAAGAAAAGAGAATGAAATCTGATGGTCTCCTTTAGAATAAATAAAGAGCATAGGGAAGAAGGCAAGCTTTATGGGATCTGATTAAACGAAAAGGATAGAAAAGATGCAGGAAAAAAATTACGCTCAGCGTTATGCAACTCCTCTTGTTCTGTGCCTTCTCAGAAAACAAGGAAATAGATTTACCCTCTTTCGTCCTTCCTTCTCATCCTCCTTGTTTGGTTGTCCTTTCAGTTGTCAATTTTTAAAGGGAGAAAACTGCACGAGGAGGAGTGGAAGGTGTGGAAAAATGCGGGAACTCGAGGTGGGCGAAGTTGAGAGGTACATTCGTAGGGCACATCCGACACCAATGCTCAGTTGCAATAAGGCAGATACGGAGAAGCAAGAGAATGTTGGCGGATGCTGGAGTTTGGCGGCTGAAGTTGGACTTCTGTAGGCGAGATGGGCAGAGAGACGGGCAAAAGGCCGGTCAACAGGCCTCAGAATGCAAGGGCATGTGGATTGGCGTACGACTATGCGCGTGTGGGTGGGCGAGAACAAGGGGGCCAACAGAGTTGGAGTGATGCCCGGGCGAGGATAGTCGAGGAAGATGGAGAAGATGAGGATAAAATGAGTCTGTCGAAGAGGCTCGCTGACCGGAGAGGTCTGTTGAAGAGGCCTGTCTTGCGTCTATGGGCGGATGATGACAAGGAGGGAGGGGGGTGTGGTATGTGGACGGCGAGGTTGAGAGAAACACTGGAGGAGCAGAAAAAGAATAATGGAATGATAGAATGGAACGAAGGAAGGAAAATGGAGACGGGGGATCGGAGAGCCGAGAAGAGGCTGCATGAAGCGCACGACGCGTGAGCAAATAGGTACCGACAGACAGCGCAGGAAGGAGCCAACGAGCAAGACAAAGCAATATGGAAGGAGGCAATGCACAGTTTGTTGTAAAAGAAGGAAGGTACGAAGGGGGGGTCCGAACTGGTCGACCAAACGACCCAAAAATGAGGCCAAACGCCAAACTAGGAAGGGACGACCTTGGGACTGGACAACACGCTGGCCCCAACAGCGGCATTGGCTGCGCTCCGCATGGGCAAGCGGCATCTTTAGACAGGGAAACAAGACCATCGTGACCGCCAGGCTGTGAACGAAGTAATGATAGTTCTCCTCTGCTCTCTGCTCTTGCAATGCCTTCTCCTGAGCCTCTCTTGCTCTGCCAAGTCGCTCTCTTCGCTCCTTCCTGCCTGCTGTTTCCCTACTGGATATGTAAATTGTGTGCTAATCGTGTGCTCCTGCCATCTCGTAATCTTACTTGCAGTGCCTTCCATCTCATCACGTCAAAGACCCCTGCACCCGTCCCTTCGTTGCTTCTTGTTCTCTCTCTTAACTATCAACAAACTTCTATTGGGGCCGTCGTATGTCAGTGACAGGGAAAGAACGATCTTGAGTGCACCGACAACATCCAAACCCCGTACGGAGTACGAAAACAGCAGTCGCCCCTGGCTCCACTATCTGTTGTCTCGCTCCTGCTCCATGTGCGCACTGTCGTAGGTATTGCCTTAAATCTCGTTTCTTTTTTGCTCTTTTTTTTTTTTACCTTTTTTCTTTCTCTTTCCACTTGGTGGGCTTAACTCGACTAGGCAGTATTGGGGGAATTCTCCATCTATCGCCCTGCAAGCTCGTCTTCTCTTTCTTCAAGCACGAGGCAAAATCATTGCTGCAATGCTTGACGTACTCCAGTTGCATTGGCACCCATGAAGAACGTCTTCGTACATCGTACTCAGTAGACGCCGGAGCCGAACAATTTGACGGAGCGGTTTTGGGGGGAGGGGGCGGGCTAGAAAGAATCTAAGTGGGGAGTCTTAGACCAAGAGAGAGAGAGAGAGAGGGAAAGGAAGCCAGGATCGGGCGGTGGGGAACCTCAGCCGAGAAGAGGCAAGCAGGGATCCATTTAGAGAAGCAATCTGCGCACCTGATTGTAGACGCAATGTGCTAAGATGGAGACAGAAGGATGGGTGGACGGAAGACAATAGGAGTAGTGCAACGATCCTACTTTGTACCAACAGAGCTGTATCAACGCTTTGCCCTCATAAGAGACTTATCGAGTCAGGGGAGAAGGGGGGGGGGAGAACGTTGGGAGGAGAATACGGAGACAAGAATGAAACATATGGAATGGCAACAACGAAATCACGTAGGCGAAAAAGAACCAAGCAGATACGATACACCAAAGTCATAGAATAGGCCAGCACTGCAGGTGGCGTAGGCAAAGCGATGGCACCGAGACGAGGCAGCTACAGCCGCATGGTGAGAACTAACAAGCAGGAGGCTAAGTACTTTGAATGGGCGTTGTGGGCTGCAGATGTTAGCGTGCAAGCCTGTAGGGATGGGGCGTCTAATCAGGCGTCAGGGTATGACAGACTAATAATATACATGTACTTAAAGAAAGGAGAAAAATCAATAATTAAAATAGTAGCAATGAAATAAGAAGAAGGCCAAAAAGAACAGAAAGGGAGGCAAGGAGATAGAGGCTGCACGAAACTCAACGGCTACAAAGGCACAACGCTAACTGGGAGATCATCGAGATGGCTGGCCCGACAGACACGAAGAGGGGCCCGTTTTGGCGGCCAGGGTGTGCGTGGGCGTGGCGTAGTTGGGAAAGGGTAGAAGGGGAGGGGGGGCGACTGGGGGTGGGGAGGTATCGAGCGTTGAAAAGCGCAGTATGCAGCGTGCAGGCAGTGTGTAATGGATGTGTGATGTGTGAAGCGTGAGTGCTCGGATAGATAATGAGAGACAAGGGGACGAAGATGGGACGATGATGGCCGACAGGGGGAGGCCGGAAAGAACCAAGAGAAAAATAAAAAGAAAAAAATAAAGAATAGAGAAGAAGGTGCAAGCTCAGACCACAACTAAAAGTAACCACTCTTACCCCAGAAGCCAAAGCAGCCAGCCGCTGTCAAAATCGCCAAGGAAGATAGACTTTGCCTGAGCTACGAACGTCAAGGTACGTCGTAGAAGAGACAATAAAAATCTACAGCACACAGCATGGGCAAAGGCAGCAAAACTTGCATACAAGCAATAAGGAACATAAAAAGAAAGAAAAGAAAAAAAAACACCCCGGCTCTTTCTCTGCCCCTTTGCCGAAAGGAAAAGAAGATACGGAGAACTCCGGTTTTCCTCGTGCGCTCAAAGTACACTTTGTGCTTTGATCTCCAATTTTTTCGTCGTCTGGTCGCCTCTGCTTTGTCCGCCATTTCCCGCTTAATTCTTCGTGCAGAAAATAGGCGCCGGACTCTGTTGGGGGGGCCTGTCCACACGGGCAGATATTTTGACCGGATGGCTCCCTCCCCCCCTCCTTGACAAAGGGCCAGAAACAAAAGAAAGTGCAAAAAAGGCCATTAAACGGGGAAGGGGGGGGGGAGAAAACGACAGAACAGGAGGGCAGAAGGGGAAATAAGGGAGAGAAAGAGTCAAATGGAATAGAAAAAGAAGAAGAAAGTACCAGACCAGACAAAGGCAGAACATCAGAGCGGCCCGTGGAAAAGGCCTAGTTCGATGGCCGGGCATTTTCCGTATTCGTACATTGCAGGCATCTTAGGAAGTACTCCGTACGAAGTACGGAGCAATGCTGATGGACAAGATAGCCACGCAGGATGGGCCTTGTTCCTGGAGTGTTCCTGGAGTAAGGAGCAAGGCAGAAATGGACAAAAAAATCGACGATCAACACGGCCGGTTTCTGTTCTTGTACTTCCTAAACCCTTTGCACTTTCTTGTTGTTGATTTGTTCTCCTAGCCCCCCGACCGGCCATTTCCGCATTGGTTAAAGGCACGGGTGACGCGAAATGCCTGGTCTCTTTCCTCACTGGGCACCTTTTTAAGAGAGAGAGCGCGAGAGAAGAAAAGGGGGGAGGGGTAAAACGAGTCACTCAAAAAAAAAACTTGTTTGATTTTTTTTATCGGCTTCTCATCTCTGGTTTTAAAACCTCACCTCCGCACGATTTCCTGTTTCGTTTCGTCTTTTCACCCATTTCCTCAGCGGCCAGCCCGCTTGGGGGCGTAGAGATGGACTCTCAATCTTCATTCTCTGCCGCCCCTGTCCATGCGGAGACTTGCAAGTGTAGGTAGTACAACAGTGGGTAGAGCTGAGAAACATAAAATACGAATACAAATAAGGTCCAGGCTCGTGTGCAGAATATTCCTGCGAGTAAAATCAAAAGAAAAAGTACCCTGCCTTCCTTAAAGAATTCGTAGAGGAAAAAAAGGGACCGTTTGCATTCCTAGCGCGCACCGTCGGGGCCAATATCGGGCTCGAGGAGGAGTGTGTGCAACACATTTCATAGAGGGACAAAGAGGCGTCGGGGCAGAAATGGTAAGGTACAACCTCAAGAGAGGGGGAGGGCACTTGTAGTAAATGATCTCGACACCAAAGGTAGCAAAGAAAAGAGCAAGAAAGAAGGAAGGAGAAAAACTGGTAGAAAAGAAGGAAGATCTCGAAAGGGTAAACGAGAGAGGGAAAGCGAAAGTCAACAGTGGATCGAGGGACCAGAACAACAGCATCATCGCGCAGGAGCAAAGCAGAGATCAAATAAACCAAGAGGGGAACCAAATTGATTTGCAAAAAAGATCCACAGAATACCCACAAGAAAACTACAAAATACGGCATAAGAACAAGCTGCGGGCACCAACCGATCTTCAGGCAATTATTTCCATGTCCGTTGAGCATCTGTTAGTGAAGAATACGGAATAACTAGCTTGCATCCGCGGCGCGGGGGCTGCAGAGTGGGACATGTGCCTCTTCGTATCTCCCTCTATGGGGTATGGTTTATCAGCTGTTTTGTATCCTCTTGCAGCACGGTTCCTTTCTTCTTTTCTTCTCTCTTCCCTCTTCTTCTTTGAAATTCAACCGGGCATATACGCTCCATTTCGCGTGTGTCAGGAAGAGGCACAGAAGTGATGGGGTCGAAAAGAGAAAAAGGGCCGTCCCTTGATGGGGAAGGTAAGGGGCCAACACCGGACTGCTGCCTTGTCTTGATTTTCATGCACCTACAGCGTATTCATATGCCGAATTTGCTTCCTGTTTCGTTTCAAAGAGGGGCAGAAGTGCAAACTCCATCATGCTCTAACAGAGCCTCTTAGGATGCAATATCTTGTGCATATGCTCGAGGCGCAGGTGCGGTTGTCATGTGGTTTTGCGCGTGCTGTGTGTGCAAATTGTCTTTTCTCTACATATGTCCGGCTCCATTTCCGTGCCTTAGTGTCGGGCGGAAGATTGCATGGGTGTGGCCCTGGACCGGACTAAGTTTTGTAGATAGGTGGCAGATATCGTGCAGTCAGAATAGCAGAGGGGCAACTGGTAAGATCAGTAAAGAAAACGGAGGCGACAAAATGGGGAGGAAAGATGGGTCAGAGAGCGATAAAAACAATACAGTGATAAAAGGCGCGGGCTGAGAGGACTAAACAAAGAAGGCCGACCTCACAGCGGAGGTGCGGCTCCATCTGGCATGCAGGTTGTATTTTGTATGTTGTGACACCATCCATCAACGACGACGCCACTGGCTGGCTGTACGGTCGGAAGAGCTTGCAGCTGAACGAGACAGAATATGATTTCGTGGGTCAACATAAGAGGGGCGTCCATATGCACATGCAGCGCAAGCCTCTTATGTCTATCCACCCCTCTTCTTACGCAGGTCAGATATCCTGTTGCGCTTTCCTTTTTTTTTTAAAAAAAAATTAGAAAGCAAATAACCCGCGCCTGCTCAACCTGCCAAAAGCGACGTAGCTCTGTATCTCGTTCTTCAACGCGTTGAAGTAAAAGGGGGTTAAACTAATCGTGTGACAGACCAGTTTGTTCTCGACTCACTGTACGTCGCAGCCTGCACGTCTTTCTCCCTGCAGGAGAGTCGGGCAAACTCTCTGAGCGGTGCAATTTTAGTGGGTAGGTGCCAACAGCCAGTGGTCCCACCTGCGCGGCTATTTCCAAGACGATGTGTCCACAGGGCTCTGACTGGGTCTTGCCGTCTGCTTGCCTCACTTTTCGTGATCGAAGGAGCGAGCCCGTCCGTTTCCTGTCCTACGCCCTGCCTGAGCTTTTGCTGGTTAGACGATGCAAGCTTGTCAGGTACAGACTACATAGAATGGGAGAGTGCAAGTTGACACAAATTTCAGTGAAACTACCTAAATGAAAGGCACGACCAAAGAAAATAAACATAAAAGAGGGAGATATATCTACAACACGAAATAAATATCGACAAAAAAGTATTATGGAAAGCAACACTCAAATACAAAAAAAAAAAAACCATCACAAGGCCATACTTTGCCTCAATCATTAACGGAAGATACACACACAAGCTTGATATTCCCACAGCTAATACCAACCACCCTACGCCCTACACGCAATGCACGTTGTCCGAAGAGGTCAAATCAAGGATGATCTCAAGGCAGCAGAAAGGGCCAAAGATTGTCCGAGCCACTGGTGTATCTCTCTATTCGGAGTCCTCGTTGCGTTCCCACACCCGCGGCAGAGGGAAATACGCCCAGTTTTGGCGCCGACTGTTGGTGGACAGCCAGGCAAGACACAACATGAGAGCTACATCGACAGGGGACGGAAGAGGAAGTGCCAAAGGCCACTTTGGTCTTCCAAGACGTTGCGCTCGCCATGCAGCGTTACAACAGCCAACTGGCTCCCAGTGCGAGGAGTTGGATCAGACCCAGGACCACGCCCCCAGGACTGCATGAAATGGTAGTTGCAGTTTGTGCCGGCGAGGCGAATGCGAGGCCGCACAAGCGCCAGGCCTGGCCGCTTGGTATCAGGCCACCCAAGGCTGACTACCCAGGCGAGACAAAATGGGGAAAAAGGAAGAAGAAAGGCGCAGGTTCTGCGGCAAGAGTCGAGGCGGGGATGCAGGGTTGTTTTTTTATGTTCATTGAGTCTTGCCCCCCGTTTCCTGCACGCGTCTCTTTTCGTGCCAACATCCTCTATTTGTTCACTTCGGCCCGGATTCTGTTCGCATCGCCCTCGTCTCTCTCGGCTGTTTACTACCATATCCTGCCGAGACGTGGGATAAATTGGACTTTGCCGCAACAAAGCGCAATCGCGGAACCAGACAATGCAGCGTGCAAATGCACATGTATCTGCACGGAACCTACTTGTGAATGCTTGACTCTCTTCCACCCCCCTGTGAGTTTTCTGTTCAGCGCAAACAGTTGCCGGCTACTAAGGCATCTCTCGTCGTTCAAGCAATGCACTTGATGTGCATGTTATCTGGCCTGGCTATGTTTGCTGTGCATGCTTGTGCATGCTGGGACTGCACTAGTTCGCCCTGCATGTGCACAGCCTGACCCGTGGGCGGGTATCTTATGCAAGGGCCGTGCGAGCGAGCAACCGAGCAGCCAGCCAAATTGGCCGTGGTCAGCCCATGGCAGGGGTATTTGGTGGAAGCAGTGGTGCATACGAACTCATCGTGTGTACTGAACGGTGACGATGTGCGATTGCTGATGCAAGATAAATTGTCAAGATCGAATAGATGTACAATAAAAAAAGCACATACTCGCAAGCGAGAAACTCGTCATAGCACAGCAAGGCGCCCCTAAACTGTAACACAGCAAACTCAGAGGCCCATGAAAGAGGCCAAAACCGGCATCGTTCGCCCGGCTTTCTCAAAGACGTGCCGTATGCATCCAACCATAGGCAGTTGGGTGCTTCGGTAGAGACCCATTGAGGTAGACGTTGGAGGTCAGCCATTTTGTGCTTCGAGTTCCCAAATGGAAAACAAAGAGAAGGATGTGAGACAATGAAGAAGCTTTTCTTTGCAATAAGAGAAGAATCGCGTTTCTCTCAAACCCCGTCATTTATTGTAACATACTGTCTCGTTGATTGAACCCCTAACATTGCAATCCAGCTGCGACAAGAATAACAAGATTGACACGGAAGAAACAGTGTGTATCAAAATGATTCCAAGAACACTTCCTCCTGGATTGCAAAAACAAAGTGTGCAGTGTTTTTTCAGCCTCATCTTCTGATCTCGTTCCGTGTATCATGAATCTTTGGGCAATTCGCGTATCAAGATCATTTGTGACCTTCATACTTTTGTAATCCTGATTAAGAATTACAAAGTCGGCTAGAGCGTTCTTCGTGCATAAGAGTCGACTGTTTGCGCTGTCTTGTCTGATTTTTCTGTTGACCTTCACCCCCTTTTTTTACTATTTTGTTTTCTTCTTAAATCGCTCCTTCCCCGACTTCTGTGTCATTCTCTGGACCCACATTTCAAGACTAGAGGGCTTGGGGGAAGGCGCGGGCGCTTAAAAAGTGGGTTATTTTTAGACCTCCTGCCATATTCCCTCATTATCCTCTTTGACACGAGAGAAGGCTCGCTCTGTGTGGCCCCAAATTCAACCCCACAGCACAGTGAGGCTGCATTTCTGCTGCAAGCCTTCAACACCGACTCAACTCCGGACCTATCGGGCCTGTCCCTGCGCAAACTGGTGCAGACATAGGAAACTCGTAAAGTCGGTTTTTCGTTTCGAAGAGTCGAGAGCAGCGAGACAAGCGAAGGAAGCGACGAATGATTGTGTGTAAAAAAAGAAAGTAAGGAATGAATATGGGCAAAAAGCGGCGGGCAAAGATAAAAACAACTGACGCGATATGAGGCCATTGGCAAAGACGCGACAGGCGCAAAGCACCGCAGGCGGTGCTCTTTGACTCAAACAACCGCGGATAGCAGTTGTGGCCGTGCAGATGTGCAGAGAAAGAGCTGGATAATAATATACGACTTCTGCGTCTGTATCAGCAGACGCGGCTGCAGTTGCCGAGAGAAAGAAGGGATGAAATCAGCGAACGGGCTGTGGCTGTGCAGGTAACATCAGGGCCCGGGACCAACTATCATAGAATATCGAAATATATGGAACACGAGGCTGGCGGATCCGACAAGAATAGATTCGACAAAAATAACGGCAGGACCCAAAATGTATCGAGAAAGGCTCAAAAGGAACGAAAGAATGTCAATACAAGAATAAAGTGAGGCTGAAGGACTGCAGCGATATTTAGCGGCTCAAAATAGCGAGGTCCAGCTGGAGGCAGATGAGCCGCGTGCGCCAGTGCCGCATCCTGCGACGCATTTGCCGTCCGGAACGTCGAGATCCCGGGAGAGAGATGTTTATCTGGGCCAGGCGGAAGGATGGATCTTGTCGACAAATGAAAGTGCAAGCAGTGAGAACCGGCCCCATCTCGGGACGGCGGGAAGCCATGCTATGGCGTGAAAGCTCCATTGTCGTCTGGTAGTTTAACCACCAAAGGATCTGCAGCGCGGCTTCCAATATCATCGACGACGTCCTATATGGATTTATTCTGGGACAGTACACATTATTTCTACTTTTGGCCTGGCTCTTTTCGGCACTGCAAATGTGTGATCAACGAGAAGTAACGAGAAGGTATCACTGTGCTATGACGTTGACCTTTTTCTTCCCATTTGGTTTTTGATTACCACCTTCTACGCAAGACAACTGACCTAGAAAACCGCTCCAAAGACGGCCAGTGGGGTTTGGTCATCTTAAACTGTCGGCATTACTTAGGAAGGTAGGTATTTGAGCTGGCTGGAGTGCTTTAAAATGCGTAGAAATAATTTGAAGTAAATAAATACGGAGTGGTTTCAACTTCTTGCCACTGATAAACGCAAGCAGACATATGTAAAACACGCGGGGGCTTCAATTCTATTCCCCATCACTCTGACTACCGTTGCTGACAACGATAAGCGATAGACGGACATATTTATTGACGATCCCAGTTAACATGGCTCACATCTCCGGGAAAGCTCTTCCCAGTTTCTCAGAACAAGTTGGTATTCAGAATTCGAAATTGGCGATGTAAAATGATGATGCGATCGCTTTTTTCGGAAATGTTGACTCGCACCCATCACGAGTCAAGGTTGCAATAACCTCAACCTTGATATGATGATGTTCATTAGCATCGTTATACAGGCTGGTGTTCCTGATTCAATTCTTTAAAATCGTATTTTGCCTTTGCATCAAGGCTGCCAAGGTGATACCGCATATTTTGAGACACATATGGTAGGCGATTTTCCATTAGCAGCCACGGCCTTCGCTGGCCTTCCTAGTTTTGATTGAGCGTAGTTAAACACCAAAATATAACTTCCTCAAAACCCATCCTGGCCACCTAAAAAGAAGAACAGGCAGAGACTTTGCCGTGCAGTTTCTCAGGTTCCGGTCGCAAGATGATCGCTCTGCATATGGTAAGATACCTCTTTGCCCCTCAACTTGGCAATTGGAGTGCCCAGCGATACTTTATTTCCTATATCGCAAAGTCTAAAACTCTCCTAACTTCGAGCACACATGCATTACTTACCATAAATCTTGAATAACGTATGCGTATGGAGCTGTATATCATTGCCAGGGACAAAGTTCAGATACAAGGTACTTGCCGTGGGGATCACATATTTGTGGCACCTCCCCCTTTGTTCCTTGTTGACTTTTTCTACTTCGTGCTCCTCTTTTTGACGCCAAGCTATAAAGGGATTTTGACGTGACACAAGAGCTTATAATTGGGATGAAAAACTACGTTCTCGAGGCACCGCATACCGTCTTTCGAGTTTCATGGATTGAATTGAAGCCCTGATATGGGGTACGAGCCCTGCCCGATACCCAGAGCGCCGCTACTGACGAGGCCACTGTTCCGCACGTCCACTTCCCTAGCTAGAAGTCCGAAAAGGCTGCCGAGATAAACCGTGTGGATAACGAGAAGGCTCAGACGACCGAGATCGCCGTGTAGTGGGAATAAAAAATCTCGAATAAAGTGAGACACAATATGAATGATTGAAAAATTGGGGTGCGAGCGCCATTTTGAATACAAACTGGATGGCATCATGTCAATTGTTTAAAGTGAACTATGCCAAGAATAAAACATGTAATGCGAAAGTCAAGATGTAGTTTAAAGAGTAATGAAAGAACAAAAACGTAAACCAAGAAAAATTACTAAAAAAAACAACAAAATAAACCAACGTTCAAGTAAAGAACGTTAAGCAAATGCACGGCGCTTTACAAAACAAAAAATTATGCCATGATAGTCTTGAAAGCTCGCAGTAGCAGGAATGATAATGTGATAATTTTAGGCCATAGCTGCTCTCGTATCGCCCAAAATTATATTTAGTTGCTGAAAGATGGTTAGTCGGGGCCAGTCCAGGTAAACAAAACAACATAATAAAAACTTACTAAATCTGCAGCGGCGCAACTTGGTCGACCTGGTACATCCAGTTGCCGTTGCTCTCCTCCACAACCAGCCAGTCGTAAGGGAACTGCACTAGGTGGCCCTGCATCATCTTGAGCAGGTCTTCGGCGTCCGCCTTGGACAGGATTTCGTCCGTGCTGCCCTGGAACCCGCGCCGGCTGCCGCGTGTATTGGCACGCTTCCGCCGCTTGACCGATCCTGGGTTGGTGCCGCCGCCCGTGGCCGTCGTAGCCGTTGTCGCCGTCGCCGTCAGGTTGGACAACCCGCTATTAGTGTTGTTGCCGTTGCCGTTGCCGTTGGCGTCGGTGGCGGTGGTGGTGGTGGTGGCGTTGTTAGCACCGTTGTTGCTGCTGCCACCGCCGCCGTCCTTCTCCGACAGTCGTGCTGGCTTCTCCTGCTCCGAGAACGTCGTGCGCCGGTTCTTGCCCTTGACCGTACCCGAAGAAGAAGGCCCAGAAGCACCGAGACCCGTCTTCTCGTTGATCTTGTTGGCAACTGAATCTTTGGCGTCCTTGGCGTTGCTGAACAGGTGGAAGCGCTGTCGGGTAAGACCGAGCTGTAGCCGTGCGGAGGACCCGAAACCGACGACGGGCGTCGCTTGAACGCATTCTCAGCTGCTGCTGCCTTCTCCATCTCAGTCTTGTTGGACGACTCGCCAGGGCCCATGTCCGTTTCCGACGGGAAGCTGTCCTTGGTCGCTGGCCGCTCGGTGCTGTTCTGGCCGCTGCTCTTCTCAGCGTCCGCATGGTTGTGCATCATCGAGGCGACGACCTTATCGCCGATGTTGGCAACGGCTTCCAGAGCACTCGGTGCGGGAACACTGATGCCGGCACCGCCGCCAGCTGCGTGCCTAGCGGGGGGCTGGCCGCGGTTGCCCGCCTCGGTCCGTTCGCTGTCGTCGCCCTTCTTACGGGATTCCATGCTTTCCTGGAACCGGGCACCGTACGCGATGAACTCCTGGAACTCGTGCCAGTTGGTGGCCTCTGAGTCAGGAAGGCATCGGAACACACGGCGGTAGATTTTGGTGTTGTTTTCGGCGGCACGGTTCCATACGTCGTCGATGAAGGCTGGATCGAGAGGATCACGCATGCAGTCGCGAGTGATGCGTGCCAGTCGGATATCAGCAGCTAGAGGGTTCACAGGCTCGTCGGGCGGGCCACCAATGTCGTGTCGTCTGTCACAGGCAATGGCGGGAGCACGCCAGTCTGTGCATACTTGGTCTGCTCTTGTGCAACCGTGTCTTCCGTCGTACAGGCGGAAGCACATCCAAGTTTCCACCTGTGTTGGAGGCCGATGCCATCGAAGCGTGAGTAGCGCGGTCGTTGGCAGCGCTGTTGTGGGATGCCGAGTGGCGAGCAGTATTGTGCACGGGCCTGGTGGGGAGCAGTTTCTCGTCTCTTGCGCCCTCGTCAAAGGAGCTGTTGACGAGCACCTCATGGCCGTCGACCACGGTTGAATCACGCAGCCGGTCGGTGCCCTTCTTCTTAGCAGCGGTCCAATGGTCCTCACCGTGGCCCTCCACATCACGAGCCTGCTTCTCGCTGTCAGGCGGGTGCTCGTGAAAGGTCTCCCTGTCCATGACTGGTAATTTCGACGGCCGCCTTGAATGGACTGACGACGCGTCGTCCGAGGCGTAGACCTCTAGGTCAATGTTGTGGTTGAAGCTACTAACACGTTGCAACTTGGAGTAGGGAGAGGCGTCGCTGGGAGCGTTAACGGCGTCGGCTACATCCTCGACAGAAGAGCGCAGGCGATTGGCGCGCGACTGAGATGGAGTAGCGACACCACCTGGCGAGATGTCCGATTGAATTGTGCTGTTGTCGTCGCTGTCGTCGTCATGGCCGTCCTGCTCGCCAACGTCGCTGTAGATCTGGTCCATTTCGGCCTCGAACTCGGCCTCACGGCGCGTGTCCTCCATAATCTCGTCCGTGTCAAGGCCTAGGTGCTCCTGCATCAGACGGAGACGCAGGGTGTGTGCAAAGCGGCCCACGCGGTACGGCTTGCCGGCCATGGTTGACGATATCATGTCCCGGTCGCGGACAACGGCAGCCACTTCCGAGTCGCGGTCACCGAGCAGGGATCGTTCGTTGATGTTGGCCGAGCCAATGAGGGCAACACGGTCGTCCACGATAATGCACTTGGCATGAATGTAGAGCTGCTCGGTCGTGAGGACCGTCTTGTTGTTGATCTTGCCCCACTGACGCAGACTGAAGAACTGGATGTAGTCCTCGGGCTCGATGCCTGCTGCACGCAGCCGACCAAAGATGGAGTTCTCGCCACGGCAGATGCTTCGGTACTGGCACTGGAGGATCAGACGGACACTGGTGCCCTCCTGATCGGCGACGGAGTTTTGGAAGCCGGGCATCAGGGGAATGATGATGACGCATTTCCAGTCCTCGTCGTCGCGGTAGGCGCGTATGATGCGGTCAACCAGTGCGTCGCCGACACGGTTGACAATCTTGACATTGAGTGTCTCCGTACTGGTGATGAAGAACTGGTTCTCCATGTAGACAAAGTGCTCAGACTCCTCGATCATGCTGATGTATGCCGTCTGGATGCTGCACTCGACATCAGTGATGCCAAGTGACCAAGCTGACGCGGACCGTAGAATCTGGACCTCACAGGTGCCCGACAGACCAAGGCTCTCTAGGTCCTCCTTCCGATAGTCAGGGGGCGGAAGAAGGAAAGGCGTCGGACGCGTAGGCTTGCGACCGCGACGAACGTAATTCCAGCGCTGAACGAAATGGCGGGTCAGATCACGCGCGGGCTGGCCGACAATCTGCATACCGACGTCGTGCCAGGGCATGCGCGGAACCTTGGTGCGATCGTACATCTCCTTGTATGGTTCACGAAGACTGAAGAAGTCCTGGACGCGCGGGTTTGAGTAGTCCTTGCCGGGCCACAACTGCGTATGGTCTGCATCCCGGGGCTGCTCGTCCATTTCGAAACCAGTGGGCTTGTCATCGATAAGACTGTGTTGCGGGCTGTCCCAACGGCCAAAGCAGAGATCGATACCTCCAACGAACGCTACGTCGTGGTCAACGATGCAGATCTTTTCGTGGTGCGCAAAAAAGAACTGATTCTTTTTGAACTGGTTGGGTGAGCGCTGCACAAAGATGTTGGGATGCAGGTTGAGGAGCGAGAACTTGGTGTATTCGGAGTCAATCGGAATGGCGGCCTCGACGTTGCGGTAGATGATGACAAAGATCTTGACGCCCTCGGCGGCTTTGCGCTGCAGGAGACGATCAAGACGCCACTTTTGGCTGATACAGGCGGGCCGACGCATATACAACTCCGGGCTGAGCCACCAATCATGGATGTAGATGACGTCCTTGGCCATGGCAATGGCACGGGACACGTTCCACATGTAATCACGGCCGTCAACGAGCCACTGGGCAAACACACCAGTGCGCACAGGCGCAAAACTGTCGAAGCGGTTGCGGCGGTGCCAGGGCGTCTGCTTAAGCATGTCGACAATAGACTCTTCGAACTGGCCGATCAAATGTTGGTTGCGAGCCCAGAGTTTGACCTTGCGCTCGGAGGTGAGGAGGGTGAGGGTATGGTGCTTGAGGCGGTTCTTGCTTGTCGACATTTCAAGCTCAGCAGCCGCCACTGAGGCCTTGCCGTTTGCAATCTGTTGCTGCTTGCGCTTCGTCTTGGAGATGATGAGGAACTTGGGTCGATGAGGTAGACGTCGTAGATGTTCATGTTCTCGGGGGATTCGACGCAGACAATGTAACTCTGTCGGACAAGGAACCACTTGCGGCTATGACGCTCAATGACCTTACCAGGCGTCAGGACGCGGCGGAAATCCAAGCCCTTGGAGGACTGGATGTGCAAGAAGCACTCCTTGCCATGGTAGCTGCCTTCAGCAGCCAGGCGCACGCCCAGTGCGGACAGCTCGAGGAACCGACAGAGACGGTTACTGTCAGCACGGAAGATGAGCCAATGCACCATTTCGTTAAGGTACTTTTGCAGCATCCGTTGCTGGCGCTCAACGTATTTGCGTCTCTGGGCCGCTTCATCGAGAAGATCGCCCGCAACCGGTGTTCCGTCGGGGTTGACTGGGCCGGACTGGCGCCGAGTGATGCCACCCAGAACCCCGATACGGGACTTTCTGCGGCGATAATTCATACGGCCACTCGGCCCTCAGCATCAGTCGCCGTGCCTTCGCCTGCGGTGCCTTCTCCAGCCGTTCTATTGCCGTCTGGCGCACCTTCATCGCTGTGGACACTGGCGGCATCCTCCTCGTCATCCAGTTTGACACCACGAAGACCACGGACGTAGGGAAAGGCTGAGATGGGAAATTTTGGCTGCTTCGGACGCCCGCCGATCTGAGGCGTGTGCAGGTACTTGTCGTTGCGGGCCAACTTGTACTTCCAGTGAAGCTCCAAAATCTCGCCAATGGTCCGTTTGATCGTCCATTTCATCCTACTAGGGCCGCTGCCATATTCGAGATCGATTGTAAAGAGCCAATGGCGCTCGCTGTCGCCGTCCTGGACCGGGGAGCTGTCGCGGATATTGAGCTTGACCTGCTCGAGCAGCACAGGAATTCGCTTGTTTCCGTGCTCGTCTCGCTGTATCATGCTGGCGAGCATCAGCACAGCCGGGGCGCCTGCCCGCAGCTCAGCCATAAGCTCGGCTGACTTCATATAGTCAAATCCGTCCTCTTTCTTCTGCCGAAGAAGCTTGAAGGTACTCTTCATCTGACGCCACTTTTGGACACCGTAGGTGGTAGCCCGGTCTCCGGTGTTGAAAAATGCGCGACGGGGAGTCGTGGCGTCGCCGTCTGATATACCACCTCCAAAGTAGGTCATGCGGCGGAGATGGCCAACGGTGCGGCCAGAGGAAGGTCCGCCGTTTCCGACCTCCTGGTCTTCGCCGCGTCCCACCCATGAACTGCCACGACGCCACCCATGCTGGCGGTTGAGATGATCGCGGCCTTCGCCTTCTGACAGGCCACCACGGTGGTCAGATGGATCAGGCATTGTTGCACGACGCTGAAGCAGCATGTTGCGGCGGTTGGAGGGAAGCGGCGAGTTGGGCTCGGTGGACACGCCTGTGGAAGCAGCTGTGGTAGACGGACCAGCTGCTTGTAATTCTTTTCGCGGGCGAATATACATGCGCCGCTTGCGTCTCCTAGGTCGAGCGCCGGCATTATCGGTCGTAGCTTCGTCGGCGGTTTCTTCGGCATCTGCATCGGCGTCGGCTTCAACATCGCTGTCATTTTCATTTAGGCTTCGTGCGAGTCGGCTCCCACGGGCCACGGTTGGTGAGCTTGCATTCGAGAGTGGTGCGCCGTGCGCGCCGTCTTGTTGGCCCCCAGAGCCGGGTGTTCTTGGTGCAGGAAGGCCGCCTTGCACAGCCAAGGCTTTCAAACGGGACATGAACTGTCTCGACCGAGACGGGTTGGCAGGGTCCCACGATCCTTGACGTTGGTGGCCACCGGCGGGCGCTGGGTCAATAAGGATGTCGGACTGAGAGAACTGCACACTGCGACGACGTCTCGGACCGGGCGTTACTGGCGGTGACTCAACAAACCCCTCGTGAGCCTCCCCATTCTCAGCTAATACGGGGCGCGAGTGTGCCATGCCGCTCTCGTCCGTCGCTAGGCCGTCTACGCCGGTCGTGGCATATTGTCCGTGCGGCCGCCCGGTATCGAAGTAGTCTTCCGCTTCGTGTTGTGTGTTATGGTTCTGGCCTGAGAGGGAGGTCGCTGGGGAGACTTGGTCGGAGATCAAGCCGCTTGTCGGGGGAGCGAGAATTGCTCCGTTGCTGTGTGTCGCATCTCCGACTGCTGGTGCGGCGGAAGCAGACTCGGGTATTGGGGGTAAGTCTTTCTCGAGCATCGAGGGTGCGGGGCCCAATATCGAGGCCTCGCTGGCAATGTTGCTCATTGGCGGTCGAGAGCCATCTTCAATGGTTGCTGACATCCTGACGTGGTTGGCAGGAGCTTTCTTTGTGGCACTAATTCGGCCGGCCTGTGGAACGGGAAGATGAGCGGTTAGAAAAAGACAAACAAGGGAAAACGCTAGCTAGGCAGAGGCCATGGGAAACGAGGCCGAGACACAAAGTTGAGCCACTGGACAGGTTGGGATGATGGCAGGTCCGCAAATACGCCCGCCAAGGACGAAGGCGTGTGTGCATACCGTACGTAGGGCAGCCTGACCACGTCTACACTAGCACCTGCAGGTCACTCGAGGCCATGCAAGGTGCCAAGCAGACGTTAGAAACCGGGAATAACAAGTTTTGCTCAAAAAGAAAGAATACACAAGCTGTCGAGTCGCGTATTGGTCTCGTTTGGTGCTCGGTCGACGGCGTTGGAGATGGCCAGGAAGCTAGGAGACCGAACACGAAGACGTGGCAGCCTTGATTGTTTTCAGTCTCTCTTTGTTTTCTGATACAGGTGGTGCACAGCCAATGAGCACTTTGTATCGCCTCGGGATGTGTGGCCGCCTAGAAGCTCGACGCTTCGAACGAGTTGTTGATTTGGGGGTGTGTTGCGATGAACTGGTGCTCTGGTTGGGAAGCTCCGATGTGAGTGAGGTAAACAGACACTGGCGAGCAACGAAATCGCTGGGCGGAAGAAACAAGGGACACTGAAGTCCAATGGTGGTCGTCGGGATCGGGATTGCGATTGAATCCACAGAAAAGTGGCAGAGACGGGGATGCAGTTTCGATTCTCGCCGAGGGAGGATGTGGGCAGCCGTGCTTGACGATGAGCACAGGAGGTCTGGATCTGTTGAGGTAGGTGCTGTCGGATGCTCCTGCTTTGCGTGGGTTTTTCTGTGTGTGGTGCCTCCCTTTTTCGTATCTTACTTTGGCAGCTGCGACCGACAGCCCCTAAGGGGCTCTCATTTACTGGGGGAAATTAGGCGGGCCCCACTGGTGATGTCAATCCACTCACTAAGGTGTGGCGATTGGCGCACCCTGATAGGCTGGCTGGAGAACCTGGCGAGCCTGGATCCGGGGGCCTACACCGTAACAGAAAGAAGGCTGGCGCCGGGCCTGGTGCGGCGTGCTGATTTGTTTCCAGAACAACTACGTCGTACTCCGTAAAAGTGCACTACTATCTTACTGGTTTGGCCCTTCATGGAACGCTCCTTCCCTCGCCGGAGATCTGTAATATGCTTTTTCTTTTATCCCGTCGATCCAACGAAACGATTTCGCATGGCAGGTGCGTAGCTCTCAGGGTGCCCAATGCGCAATATGGGAAACACCGGATTGATGCATACTGGGCATTGAACGTTGCTTCGAAACGAATTCTTTGATTCGTGCTGGGCTGCTCGTAGATGTACATATATTGAAATTACTCGCCGTATTGTTTTGTCTCGCATAGGCACGTCTCACAATTGCTTGGCTTGCTTCAACATACTTCGCAGCCTTGGGTTTATCCTCGCACCACTCGAGCCAACCATTGCAAAGTGAACACACCCTGTGCTGTTTTAAGATTGAGACCATCGCAGCAGTTTTGAGATATCACATTGGCCGACGAGGCTGCAGCAAAAAGACGTGGTCGAGAAAAGATGACCTGTCTGGTACCAGCATTTTCCGGCTGCGACAAAACGTCATCGCATCTGAGCCGTCATCCTGATGCCACACACTCGATGTTATCGGGACCCTCGACCAGGGGGGTGAGAAGCCGATAAGAGCTTTTGACTCTATGGTGGTCGGTCGTCAGTTGGCGCGGTATCACGTGATAGAGACCGAGAGAGAGCTGAAAAAAGGGGGAAACAGCTAAACAGCTGGGAGTCAATAGTAAATAGCAAATAGCGGGGTCATTAACGCGCTTTCCCACTGTCACCGCCAGAACGACGCGTCGTATTTCTGGCTGCTTATCCTGTTTCAGCGACCATGACCATTAGCACAAAAGTTGCAGCCTCACATCTGGACCTGGGATTTTGTCGACATTACACCGTTTCTCCACGTGGCAAGCCAACATGCCTAGGTAAGTGTACTGTGACTTTTGATTTACATGACTCCTGAAGCCACAACTATTGACATTGGGCAGAGAAATCATCACCATCCAAGCTGGCCAGTGCGGCAACAGCAGTATGTTGTCTATGCCCCTCTACCTCTTTGTCTGGACTTGTGGCGCCCTCTAACCCCGCAGTCGGCAGTCAGTTCTGGCAACAGCTCTGCCAGGAGCACGGCATCAGCCAGGATGGCAACCTCGAGGAGTTTGCAACCGAGGGCGGCGACCGGAAAGACGTCTTCTACTACCAGAGCGACGACACCCGATACATCCCGCGAGCCATTTTGATCGACCTCGAGCCACGCGTGATCAACAGCATCCAGACGGGGCCCTACAAGAACATCTACAACCCCGAGAACTTTTATGTCGGCAAGAACGGCATCGGCGCGGGCAACAACTGGGGTGACGGCTACCAGACGGGCGAGCAGGTGCACGAGGAGATTATGGAGATGATTGACCGCGAGGCCGACGGTAGCGACAGCTTGGAAGGGTTCATGCTGCTGCACTCGATTGCCGGCGGTACCGGGTCCGGTCTGGGCTCTTTTCTGCTGGAGCGGCTCAACGACCGGTTTCCAAAGAAGGTGATTCAGACGTACTCGGTCTTCCCCGACACAACGGCAGCCGGTGACGTCGTGGTGCACCCTTACAACAGCATTCTGGCCATGCGGCGACTGGTGCAGAACGCGGACTCCGTGGTCGTGCTCGACAACGGCGCGCTGTCGCACATTGCCGCCGACCGCCTGCACGTGCAGGAACCCTCCTTCCAACAGACAAACCAATTGGTAAGATCCGTCCGACGCAGGCGGCCCTCGTTGCATTGAAGATGATCGATGATCCTAACGTTGCCTCCCTCCAGGTATCGACCGTCATGTCGGCCAGTACCACGACGCTGCGCTACCCCAGCTACATGCACAACGACCTCGTGAGCATACTGGCCTCGCTCATCCCCACACCGCGCTCCCACTTCCTCATGACCGCCTACACCCCCTTCACCGGCGACCAGGTCGAGCAGGCCAAGACTGTGCGCAAGACGACCGTGCTTGACGTCATGCGCCGCCTCCTGCAGCCCAAGAACCGTATGGTGTCGACGGCCCCCGGCCCCGGTGGCAAGGCGGGCCGCAAGAGCTGCTACATTTCGATTCTCAACGTCATCCAGGGCGAGGTGGACCCAACGGACGTACACAAGAGTTTGCTGCGTATCCGCGAGCGGCGGCTGGCCACCTTTATTCCCTGGGGCCCGGCAAGCATCCAAGTGGCGCTGACCAAGCGGAGTCCGTATGTGCCCATGAGCCACCGTGTGAGCGGTCTGATGCTGGCCAACCACACAAGCATAGCAACACTCTTCAAGCGCATCGTGCGGCAATACGACGGCATGCGGAAACGCAATGCGTTCATCGACGCATACAAGAAGACGGCACCCTTCTCGGACAATCTGAGCGAGTTTGACGAGGCACGGGAGGTTGTGACGGACTTGATTGGCGAGTACGAGGCTGCCGAGGAGGGCGACTACCTGAGTGCACCACATGAAAAGGCTGCAGCGGCAGAGGACCCGAGAGACCGGTAATGTCTCTTGCGGCTCATACTGTTGCTCGCCTCCTTCTGTTTCCCACGGGCTTTCTCCTCCTGGTGTATTATTGATTCCCCTGCTATGTTTCTGCTGGCGCGCTATTTCTTTGATTTTCAAATTTGGGCTGGCGCGAATTATGCCATTATGTTGCCACCAGGGCTTGCATTTTACTCATGTTGTCATGCACGAAATTAAAAGAAGAATGATGACGTTGTACGCTCTCGACTTCTTCATTGACCGACGAATTTTGAATAGCCGGGTACATCACTTCAAGGCCAGGGCTTTGCTATCATAAAAGTAGTGTTCATTCAATGTCTTCTCTCATACTGAAAACGGCCGGTGTATCTTGCCGTATGGTCATTGCTTTTTCTACCACTAGACCTTCAACCAGTTGCTCCCTCTTCCACCACCCTCCCTAAACATGCTTCTCTCCTCCACCTGACTCGCCGTATTACCATCATACATTGACGCAGACATAAGCAAAGATGAATGGAAATGCAATAAAAAAGCACAGTAGAAGAACATCATGTAGAAACCCGAGAAGGGTGTACACAATGGAGATGGCGAGATTGATCGGCGAAAGCAAGGCCCCGGCGGTGAAAGCCGTCACAGCAACAGCACTATATGAGACAAATGGGCTGGTGCCGTCGATTCTGTTGAGAAACTCTTTTTGACACCTTGATCAGCAGCTGCAGAGCAACGATGTAAAATCATCAACGCACAATGGCGAAAGAAGAGAGGAATTCGAAAAAGAAAGAAACTCAAAGAGTAGAAAAGCACTATGGGGGAATGATACCCATGAACCGGTTAGCATTCTCCGCACGAACAATGCTCTTGGTAGTTGTCGCCCATCTAGAACCTTGCAATCCCTTTGTAGGTGGTTTGGTGTTGGTATCCGGGAGAGTAAGTCGGGACATGCGCTCGGTCAGCGATTCAAGGTTGGTCGAGATCGACGAGTGAGACACGTCGCTCGGCACAGTTGGTGACCGAGTCACAAGCTGCACGGCCGGCGTATTACCAGACAAGACCGCATTGATTTCGGGTTGGGAAGGTCTCGTCTTAGGCGGTGGACTTGGCTGGAACGGTTTCGCCATTGGACTCAAAGTTGACTGGAACTTGTTGTTCGTGCGGCTCGAGGAAGGCGTGTGCTTAGGCGTGACGAGCGCCGTTTTTGGAGGGTCCGGCTTTGATGCAAGAGGCAAGAAGTCAAGTTGGAAGAGCACATCTGGAGGGGGTGCTGCCTGCTCCCGTAGTCTCGTTATCTCATCGCGGGCGTATCTGAGACGACACACAGTGTCTGCAATCTTGGTTGCAGTCGGTCTCTCCTTGGACAGCATGGCAAGCAGAGCCTGCAAAAGTTGTTTCGCGGACAAGAGCTGGGTGTCCTTTGTGTCTCCGAGGGTCGACCGAAGGTTGGTAAAGACCGACTTGGCAGCAGCCTCTCTCTTCTTTTCCCCGACACTGTCTAGTATGCGGCTCATTGCCTCAAACTTGGGAAGAATCTCAAGGAGTGAAGCCTGGAGGCATTCCATACTTTCCGTAGTGTCATCTGCACCAAGCCCGTCATTGTGTGTAATCGGAGCCGGTTTTGTTGGCGTGGCAGAATCTGTGGTGTGACCGGGAAGAGACTGAATGTGAGGATCCAAAGAAGGTTTCGGCACAAAATGCGCCTTTGACTCCATCGCAGACGTAACTACAAGAGCTGGAGCGAGCTCAGCAACTGGTTTCGCGTCGGGACTTCCTCTTCCACCGCCTCGCTTGGAGCAACCGAGCCGTGGGTGCTATCAACGAACACATAGGACTCGGCATCCGCAGGCGTAACAAAGAGAGACGATTGAAGAGACCCCAGGTCCATGGCATAGGAAGACGACATGGCAGACCGAGTAGTCGGTCTAGATCCATTCGCATCCACGGCCTGGGACAGGTCGACAAGGTCGCACGCTTTGCCGTAGTTGTCGACTTCGTAATTATGAACAAGGTCGGCCGTGCGACTTTTTAGGCCTGAGGCAGCGCTCTTGTTGTTTTTCAAAACATTGAGAGTCGACTTGACTTCGTAGGTCTCCTCGTATTTGGTACCAGGACGAGCCCCAGCGGCAGAGCCGCACACAGTATCCTCTGTAGTCTTGCTTGTAGGCGTTTCAGGTGGCCCGCTCACCTTTCCAGCGGCTTTGGGCGGCGGCGGCTTCTCAAGAGGCACAGGTACAGAACCATTTTTTTCCGCAGGCTGCTTCACAGGTGCAGTCGTCGGGGTGGCGTTGGAGACCGGGTCCGGCTTCCGTGCCTTCAGAGCGCGGAGTTCCTTCATGAAGGTTGCAATCTTGTCCTGACTGCCAAAGACAAGGCGGGTCGTGGTGATAGAGGCACCGTCAGCCTCCTTGAACTGCGGGCAGAGATCGGTCGATGTGGTGAGGTAATTGAACATGCTCACGATCGGGTACTCAAGGTACTTGGAGCCCTCCAGGTAGATGTGGAAGGTTCCTGGGTCCGAGTCGGACGGGGCAACCAAGTAGACAACACCCTCTCCCTTTGCTAGTCGATCAGCGACGCGAATATTGACCTGGTACGCAACTTCGGCGGGAACAGGGTCTTGGGGCCGTGAGGCCTTGACAACCTCGGGGGGCGGTAGTGCAAGAGGCGGTGGTCTTCTGCCTGGATTGAATGGAACCTGGATGGTGCGCTGGGGTGTCGGCGAGAATCCTGCAAGACGACGCGCTACGTCGTCATTGACACTGCCAAAGTTCTTTGGAGCGAAAGCTGCGCTGGAGGCATTTGGAATGAAACGGGGGCCCTGTGGATAAATGGGTCAGAACGACTGATGCCACGCTACATGGTATGAAAAGCTGTCTTTGTTCCTAAAGTATCGTACCTATTCTGACTCAAGCCAGAGAAGGGAGAATCTGCAGGCAGCATGTCCGGCAAGGGGCGGTTCGTCTGAAAAGTATCTGAATTCCGTCCAAGGCCCGGGGGAGGAAGGCCAGGAGGGGGTCTTCTTTGCTGCGGGAAATACTGGGCAGGAATGGCAGGAGTCGCGCCTGCGGCGTGCAGACGGCCTCCGCCAATACGGTCGAGGCCTTTGACGGCTTCAGCATCGTCGTCGTCAAAGGCGCCCGATTGGATAGCAGCTGGTCAAGTCAGTCGGTTGAAACACGAAAATCTGACCCAGGCAAAGGATACGGATCTTGAACACACTCTTCCACTTGCTGGCAACGGGTAGGATCTTTCTCGGAGGCGCGGCAGCCTTGGCAATAAGTGTGCTTGCCATGCCGGTGCGGACGGTGTGACCGCGTTGTCCATTTTCCAGCTCGAGATCGTCCACACGCGTCATTCCCAAGTCACTCTAGATAGGTTAGATAAGATTTGTCTCAAGGTAGTGTGCAAGACACTGGATGATATCGAGAGAGGGGAAAGAGCTAACTCTCATTGCCTGCAAAACGGACTCCTTGGAAGGAGGACCCATGTTGGCATTCATCGTGATCAGAGAGAGGTGTCAATGTATATTTGGGTGAGATGGTGCTGAGCTTCTGTATTGAGTGTAAGTGAGAATCCCAGGTTCATTGGGCATTGCCGTATAGTGAAACAGTACAGCACGAGTATCTGATCAACGTGCAATACAACAACATGTATCGAAAGAAGGGGCACAAACTCACGACTTGGTGACTGTCAGACAAGGCCGGTCTGCGTGAAGAGCAGCCGCGTGAAGCTTGTCAGCGTGCTTTCAGACGACTGTCAAGAACAGTGCAGCGTGAAGGAAAACGAGCTCGAAAACTTCGGGGGGGTGAGAGGAGTGATGTTTATAAAGCCAGGGGTGATGAAATCGAGATGGCCGACGTGGAGACAGTCAACAAAAAAAAACTTCTGCTTGCGAGCACAGCAAAGGTGCTAGAATAGGCGGGCGAGAGGCTCTTGCCATAGACGAAAACAATAGAGCTCGTTCGCGTGCTGACCGGGCTACGAGATTTTGCCTATTAAGGAAGGAAGTCGCAAACAATCGTATAGGGAAAGAACGATGGAGCAAAAGTGCAGAACGCGTTCTGACATCTTCCAGCCTCACGGAAGGAGCGACTGGCCTCCTAGTATGCTGCATTGTTGGCAAGATCTAATGAATAAAGCATTTTTGTTGCTGGCAATAGGCCAACAGCTTCGATGAAAGCGTTTAGACATACATGCCCTGTCACGGACTAAAAAGGGACGTTGTTACTTTGAGGATGTAAAAGGAAATACAGGGAGGCTTGTTGCACACAAACGGAGCAATCAGGCTGTGAAGTCATCAGTCAGCAAAGAGAAGACGGTGAGGTTTCCTTGACTACACACAGAAGGCAGCACCACGAGATCTTGACCGTTCAAGAAGGTGCGATGCAAACATGATGCTCTTTCCGCTGCACTAATCCATCACTCATAACATCAAGCAATTGTCGCCAGTATCCGACATCAGGCAGCGTTCTCGCCTTCGGCTTGCTCTACAAAACCTCGTATCACAACACCATCTTCCACGTACGGCCACAGATACTGGAGAACACGGGATCCCGTCCGCTCTCCCCTAGTTAAACCAGTAATCGGCGGATTAGTAGTTGGGTCGGTGACGACCAGCGAATACCCGCTGCTGTACGTTTTTTTGCTCGTCCCGTTTTTTTTGCTCGTCCTGATTTTTTTTCTCGTCCTGTCTTTTATTCTCGTTACGATTACCAAAGCCCCAGGATTTAGCTTCGACTCTTCATACTGGCGATGCCTGTGGTGTATGGCTTCTAGTCGTCCAGAATCAACGGGTGATTTAGGGCGCTGAAGCTGCCGGCTAAATCACCTAGATAAATGAAGTAATAGAAATCACGAAGTGAAATAGCGAAGCTATTTAATAAGTTGAAATATTAAGATAAAGTGTAATAATTATTATATATTCGTAATTATTAAAATATAAAATTTACGAGGGTAAATATTTTACGGTATTTATACGCGCGTTACGTATTTAATATACGTAACGTTATATACCCCCCCTTCGTCTTTTCGGGGCGGAAAAATAATTAAATAATAAAATAATTTTATAAAATAAAAATATAAAGAAAAATATAACGAAATATAAATTATATATATTAAAGAATAAAGTAAGTTTCGATAATATTAACGGTATCGTAAAAAACTTTAAAAATAATTAATATAATTTACTTTAAGTCGCGGAACCGTTTTTTAATTATACGTATAATAATATATTAAAGGATTTATTATTAAAGTAAAAAAAGTTAACTTTATATATTAAATATAAGAATAAATTATTTATATAAACCGAGAGGCGGGTTTAATATATAAAGTTAAACGGTGGTTTATATTATAATAAAGTCGGGTATAATAACGGGATAAGGCGGCGGACTTAATATATTAATTAATTATATAAATAACGTTTACGGAAGTTACGGGGGAGTTAAAGCGGGCGTAACGGTAAGTTAAGCCGGCGTAGACGGTTAAAGCGCGGGAGTAATAAATATAACCGGCGGGAGTAACGAAAGTATAATTTATATTTAAATAATTATTACGGTAATACGGGTATTATATAAACGAAGTACGTTTACGGTTATATATATTTATTTAATTACGACGGAGTAATTAACGGCGTACCTTTTTTTAACGTATATATAAAAATAAACTTTATAATTAAACTCGTTTAAAAAAAAAAACGGGCCGTTATTAATAATTTTTAAAGTAGATAAGTTTTTTAAGTCCGTATTAAAAAGGCGGAGAGTAAATAATACGGATTAACTTAATAAATACGTACGTTAACCGGGGTTTTAATAATAATATACGGCCGTTTTAAAGGCCTTTTAAATCGTACGGTATAAATTAATCGTATTAAAGAATATATTAATAAAGTCGACGTACCGAATAATAAGGGCGAGTTAATTAATATCGTTAAATAATTAATCGTTAAAGTCGAGGTACTCGACGAGGCGGGTTAAAAGTTTACGATAAACGGCGTTATATAAATTAACGATTAAGACGTTTATAATATAAAAAGTAAAAAATCGTATAAATTATAATTAAATAATAAAAAAGAGAGTAAGAGAGAGGATAAAACGAGCGAAATAAATAAAAGTAATATAAAAGGGTAAAATAAAAATTAAAACGCGGTATCGAATATACGTAAAGGTTAAAAAAAAAAAGAGGGAAAAAGTAAAAAAATAAAGTATAAAAAAAAACGAAGGATAAATATTCGTAAAAAATAAACGATATAATTAATAAAAAGGGAAAGAACGATAATATATATAATTAAATACGGTAAAAGTTAATATAAACGAAAGTAATAAAAATAATAATAAAAAAAATATTACGAAAAATAATAAAAAAGAAAAGTTAAAAATAATAATCGTATTAATTTTACGTAATAAATAAAAACCGTAAATAAATAATTTATTTAAATAAAGGGATTATTATCGTTAAATATATTTATATAATTCGCGTATAATTTTTACGGTTATTTTCTTAATATACTCGCGTTTTATATTTAAGAATTATTTACGCGAATATTATAATAATTTAACGGGCTCGCCGTCCTCGATATATATTAAAAATAATATATTCGCGTACTTACTCTTCGGGATAATAACGTTATTAAGAGTATAAAGGATAAACCGATTATTATATTTATCGTCCTTTTTAAATACTTATAATAAACTTTCGTAATATAACTCGTTTTTATAACGACGCTTCCTTTCGCGTAATATTTAATTATTAATTTAAAAGTTTCGAATAACGGCTTTTTTTAATTATAAAAAGAAGCGTACTTTTATATATACTCGTTTCGTATTTATAAATAACTCTCTTTAATTATCGAAAATATTACGGATAAATCGTACACGGTTCTTTATTATATTAATTTTTTTATTTAAAGTATATTTACGGATATAATTAATAATCGCGACGCGCGGGTTATTTACGGAGCCGAAAGTAAAGTAAAATAAGGTAAATTTATACTTTTATAAGCGGTACGTATATATCGCGAGGGTTTCGCGATAAATAAAATACGCCGTAATTAATAAATTTTAAAGGAGTCGTCGTTATAAAATAAGTCGCGTAATATTTTTAATAATATTATTAAAACGTTTAATTTTATTATTTATTAAGGCGTTATAAAGCGTTATATTACGTAATATTATACTTATATTATATACCTTCGTTATAATATTTTTAACGACGAAAGCCTTATTATTATTAATAATAACTTCGCGTAGTAATCCGAAGCTTACCTCGACGATATTTATAACGGCGATTATAATCGAAGTAATAAGTTTTATCGTCGGAGGACTTATAATAACTTAACTTATATAATATTTAATAATAAAATATAAATATATCTTATTATATAATAAGTTAATAAAGTTAATACTTTAATACGAGAAAACGGGCGTAAAGTTATTCACGGGTAAAAAACGGTCGATTCGTATAAAAGTTTTATTAATTTAATAAATTAAATACGTTTATCGAGGGCGATAAAATATTATAATTATATTAAAGTATTAAAAATCGCCTCGTATAATATAAAGTAACGCGCCGGGTAAATAATACCCTTACTCGATATATATATTACGTATTTTATTAATTATTTCGCGTTTTATTAAAATAAGGAGAACGCCGCCGTTAAACGTAATAAGGTATAAACGGTTCTTTATTAAGTTAAAATACCGTTAAATAAAGTTAACGCTTAAACGGGGTACTTATTTTATCTTTATAAAAACTTATATATATTTACGAAGTTACCCTCCGTAAATATTTTAACCTCGTTTAAAATTAAAAGCTCGTCCTTTAATAAATAAATAAACGGCTTAAATATAAACGGTTTTAACGCGGTAATCTTTTAACGTATTACTTTTTATATTAATTATACGGCTTTTTCGTACGTAAGAGGTTCGTAACTAGGGTTATTTTATTATTATAAAAGATAATCGCGTATATTATAAAAACTTAACGTCGTCGTTCGTAAAGTTAATTATTAACGGCTCTTTTATAAAGTTAATAAGGTTAACCGCGGAGTCGCCGATTACGTATATTATAATAATTTTATTCGTAAAAGTATTATTTAAAGTTAAGGGTCGCGAAAATTAATTAATTATTATATTCGACGCGCCGGGCTTTTATACGATAATTAAGTCGAAATATTTAATCGTATTAATAAATCGTTATATTCGTAATATCGGTTCCTTTTACTTTTTAAAACCGGTAAAGTTTTAATAATTTATAACTATTATAATCGGTAATCCTTTTATATAATTTCGTTATTTATTAAAGGTTATTATAAATATTAAAGCTTTACGTTTTTACGACGAGTACCGTTTTTACGTCGGGGTAAAGGGGTAGTTAAAAAAAGCGATTAAGATTAAATTACGTAATAAATTATATAACGGATTACTTAAGGGAATTATTTTTCGTAATTAATATATAATAATACTTATATAATTACCGGAGGTATTATATATAAGTACCACCGGAAAGGTTTAACGGAAGGGATATAAGTTAATAATATTAACGAGGGTTTATTTTAACTTATAAAAAGCGGCTTTTACATCCTTATTAAGCTCGAAACGTACGCCCTTAAACGGGTTACTTATTAAATATTTAACGAGGGTACTTATTATACGAGAAAACTCCGGTATACTTATACGGTAATATCTTATAACTAATAAAAAGCCCTATACTTATATAATTATTTTTAAGTATAGGTATTCGAGGATCGCCTTTACTTTAATAAGGTTAAGTTTAATAATATTATAAGAGATAATTTTATTAAGGAGTTTAACCTCTTATATAAATTAAACGTATTTATTAACGTTAAGGATTAAATTAACGTTTATTAACGTTTTAAAAACTACTCGCGTTCGTTCGTCGAGTTTTTATTTAATATTTATATATACGTAAATATCGTCGATTAAGCTACGCGTATATTATTTATAATTTACGAATAACTCGTCGATTAAACGTTAAAAAGTTACGGGCGCGTTCGTTAAACCGAAGGGTATAACGGTAAACTCGTAAAGCCCGAGAGGGGATATAAAGGTTATCTTTAAAATATTTTTAAGATTTATTTTAATTTATTAAAACCTATCGCGTAAATCGAGTACGTTAAACCACTTATATTTTACCGCTTTATTAAAAGCGTCTTTTATATTTAATAATAAGTAAGCGTTTTTAATTATTACGTTATTAAGGTTACGGTAATTTATATATATACGGGTTTTATAACCGTCGAGTAAAACTATTATATTATTTATATTAATAAGTTACTTATATATAAGTTCGGGAGTGTTTTACCTCCTTTAAAAACTACGAGGGCGCGGGATACTTATAATAATTTACTCGGCCGAATAATCCCTCTTTTTAACTTATCTTTAATAAATAATTTTAAAGTTAACGTTTAAAATAAATTATAACGTATTAAACGAGTCTTAAATAATTAAGTATCGTTAATATTAATCGCATAAAGTATCTTATTATCCTCGTAACACCCTTACCCGAAGGTTTAAAGAGTTCGGGGAAGTCCTTTTTATATATATTAACTTCTCGTAACTTCTTTTCGTTATTAATATACGCGTAAATAAAGCTTTTTACGGTTTTAATAAGGGAAATAAAGAAATCGTAATAATCGTTATTAACGAGCGCTTCTTACGTTTTATTTAACGTAAAACGGAGTTAATATAAGACTCCCAGGTACACTACGGGTATTTAGAGTCTAGTGGGTATCGGGGGGGTTTTATAATAATAATACTATAAGCCGTTAGGGATTAGATAACGAATATAATAATAAATATATAATTAAAGGTAAGTATAATATTATTAAGAAATTAATTCTTACTTCTTTAATCTCTAGTAAAAGTAGGTGCCCCCTTCCTATAAAGAAACTATCCTTTATTCCGGGATAACTACGTTAATATTTCGATAACGGTTTAAATCTCGTTACGAATTTATCGATAACTACGACCCCGTAAGGTATAGACTTAGTAAAGCCTTTAAACCTTTAATATAAGTAATTTTATTTATACGTAATTAAGCCTAGCCTTATTTTAGGCTTAACTTTTATAAACCTTAAGGGACTTTATAAGGTGTTAACTTTATCGAATATAAAGAGGGTAAATTACTTATAACTTTTAAATATAAGTTAATCGTAATAATTATCCCCCTTTTAATACGTATTATCCTTAACTCGTTAATTTATTAAATATATCGGTAATTAAAAGGATAAAAAATAACCGGAAATAAAAACCGGGGGGATTCGTATAAAAGGAAAACTATATAAGTAAAAAGCTTTTATTAAAGAAAAAACGTAAAGAAATTTAAAAATAAAAAACCCTCGTATTTAAAAAAAGAAAAAAATAAAAAATAAAAAATAAAAAAAAACCCTCCAAGGAAAAAAACCGAATTAAAATTAAAAGGGTAATAATATAATCGGAAATATATATATCCGGGGGGATTCGGTAATACTCGTTTTAAATTATTTTTATCCGAACTTTACTTTTCGTTTATTATAATAAGTCGCGTATTATATTACGGAACGTTTATTTAAAATAATTAACGGGGTAACGTTAATTATAAATAAATAAGTAAGTAAATAAAAAGTTTATAAAGTCTTAAAGGATTTTATCTCTTCTTATTTTTTTATCTTTACTTTTATTTATATAATTAAACGTATATATAATTATATATTATATAATTATATATTTATACGTATATATATATAATAAGTATCGCTTCTTATTATTATATATATAATTATATTCGTAATAATAATTATATTATATATTAATATTAAGTAATTTTAAATAAAACTTAAGGGTTTTAATATATAAAATTAATTATATTATATAATAATATCTCCTACTTTAACGATATCGTCGCTTAAAACACCGACGTAACGTCGTCGGGAGCGCCGTTAACGGGCTCGCTTAATAAGTTAAGGCGCCGGGGCTAATTACCCCGGTATTTCCCTTAAAAGTTAAGTGTCGTCCGTTAACGGCGGCTCGCCTTTTATATTTAAAATTAATTATATTATATAATAATATCTCTTACTTTAATAATATCGTCGCTTAAAACACCGACGTAACGTCGTCGGGAGCGCCGTTAACGGGCTCGCCTAATAAGCTAGGGCGCCGGGGCTAATTACCCCGGTATTTCCCTTAAAAGTTAAGTGTCGTCCGTTAACGGCGGCTCGCCTTTTATATACCGCGTATAAAAACGAGGGCCTCGTAGTGTTATTATAAGCGTTACGGGGTCGCTTAAATAATTAATTAACTCGCGTTAATTAAGGTTACCGAGGTCGTCGTTACTTTCGGGTAAAATAACGAAGAGGAGACGAGGACGAGGAAATAACCGATATTAATATTATATAACGGTAATAATAATAATAATAATAATAATAATATATAATAATAATAATAATAACGATAACGATAATAATAATATAATAATAATAATAATAATAATAATAATAACGATAATAATAATAATAATAATAATAACGACGATAACGACGACGATAATAACCGTCGGATTAATAATTATTAAAAAAAAGGACGAAAATAATAAAGAGTAAACTCCGGTTTAAAAAAAAAAGGATAAAGAAAAAAACGAAATTACCGTAACTTTTAACCCGGCGGTTAAAGCCTCTCTTCTCTCCTCGGAAACTTAACCGTTATAATAAAGTTTACTTTATTTAACTTACTTCCTCGTTAATACGGGGGGTATAATTAAAAGCCGTACCCCGGTAATTTTCTCTTATCCTCCGGGGTAAGGGAAAACTATTAAGTATAATTATAAAATTTACGTTAAAGGTCTTTACGCTCCGGTAAAATTCCTTAAGGATTCTTATCGGATAAGTTTATTATTAATAAACTTTAACTCCCCGGTTTTATAATCGGGGACTTCGTCCTTTTCTTTAAATAAGTATAAAGGCCTTTATACCGGACCTTTTACGGAAACTCCGGCTTTAAAAGTCGTTATTAAGGTTACGGTTTTACGTATTATTATTATACTAAGGTATATTACCGTCGAATATTATAAAGTATTCGGTTTAAGGGGCGCCCGTAACGTATTCCCCGTATATATTAATTTTTATTAAAAATTAAAAAAAATTATAATTAACGTTTTTTAAACGCGCCGTACTTATTAAGGCTTAATATTAACGGTACGGGCGGCCTTCGAGGCGGGGGCTTATCCCTTAAAACCCCGGCTTTACCTCGGTTAAAGCTTAAAAACCCCTTTTTCGAACGTTAATAAACTAAGTTACGTCGGTTATAAAGGGAGATAACCGAGTTCGTCGAGTTAAGGGTGTTAATTAACGACTAGGCCGCGGTTAAAGAGGCCTTCCTTTTATAAAGGAGGAGAGGAGACGGTTAAATAACGTAAAACGTTAAGTTATATAAGGGGGTATAACGTAAAACGCCGGGTTATATAAGGGGGTATAATATAAGGCGCGTAACGCGAGGCGTTTATATAAATAACCGTTTACGGCCTTATTTAATTAACTTTTTTTTTAAAATTTCGTTTACGCCTTTTAACTTTATTACCCTTATCCGTAATTATATTCCGTTTACGTATTTCTCGTATAACGTTTAATACTTATACGTCTCCCTTTAAAACTTATTAATTAAACTTTAACGGTTAATTCGTTTATTTAATTAAAAAGTATTTTTAACCCTTAAAGGTTTATTTTATAAAACTCGCTTTACTTTATAAATATTTAAATTATCTTTTAAATTTAGTATTAATATTACTTTAAAGGAATCCCCTCGAAATCTCTAAGGTTTTAAAAATATTACCGGGAATATATTATAAAAGGCGTTTATATTACTTTAATAAGGTTAAACGATAAACTTATCTCCTTACCGTTCTTATAATCTTAAAAGGCTTAATAAATTTAAGTGTTAACTTTTTTAATATTATTTTAAGTTTTAAATTCTTAATAAATAACGTAATTAAATCTCCCTTTTAAAAAATTATAAGAGTATACTTTACGTTAAAGTACTTCGCTTATACCTTCTTAAATATCTCTTATTTATTATTTAACGCGTTTTCGTACTTTTATTATCTTTACTTTTTTAAATCTCGTTATTAATACCCCCTTTTAAATAATATTATCCTCGGTACTTATAAAGAAATCTAGGTAATACCTTATAAAAAGTTCGTAAAGAGACTTATTAATTAATTCGTTTTTTATATTATTATATACGAATTTTATTATTCGTAGTAACTTTAACTAATTTAAGTAGGAATCCGTAATAAAGTAACGTAAATACGTTTTTAATACTTAATTTATCCTTTTAAGTTTATTTATCCGTTTATAAATAAAAAGCTATTAATAAACGTCTCTTAATACGAAGGTAATAATATACCTCCGTTTAATAACCGTTTATAAAAAGCGATTTACGATTTATAATAATTCCCGCCGGAGAACTAAATTTTAATTATACTTTTTAATATAAAAGCTTTATAAAGTCCGCGGTTATAATTATCGTTATAATAACTAAAAATAAAGCCATTTTTATAAACTTATTTATTATTATTAAAATTATATCCACCTTCTCTAAATTATTAAAGATTAATAAAAGCCCCGTAATAAAATTTATTATTATCTTTTATTATAATAATTTTAAAACTAGTAAAGGTTATAACTCCTTATAAGGACGATACCTCTTAGGTTTTATTAATTAATAAATAATATAAGTATCGATATAATTATATATCGTCTTCGTTATACTTTTTAAAATTTTTTTACTAAAATATTTAATTACCGGAAAGTCGTAATACTCTTATAAAATTCCTTTAATAATAAATTTATTCTTAAATACTAAAATTTTTCCGTCCCTATATAAAAAACCCTCCTAGTTTTAAAATTACGTACCGTATACTCGACTTCCGTAATCTCGTATTTTATTTAAAATACCTTAAATCTTTAAATTATTTTCTTATATATTCTTAATTAAAGAAGGTAAAGGGCTTAATAAACTAAAGTCCGTAATTAAGTTTTATTTTATAATATTAACGAACACCTCCGGTTTCCGTTAATTTTAAGGCTCGATTAACACTTATTATACTTTTTAAAATCGTCTTCCTTCGATTCCCCTATATATAAATAATTTTCGACGAAAGGCGACGCGTTATTAATTTCCCTAGGATTCCTCCTAAAGTCCCCCCTAATTATAAATACGTTAATTTTATTAACTAGTATTTTATTAACGTTTATAATAAATTATTAAACGTTATCTTTTTTACGAAGAAATAAAAAATAATCCGTATTATTTTACTTATTATTATAATTAAAACGTTTAAACGGTCTATCCGTTAAATTTTATAAACCCGGTCGGTATCGAATTTCAAAGTCGAATAATATAAAGTATATATATTAACGTACTTAACGATTATTTAACTTTACTTACTTTATAAATACCGTTAAATTCGTATAATTTAATAAAACTTTAATTATAATAACACCCTTTAAATAATAATATTACTCCTTAAAGGACTATATTATAATATTATTTCTTAATCCGGCGTTCCGTAATTTAATTTAACGCCTTTAAACTTTCGAGATTAAAAAGTTATAAAATATTAACGTCCTTCCTTATCCGGTTAAAAAAGGATACCGGCTATTATAAATCTTAATATATTAATCTCGACTTATATAAATTTTCTAAAATTAAAGTAACGAAAAAAGGGCGCTTATTAAAAAGCTTTACGTAACTCTTCGAAAACTCTTTATTACGGAACTCTTATAATCGTTAAGCTAAGTTTTTTACCCTTTATATTCCTTTTAATTTATTAATTAATAAGTTAACCTTTTTTATAAATTTATAAATAAATCTCCGATAAAAATTATAAAATCTTATAAACACTTAAATATTACGGTAAGTACGGGGTATTTACTATTTTAAAACCGTCCGAATTCTCTCGGGATTTATAATTATTCCCTCTCTTAATAAAATATAACCCAAAAACTTAATAAACCCTTAATAAAATCGGCACTTTTTCAAGTTTACATATAACTTTACTTCTCTTAACTTCTTTAAAACTTTTTAAATATATTAAGTATATTCGTCTTTCGTTTTAAAATAAATTAAAATATTATTTAAATAAATAATATAAAAAACGTTTAAGTATCCTATAAATTTCTAGTAAATATAATTTTAAAACGTATAACCGGTATATTAATTAATTTAAAAAGTAATACCGAATATTTAAAATAACTGTATTTAATACGAAATACGGTTTTCTATTTATCCCTTACTTTAATACGAAGGCGATAATAAGTATCTTTAATATTAATTTTAAAAAAAACTTAGTACCTTAAATACGATTTAGGATTTTAAAAATTAAAGGGAAAGGGTACCGATTTTTAACGGTAATTTTATTTAACCTTTATAATTTATATATATTCGTAATAAATTATCCTTTTTTAAAACGAAAAAAATTAATACCTTAATAAAACTAATCGATTCTTTAATCTAACCCTTCTTCTTAATATTTACTAAATACTTACGGAGGACTCTTAATTTTTTTTTTCAAAATAATAAGTAAATCCCTTTATAAAACGGCTCGGTATTAAATAATAAGTTAATAATATAATTAACATTATTATATAAAAATAATAATTTTACCTTTATAAAATCGAACATATCTTAATATAATCGTAATCCGGTAAAAATTTAAGATAAATCCTTTACTTCTATATCCTCGTTAAGAAGTTTTAAATATTCGTTATTAACGATTATAAAGTAATTACCAGTGTTTATTATATTTATTATAAAATTTACGGCTTCGACGAGTTAAATTCTTAAACTAGTAATATTAAAATATTATTTTCGTTATATTAAAAGTAACTTTATATTAAATTATTAAAGAGTCGGTATTCTTAATAAAATCGGGGTCTCTTCGGGGCCTCGATTTATTATAATATAAGTACGAGTAAAAATTTTTCCTCGCCTTTAAAGTTTATTATTAATAAAGCATTTCCTAAGTATTATAAGTCCTAAGGCGTAATTACCCTATTACCTTAATTATAAAGGGTTTTTAAGGACTCTTAACGAGTCGGTGTTTTTCCGCGAATATAATACCCACTACGTTTATTTTTATATTAATATTTAAGCTTACCCTAATCGTAATTAAAGGGGACCCTTAAAAGATAACTTTTATCGATAATAAACGTATAATAAGTAAATTTATTTTTCTCGTTAAATTTAATTAAAGTAAGGTAAAAGCGCTTACTCCGCCTTTACTTTTCCCTTTTAATTAAATATCGTAAATTATACTTTAATAACCTATCCCGCCGCCTTTTTAAAGTATACGGAAGTATAATATCCTTTTTACTTATAATTATAATAAGTAATATAAAGAGATTTAAGCTTACTCCGCCTTTACTTTTCCCTTTTAATTAAATATCGTAAATTATACTTTAATAACCTATCCCGCCGCCTTTTTAAAGTATACGGAAGTATAATATCCTTTTTATTTATAATTATAATAAGTAATATAAAAGAGATTTAATTTCTCCCGTTTAAAATTATTTTATTTAAATTTCCTTTAAAAATCGGAGTTTTTATGGTTTTCGAATTAATTCCGCTTTTTATTATTCCCTTTTAATAACTTAAAGTTATTACCCGACGATTTAACTTTATTATTAAATACTCCCTTTTTATTTTATATACCTTATTTTCCTCCGATCGCCTTCTAGATCTTATTTACCCTTTATATTATTATATATTAAAGGGTTTCCGAAGTAATTCCGCCTACCGTTAAATATTATTAATACTCTTTTTAAAGTTTATAATAATAAATAATTAATCGAAATCGTTCGTAAAATAAATTAAACTTAACTTTTAAGGACCGTATTTAAGTAAGATAATTTATAAGGGATTAATTTATAATTTATCGTAATTTAATTAATTTATTAATTACCGTTATATAAGTATCTCCCGCTTTCGGGGCGAGAGTATTAAGTTAAGCCTTAAAATACTTTTAAAATTTAATAATAATAATCCGTTTTAACTCCGATAACGTTTTTATATATTACTCTTATTTTATTAAAAATTATAACTTTATTAAATTAAAAGTTATTAAAATCTTTTTTCTCTTATTTTTAAACTTCCGAGGTATTACTTCGAATATTTACTTTAAAGCTCGTTTTTATTTATTTCGTTTTTAAAAGGTAAGAGTATTACGATACGTCTCGGGTTCGGTTAATTTTACGTTTAACTCCTTTAAAGTCCGCCTAAGAACTTTAGTAGTTAATAAGTTTAAATCGGTGTAACCGGGATCGTTTTTACCGAAATCGGAAGAATTATTAAATAAATTAAAGTCCTCGTTACTTCCGCTCGAATTATTAAAAGTAGGATTATCCCTATTATTAAAGTGCTTAAAGGATATATTACCCTTAAGAATTTTATAAGTCCTTATTATTATTCCTTTAAAACCTATAAGTTAAGATATTTATAAAAATCTTATTAAAGTCGAAAATTAAAGCTCCGATAACTCCGTTTCTACCTTTTATTATCTTTTAAGGAGTGTTTTATAACGTTCGTAACTTTAGACTTTCTTAAAAAGCTCTTTAAAATCCTAGTTAAAAAGAGTAATTATTTAACTTATAAAGGGGTCTTTTATAAATCGGTCGTTATCTTTATTAAAGGTATAAGAACCGGCTCCTTTACTAATCCTTAAAGTTTAATAAAAATAAGAGGCTTAAACTATTCCTTAACGGTCGAAACCGTAAAAAGGCTAGCCTCGGAAGTAATACGAGGGATTTCTTTAAAGCTTATCGTTACGAGAATTTTAATTAATAACGTATAAAAAAAAAATTAAAATTTATAAAACTCCTAAGTATATTACGGGTATTTAGAGTCTAGTGGGTATCGGGGGGGTTTTATAATAATAATATTATAAGCCGTTAAGGATTAAATAACGAATATAATAATAAATATATAATTAAAGGTAAATATAATATTATTAAGAAATTAATTTTTACTTCTTTAATCTCTAATAAAAGTGGGTACCCCCTTCTTATAAGGAAACTATCCTTTATTCCGGGATAATTACGTTAATATTTCGATAACGGTTTAGATCTCGTTACGAATTTATCGATAACTACGACCCCGTAAGGTATAGACTTAATAAAGCCTTTAAGCCTTTAGTGTAAGTAATTTTACTTATACGTAATTAAGCCTAGCCTTATTTTGGGCTTAGCTTTTATAAACCCTAGGGGACTTTATAGGGTGTTAACCTTATCGAATATAAAGAGGGTGAATTACTTATAACTTTTAAATATAAGTTAATCGTAATACTTAATAATTTTAAAAGTATTATATTTTTAATAAAACGTATATATTTAAACTTAAGTTTAAGTTATCGAATAAATTATTATCCTTAATAATATTAACGTTTAATTTTTACGGGAAAGACGTCGTTTTATTAACGAGGTAAAAGTATATAAAGATTCTTATTACTCCGATAACTTTCGGGCTTAAACTTCTTACGCCGGTTAAACGTAAAATATTAATAAATTTTACTTTTATATTATATTAACGGGCGTAACTCTTATTAATAAAGTCCGAGTTATATCCGTTATCGAAGAATACGCGGTAAATATAACGGTAATACTCTTCTTTATAATATTTTCGTATCTTTTTACGTACGCGTATTTATTATAATTCTTCCATTATAAATATTATTACGGTAACGACCTCGTGTCTCCCTCGTATTAATACCACTTCGTAGCTAATAATAAAGGGAGTACGAGATTAACACGTAACGGGTAACTAATATAATAACACGTACGTAACTAAACGCCCTCGCGGGCGTTACGCCACTAATATAAATTTCTCTTAAATAAAAGGCCTCCCCGAATACCGTAAAGTTTCGGGAGATAAAACTTAATTTTTATATAATATTAAACTTACCTTCGCCCTCGAAACGTTTACGTTTTATTATCGTAATTACTTATTTTAAATTTTATAATAATTTTAAGTCTTTTCCCCCGGAATATTTAAAAATAATAATAAAAATAACTCGATCGGTTACTTCGGTTATAAACCGGATTACTCGCCCGTAAACTCGTAATCGCGGAGTTACCGAATAACCCTCCGCCCTTTACGGGTATTAAAACGAACTTCCTTTTACTTTTACCGGAATCGAAAGTTTTATTTTAAACGAGCTTCCAACGATTTAAAATATCAAGGGTACGGTTACCGGGCCCCCTTTTATAAATAAAGAAAACGCCTTTCGCGGCTTTATTAAAAGAAACGACGTTTCGGTCGCCGAAGGAATAAAGATTAAAAAAGACGCCGAGGAGTTAATTTTAAAAAAAGAGTTAATTACTTTTAAATAAAAGGAACGGTTTAAAGAGAGAATCGCCGTCTTCGCGGCCGGAAGGCGTAAAAAATATACTTTTATAAACGTTCGTTCGGGTATTAACCCCTTCCCGGTTAACTTAATTTTAAAAGTTATAATATCCTCTTTTTCGGAAAATAAGAATAATAACGACGAAAATATTTTTAAAACGCCGATATTTTATAAAAAGAATAAACCGTAGAAAGATTTACGGATAAGGATTTAACCTTCGACTTTCGAAAATTACTCGACTTTTTAAAATTACGGTTATTAAATTAAAGAGTTAAAGTTAATATTCGAAACTTAACTCTACGAGTTTAAAAGGGAAAAGTAACGAGTTATCGTCGTTTATTTTTATATAAATACGGCTTTAAAAAAATAATAAAATTAATATATTTTTAATTTAAATACCGTTAAAAAGCGTACGCGAGTCAAGGGTTTTTAAAACGTATTTAAAGAATAAATTACGATTTTAACTTTAATTACGGGAGATTTTTTTTTTAAATTTACGAGGTTTATAAAAAGGCCCGATAACGTTATTATTAATCCCTCACCGAGTTTTTAAATTACCTCCGTTCGTTAAAAAATTAAATAAGGGATTTACCCGAAAAGTTTAAAAAGTAAATATTTTTCCTCGGTTTAATAAAGGACCTTCGGACGCCGTTAAATATAATTATCGATTATAAATTAATCCGTTTTAAAGATTTTATTAAGCGAGCCGAATTACTTTATTTATAAATAATTAATATTCGATTTTTAAGAAAAAGTCGTAAACGCTTTAATAATAAAGTATTATAACCGCCCCGTCGAAATAAAAAAAAACGGGGTAAATAAAATATTAACTTAAGTTAAAAAGACTCGTAAAAAAGTAAAAGTAAACCGGGTTTCTTTAAACTTAACGGTTAATCGACGTCCGATAACCGGAAAAATAAGGTAATTAAAATATTAACCTAAGTTAAAAAAAACTCGTAAAAGAATAAAAGTAAACCGGGTTTTTTTAAATTTAACGGCCGATCGACGTTTAATAACCGAAAGGATAAATCGTATATTATTTACTTTAAATATTAAAAGAAGGGGTATTATTCCACCGAATATTTAAAAACTTATAATTAAGTTTAAAATATTACCGTAAATAAATTAAAAAATACTTAATTACCTCCCTTAAACTTAAAGGAAAAACGACGACTATAAAATATAAACGATTACGGAGTATTAAAATAATATATTAAAGAAAGGTTTTCGAAAAAGCGACGGTTAACTTAAATATTACCGCGGGATCGGATATAATAAATATTTAATTCGTAAAAAAATTATAATTACGAAAAATTAAATACCCGACCCGTAAACGCGTATTATAAATATTAAATAAATCGAAACGTTTAATATATAAGATATACTTATTTCTTTTATAAATTTTAAGGGAAGGATTAAAGTAACGACTAGGTTATATATCGTTATTAACCGGTTAAAAATATTAAACGTAAACTTTATTTTATTAAGAGTTACGGAATTAAAGGCTTTTAATATTAATATCTTTACTCGGGTTTAATAAAGATTCGTTTACGAGAAGGCCGAAATTTATTTTAAAAGCCTTAAAAAGTTTACGAAATTTACCCGAAATAAGACCGTAATATACGTAATTATAATAACCCTTTTACCCTTAAACCGTAAACCTTTTAAAGAGTACCCTTTTAATAAGGAAGAGTCGGAGAGTCGCCGAGAAGTTATACTCCCGCCCGAGTTAAGTTAATTCGGGGACGTATTCGATACTTTTAACGTTATAATAATTTTAACGTCGAAAATTATTAATTACGTAATTAATTTAATAAAAAGTACGTAACCGTTTTACGGAAATATTTACTTACTCTTTAAAAGAGAGTTACGAGAGTTACGAGTTTACTTTATTAAAAACTTCGTAAATAACCGTATTCGTTAATTTAAAAGCTTAATTAAAGCCCCGATTTTATTCGTACTTAAAAAAAACGGTACGTTACGACTTTATATTAATTACCGGGGGTTAAATAAAGTTATTATTAAAAACCGGTATATATTACCTTTAATTTCGGAGATTTTAAATTATATTAATAAAATATAATTCTTTTTTAAACTAGATATTAAGGATACTTATTATCGTATCCGGATTAAAGAAGGGAATAAATAAAAAATAACGTTTCGTATACGTTACGTATTATTACGAGTACGTATTTTCCCTTTTAAGTTAACGAATACCCCGGTTACTTTCTAATATTATATTTATACCGCTTTATAAAGCTTAATCGATATTACGTATATAACTTATATAAACGATATATTAATTTTCTCCCGTACGAGGGAGGAGTATATTTAACACTTATATAAAGTATTAAAGAGACTTCGGCGTACTTAACTTTTTACGAACCTTTAAAAGTATAAGTTTTTCGAGTATAAAGTTAAGTTCCTTAATTTTATTTTAATTAAAGACGGAGTTAAAATAAACGAAGTAAAAGTAATTACGGTAAAAAAGTGGCCGGAGCTTAAGTTTTACCGTAATATTTAAGTATTTTTAAGCTTTTATAACTTTTATAAACGATTTATCCGCGTTTACTCGAAAATTATAAACCCTTTAAAAAATAATAAAAGGGATATAAAACGGAAAGAAAGTTAAAAGCGGTGGAGTTAACGGATTAATAACGAGACGCTTTCGAAGCGTTTAAAGTTTATTTTAAATAAGCGTCGTTATTATAATACTTTAACCCCGATCGATAATTATACCTTAAAACGAACGCGTCGAAAGAGGTTAAGTTAAAAATTTTATTATAATTAAATAACGATAATAAATTTTACTTAATTATATTTTAATTAAGGAAATAAAAGGGCTTTAAGTTAAATTATAATACTCCCGATTAAAAAATAATAATAATTATAAAAAGTTTTAAATATTAACGATAATATTTAAACGGTAATCGTTAACGAATCGAAGTTTTATCGGATTACGTTAATTTAAAAACGTTTATAAATTAATAAAAGTTAAATAATTAATAAATATATTAATATATATTTTTTATATTATTTAATTTCGAAATTAAATATTAAACCGGGAAACGAAACTTAATTAATACGCCGTCGAAACGCCTAATTATAAAATAATAATAAAGGAGCTTAATAATTAAACCCTATTACTTACCTTAAAGTAACGGTTAACCGCGGTATAAAAGGTATTAATTTTATAATAAAAGCGTTTTACGGTTTAAAAGAGAGATTAAAGGGAGGAGATCGCGACTTTACGTTTATAACTTAACGAAAAACTTTTATAAGTTTAATAAATTTAAACTTACCCTTAAATTAATTAAGCTCGAGTAAGAAACTCGGGAGCCTCGTCGGGAACTCGTTAAACTTAATTAAACCCGTTAACTCGATAATTTATTTTAAAGATTTTAATATAATTTATAATTATAAAGGAAACGGTAACGTTCGTAAAGTTATTTACCCCGTTATAAAAGTATTACGGGTTTTATAAATTAATAATAACTTTTATATAACGAAACGAAGCGTTATTAAAACGGGAGGATTGAGAGATAACCGATAAATTATTAACGATAAAAAGTTATTTAAATATAAATATTAAGTTTATATTTTAATTAAAAACTCGGTACGTTAAGAGATTCTCGAACGATATTATAATAACTTAATAACGGGGTACTTTAAAAGAGTTAAAATAAAAAAAATTATTTAAAGGAAATATTATTAACCGGGTATATAAAAGGATATTAACGAGTTCGTTAACTTATATTCGATATATTAACGAATTATTACGAAAAAATATAAGTTATATAAATAACTTTAACCTTATTAATTTTATAAAAACCTTAATAAAAGATTTTAATAAATTTCGTAATCGGATTATTTAAGGTTTATTATCGAGGTGATTTTATAAATAATATCTTAGTAATCGTAAACCGGTATACGAAAATATATTAATTCTTATTAGTATTTACGATAATTACGTCGGAAAGACTTATTTAAATTATTTATATAAAAATTAAAACTCGTTACGGGATACTTAAAGGAATCGTCTCCGACCGAGGTAATATATTTACTAATTAATTTTAATTAAAGTTATATTTAACGTTAATAATACGTTAACGACTTTTTATAACTTATTATTTATAAACGGATAAGTAAATTAAAAGAATAAATTAAATTTTAAAATATTATTTACGAATATTCGTTAACGACGAGTAATTAAATTAATTAAACCTCCTTTATAATATAAAGTTTACGGTTAATAACCCCGTTCCGTATATTATACGGGTACGACTTAAAAGTATATATCGACGTCGAGAACGACGTTATAAAAAGGGAGGTACCCGTTATAATAAACCGAATTAAGAAATTATAAATACTCCGAGAAAAAATAAAAACTTATTAAAGAAAAACCTAAGAATTATATAAAAAGTATTACGATAAGAAATATAAATAATATCCTTTTAAATAAAAGACTTCGTTATATTATCGACGTAAAATCTTAAACTTAAAGTATTATATAAGAAATTAATACCGAGATTCGTAAAACCGTTTAAAATCGTAAAAACGGTCGACGGTAAGTATATAAATTAACGTTACCGTAAAAGTATAACCGTATATATAACGTATTTTCGGTTTTTTTATTAAAGCTTTAAAAGTTACGATTAAACGATAAAACGGCGACGATACCGTTACCCGTATTAAAAAAGGATTAAAGAGAGTACGAAATAAAAGTAATTAAGGATAAAACGACGCGTAAAAAAAAGGTTTATTACTTAATAAAATAAGTAAAATAATTTATTAATATAATTAATAAGTACCGGAAAAGGATATAAAGAATACGAAGGAAGTAATTTAAAATTACGAGAAAAAGTTAAAGAAAAAGAAAGTTATAAAATTAAAAGTAAATTAATATTAAATTATTTAAAGTATCGTAATAAAGCCGCTTTAATATTTTACGTATAAAAAAAAAATAAAAAACGGATATTATAAAATAATACCGGCGCCTCGCCGAAGTAACTTAAAAAAAAATAAAAAAAAATAATTAATTATTAAAACTTTATATTACGTCGTAAACGATATATAAACGCCTTTTAAAAGGGAGTCGGGTTTAAATACGTATTACGTTAAAGGACGCGGGTAACCGAAAACCCCTCGGTATACCTTAAAAACTCGATATTAGTTAAAAATTAATCCCGTTTAACCTTTTAAATATTATATTAAAAGCTCTTAAATATTAAGCGTATAAAGTAACGTTTAAAGTCCGACCCGTCGTCCCGGAGGTTAATAATACGCGGTAAAACGCGTTACGAGCCTCCGAAACGACGCCGTCGTAATTAACGCGTACCGTTACGTTAATTAAGCCGCCCTTAAGGCCGAACTCGCGTTTATAATCGCGTACGAGACGGTAAATACGCCGTAAATAATCGTTTACGAATAATAAAAACTCGGGTACTTTTTAACTTAAGTCGGCGTTAAAGTTAAAGTATAACTTTAAATAACGTACGACGTTACGGAGAGTAACCCGTACGTTATTTACGATTAAAATAAAAAGGTCTTTATATATATAATAATAATTTTTATAAAAAATATATTAATTAATTACGCTTCGCGTATAAATTAATTTTTACCGAATACGTTAACCCCGGAATTAATTAACGGCCCGGTTAATATAATAAATATAAGTATTAAAATAAAGGTCGACCTTAAACTCGGGTATAAGGTCGCGACTCTTTAACGCCCTTCCGTCGTTACCGTTCATCGTCGTCGTCGTCGTTATCGTTATCGTTATTATCGTCGTCGTCGCCGTTATTAATCTTTATAATTTACGGTAAAAACTTAACGGCGGTTTAATTAAGTTAAGCCGTATATTATTATTAAAAATAAGGGTAAGGGTTATAATTATTATAACGGGACGTAAACGTTAAATAAAAATATCCGGGAGTATAAATTAATTAACCGGTACGTTAACGATTACTTTTAAATTACGACCGGCGCCGAAATAAATTAAACGAAAGGCCGTTACGGGACGATAATAATACGCGAACGTATTATATTCGAAACGCCTTATTAATTAATAAAGTTAACCTTTCCTTTAACGGGAGTATTAATAATATTTTAAATATTAATAACGCGCGAAATACGTTATAAAAACGTAAAACGGCGGGTAATTAATTTTACGGTAAAGGTACGGGTTAAAACTTACGTACGGCGTTAAACCGTTATAACGCCGACGGTACGAGTAATAATAAAAGGGTTACGCCGCGGCTTAAATAAGGTAACGCGTCGTAAACGTTTTTTTAACGTATCGTTTTTAACGGGCGTTATAAAAGTTATAATTAATACGGAAATATAAGTATAAATAAAGTATTAATTAAAAAATAAAAGTCGCCGACGTAATAAATTAATACGAAGTAAAAACGGTTAAAGATATAAATATAAACGAATATTAATTAAAGGGTAAAACTCGCCGTTATAATAAGTAAAGTACGAAGTAAAAGCGGATAAAAGAAAAATAAGAATAAAGTATTAATAAAAACGTTAATAAATTACGGATAATATATTAACGAAAGCGGATAATAAAGTTATTAAAGTTAAAGTTAAAAATTTAAAATAATAATAAATTAATAATAATTACCCTTATATATTACGACGAGGAAGGAGTTACGCCGTAAATAATAAACGAAGTAAAAGCGACCCTTTAAATATAATAAATATTATTCGTTTAAATATACTAATAAACGAGGAAGGAGTAACGTTTTTACCGCGACGGGTAATTTACGTATATATATATAATTACGTAAAAGTAATAAATAATAAAAGGGATAATTAAAGTAAACGACGCCTTAAACGAATATATAACTTATAATATTTATAAATAACCGAAGGACCGGTAAAAAAGTAAAATTAAAGGACTAACTTCGTCGTTTAATACTCCCGGGCCTCGTATTACGTCGGCGACTCGAAGGATTAAGTCGTTATATAATACGGGAAATTATAAAGTAACTCGTACGTTTACGAAGGATAATAAACGGGCTAGTTAAAGAATTAACTAGCGCCCTTAATACTCCTCGTTAACGAACCGAACGAGGAGATTAAAAAGGATCGCGAATAATAAACTAAGGGATTAATTCATCGAAGAGGGAGGATAATTTATTATAATTCTTTTATTATAAATATTATTACGGTAACGACCTCGTATTTCCCTCGTATTAATACTATTTCGTAATTAATAATAAAAAGAGTACGAGACTAATACGTAACGAGTGGTTAGTGCGGTGGTACGTACGTAGTTAGGCGCCTTCGCGGACGCTACGCTATTAGTATAAATTTCTTTTAAGTAAAAGGCCTCCCCGAATACCGTAAGGTTTCGGGAGGTAAGACTTAGTTCTTATATAATATTAGACTTACCTTCGCCCTCGAAACGCCTACGCTTTATTATCGTGACCACCTATCCTAAATCCTATAATAATATTATTATAAAATAAAAGTTAATTCGCCGTATAATTATATAATTAAGTTCGCTTTTATTAATATTTATTTAAAACGCGTACTTTCGTCCTTATTATAAATCGCTTAGGTTATTATTATTTAATAATTTATTTTAAACGTATTTTTATAAGTTTTTTATATTATTATTTTTATCCTCGTTTTTTACCGTATTATAAAACTTATTTTTTTACGGTAATCTTTATAATCCCGACGGTTATCGCGTTATATAAATTTATTAATAAGTTTCGCGCGTATATTAAAATAACGGTTTTTTAAAAGAAGGGTATATATTAAAAGGTTTACCCTTATTATTATTATATTTATTAAACGGTTTATTATCGTCGGCGTTACGTTTAATTACTTTTTATTAAATAAGTACTTAACGCGGAGGGTTATATTATATATTATTATAATTAACGCGGCTTTATACTTATATTTACGTACTCCGTCCGGGTTTATTAATACGAAACGTACGTAACCGTAAGTATTTATTAATAAAGTAATTAAGTTAATTATAATTAAAGTAACGTCGTAATTATTATTATATTTACGTAACGTATACGACGTTAAATTTTTTAAAGTCGTCGTCTTCGTTATTATAATTCGTTCGTTAAATATAAGTATTATATCGGCGAAGAAAATAACGTTCGTAATAAGATCCGTATTATACGTTACGTTCGTATATTCCGTAAATAAATAAGTCGGGGTTAAATTACCGAAGATATACTTTATTAAATCCTTTTTATTTTTAAATACGTCGAGTACGTATTTCCGTATATTTAATAATTTATAAATTATTTTCGAGGGGTTATACGGGTAGTCGGATATACGAAATAACGTAATATACTTATAAGTTAATTATAAGAGTTTAATCCTTTAAGTTGTAATAATATTAATAAAGTTATTTAATACGGTCGCGGGTTTACCGGTAATAATAAGTAAATACTTATATACTTCGTATAATTAATTAACGGCCTTAATATATTTCGAGGTAATTAAACGCGGGATTAATAATATAATAATATTACGTATTATTAATTAATTACGTTATTTATTATTTATTATAATAATAATAAATAAGTACTTATATTATATTACTCCGGGTATTAAGGAAAATACGAGCTTTTAATAATTACTTAATATATTTAATATTAAATAATTACTCTAGTAAATAATTAGGATAAATTAACGTATAAAAAATTATTATATATTCGATAAAGCTTTAACCGTATCGAGTTATTAATTAAGGATTAACGTTAAAAACTTTTTATTACGTACGAGGCGCGGCTACGGCTAATATCGAAATACTAGGCAGCGGCGATATAAAGTAAAGGTAAGGGTATAACGGTTTTATAAGACTTCGTAATAATATAAGGGTACGATATAAGCGACTAAGAATAAAGTAAAATAATATATTATTAATAATTAAGTTAAGGACTATTACGTATAAGAGAAAAACTATTTATACCCTTTAATACGGCCTAGGAAGGCCGCGTTACGTAATAATTAATAATATAACCGTTACGTATTATACGGGAAGGTAATTAATAATTACCTTCCTCGTAATATTTCCCGCGGGGGCGGAAAAAATATTCTCCCGTCCCGTTTCGAGATCCCACCGTAAAGGATACGTAAGAAAAAACTCCTTATTACGGAAAATATAAACCGAATAATTATTTTTTATAACGGTTATTAAATAAAAGAAAATATAAAAAAGACTTAATAATAAAAATAAAAATAATAAATAAATAACGTCGTTAAAAAGTAATAAAAATAATTTATATAAACTTTCGTAAAGTTTTAATATATTATTATAAATTAAAAATTATTTTAATTTATAAGGTCGTTAACGGACGGTATTTTACGGTTTATAAAAGTATTAATATTATTTATTAATATTACGAGGGTACGTTTAACGTTATACGACGGTACTCTCGGTATCGCCGGCGTAATAAGTGCCGCGAAAAGGCGATTACGCGAGTTAAAACGCCGGAACGTTAATTTTAAAACCCTTATACTTTTAATTAATTAATTAATATTAACGGCGCGTATCGTCGTAATTATTTAACGGTTTAATAAAGTTACCGTTAAAAAAGTAACCCGGCTCGACGGGGTTAAGGTACTCGGGGTAAAAAAGATACCGCGGCCTTAAGAAACGACCGACGGTAATCCCGACGTATTTATTCGTTTTATTAACTCGTTTACCGTTTATTATATTTTAATTAATTAACGGCGTATATAAACGAGGTTACGGGTGGCCGAAGTTATTATAATAACTTATTCGTTAATTTTTTAAAGTACGGTTAATTAATTATTAAGGATATTAATAACGTTTTTTAAATTTTCTTTAACGGGTATAATACTTTACGCGACGGTTAATTTAATACGTATTTAAAGTTTATCCGATAAATTTTTTATAACGGTTATTAATACGGTAATTACGTTTTATATAACGGCGACGATAACTTTTAATTACCCGGATACGTTTATCGAAGGGTTATTATAACGGTCCGGAAATTAAAAAAGCGATTAAACTTCGTTTCCGTAAAAGTTTTAAATTATAAAAACCGGGTATTAAAACGCCTCGTCGAGGATACGCGTAATTAATATTATTACGTATATAAATGGTTTTACGGTTTTAATTAAGGCCCGGAACTTTATATTTTCGTTAACCGAGCGGTAACGAGTATAATAACGACGCGTAAATAAAAATTAAAAGAGAGCCTTTTTATCCTCGAGTATTTCTTTTTAAATATTAAAAAACTTTAATTACGGTAAATTACGAAATACTCGTAAAAAAAGCTTTTATACGAGTAAATAACTCGCCTTTAAATATTATTCCTTTAATTTAATTTATTTATTATATTTATTTATTTTTTTTAAGAGTAAAGGGCCCGCTTCCGGAAATAAATTACCCGCTTTCGCCGCGGGGGGTTTTATATACCTTAATATTTAAGTTTTATTTTAAAAGTTTATCGAATATTATATCGAGGCGGTTAACGTTTATTTATAAATTTATAAAACGATTATAATTATATTTCGCCGCGTCGTATACTTTAATATCGGTACGTTTTTTTAAGGGTAAATTAACGGGTTTTTTAACTTTAACCGTTTTAATTACCGGTAAGGCGGCGGGCTTAAACGATACCGTTACCTTTTAAATACTTATAATAATATCCTCGTTATCGTTATTATCCTTTACTTCGTATTACGAGGTTTAGTCGTTTTCGGGTTCGACCTTTTAAGTTACCTCTTCGTCGTTCTTTAAGGCGTCGGTTACGTTTTTTATAATAAAGTCTTCGCCCTCGAGTATAATAATAATAAGGATTTTATAATTAACCTCCTTAAATAATAAGTTAATTACGTTTACTCGGGAGGAGTAAGGGGAATTTTTAATATCGGGTATAATAAGGTCTTAAGTATATAAGGAGGCCGTTAATTAACGACGGTATATAATATATATATAAATATAAGGTGTTTTTAAAAACTTTAATATTATTTATATATAAAATAATAAGAGATAAAAATTTAATTATTATTTTATACGGTATTATATATAATTTTATATATAACCGAAAAGTATATTTATTATTTATATTAAATAAAAAGGAACGATTACCGTACGTTCGTTTACGTATACGGAAAAAAGGTATTATTTAAATAACTTCGTTAAATAAGGCGGCGTTTAAAAGCTTCGTTATTATATTTATAATAAACGGGATTATATTATTATTCGGGGAATATATATAATAAGTAAAATAACGCGTTATAAAGTTATAATATAAGTAAAGTAAACGGAAAAAATAAAAGGGGCGTAAAAATTATAAATAAAAGAAAGTAAATAAAAAAGGTAATATAATTTATTAATTAATTATTATTACGTAATCCGCTTAATTAATATTTAATAACCGTCGAGGGAATTTACGTATAAATTACTTCGAAACCTCGATATCGGGTATAATAACCGTTTTTAACGGCCGCCCGCGGCGGCGTAATATACCTTTTATTACCTCCGTTATTTTAATATAATTACCGTTTACGAGGGCTTTACGAAGGCGCCCTTTACGGCGTAATTACGGTAATTATAAAACGAACGTTTTATCCTTCGACGCGGGCGTTTCTTTAACCGAAGTACTCCTTACGGGGTACTTAACGCCTTATAAATAAATTATAATATCGGGGTAATTAACGTTATATTCGTTAACGAGTTCCTCGGATCCGTCGAGTAATATAACTTTATTAACTTATTAATTATCGTAATACCCGTAACTTATTTATTTAATTAAGTAATCCACCGTAAAGTATACCCGCGTACGACGTAAACGATATATAAAAAGACGTTCGACTTTAAAATAATCGTTTTTTACGTTTTCGTTATTTATTTTAACGCTCTCTTAAATTACGGAACTTAACGGCTTTTACGTACGGTTATATAAATTTTTTTTTTCGGAGTTTTATATAAATACTCGACGTTAAAGACCGGGTAAATACACCTTTTTAATAATTTTAAAAGGCCCGGCTTTTTATTAAAAAAGCTTCTTTTTAAATTTATTAAATAAGTAATATCTTTTATAAAAACGGATAAAAATTATATTATTAACGTTAAATTTTATTAAACGATATATTTTATCGTACCGAAACTTAACTTATTAATTTATTATATTAATTAAGCTTATTACGTCCTTTTAACGGATTTCTCGTTATAATTATTAAACCTCCGTAACTCTTTTATCGTTTTTTATTAAAGTTAATAAGTTTATAAAGCCGAAAGGACGGAATTTTAAAATAAACTTGTTCGGTAAATAACCGAAGGGAGAGGAAGCCGTATTATTAAGTTAAAATTATAATACGGGGATAACGGAAGTTTAAAGCGTATTAAAATACTCGGTATAATAAAAACGAATAACGATTTTTACCGTTTAATTCTTTTATTTAAATAAACCGTTTATTTAAGCGTAATATACCGTAAATATTAATAAGGATACTTTAAACCGTCGAAAAAGCTCGGTTTATAAATCGGAGACGAATTTTTTATCGTAATTATTAATAATTTATTTCGGGATACTTTAATTTACTCTTAAAAATTTACGAAGTAATTATATTACTTATTCGTTAATATTATAATATTAATTTCCGGGTACGAGAATTATTTTTTTAAAGAATTTATAAGTAATTATATAAAGGGTATTTAGTATATCGAAGCTTTTTAAGTATTATAAGGTATAAATAACGGGTATTTTTAATAAAGTAAGTATAAAATTTATAATTACGGTATAATAAGGAAGGTCGTAAAAGGTAATAAGTTAAAGTTACCCGGCGGGGCGTAGTTTTAAAGTTTAATTCGTTTAATATACCGGGTAATAATTAATATACGTACGTATTTTTTTACGTTTACGCCGTATAAAAATATTATCGAGTAATACCGTTATACGTTTTTCGTCGAAATAATACGTATTATCGTAGGTTATTTTAAGGATTTCCTTTTTTATAAACGCGGGTATATATAGGTTAAATTATTATACTCCGAAATATAATAAAGTAACCGATTAATATATTATAAAATTTAGGATAGGTAGTTACGATAGTAAAGCGTAGGCGTTTCGAGGGCGAAGGTAGGTCTAATATTATACAAGAACTAAGTCTTACCTCCCGAAACCTTACGGTATTCGGGGAGGCCTTTTACTTAAGAGAAATCTATAATAATAGCGTAGCGCCCGCGAGGGCGCCCAGCCACGTACGTACCACCGCACTAACCACTTATTACGTATTAGTCTCGTACTCCCTTTATTATTAACTACGAAGTGGTATTAATACGAGGGAGATACGAGGTCGTTACCGTAGTAATATTTATAATGGAAGAATTATAATAAATTATCCTCCCCCCTTAATAAATTAGTCCTTTAATTTATTATTCGCGATCCTTTTTAATCTCCTCGCTCGATTCGTTAACGAGGAGTATTAAAGGCGTTAATTAATCCTTTAACTAGCCCGTTTATTATCCTTCGTAAACGTACGAGTTACTTTATAGTCTCCCGTATTATATAACGACTTAGTCCTTCGAGTCGCCGACGTAATACGAGGCCCGGGAATGTTAGGCGACGAAGTTAGTCTTTCGGCTCCGCTTTTTAACCGGTCCTTTAGTTATTTATAAATATTATAAGTTATATATTCGTTTAAGGCGTCGTTTACTTTAATTATCCCTTTTATTATTTATTACTTTTACGTAATTATATATATATACGTAAATTACCCGTCGTAATAAAAGCGTCGCTCTTTTTTTATTTATTATATATTTAAACGAATAATATTTATTATATTTAAAGGGTCGTTTTTACCTCGTTTATTATTTACGGGCGTAACTCCTTCTTCGTTATAATATATAAAGGTAATTATTATTAATTTATTATTATTTTAAATTTTTTAACTTTAACTTTAATAACTTTATTATCCGCTTTCGTTAATATATTATCCGTAATTTATTAACGTTTTTATTAATACTTTATTTTTATTTTTCTTTTATCCGTTTTTACTTCGTACCTTATATACCGTAATAACGAGTCTTAACCCCTTATTTAATAATTTTATTTATATTTTTCGTTACCCGTTTTTACTTTATACTTAACTTATTACGTCGGCGACTTTACTATTTTTTATATTTTAATTAAACTTTATTTATACTTATATTCCGTATTAATTATAACTCTTATAACGCCCGTTAAAAGCGATACGTTAAGAGAGCGTTTACGGCGCGTTACCTTATTTAAGCCGCGGCGTAACCCTTTTATTATTACTCGTACCGTCGGCGTTATAACGGCTTAACGCCGTACGTAAGTTTTAACCCGTACCTTTACCGTAAAACCGATTACCCGCCGTTTTACGTTTTTATAACGTATTTCGCGCGTTATTAATATTTAAAATATTATTAATACTCCCGTTAAAGGAAAGGTTAACTTTATTAATTAATAAGGCGTTTCGAATATAATACGTTCGCGTTTTATTACCGCTTTATAACGGCCTTTCGTTTAATTTATTTCGGCGCCGGTCGTAATTTAAAAAGTAATCGTTAACGTACCGGTTAATTAATTTATACTCCCGGATATTTTTACTTAACGTTTACGTCCCGTTATAATAATTAAGGCCTTTACCTTTATTTCGAATAACGATACGCCGGCTTAACTTAATTAAACCGCCGTCGAGTTTTTACCGTAAATTATAAAGATTAATAACGGCGACGACGACGATAACGATAACGACGACGACGACGACGACGGTAACGATAAAAGGGCGTTAAAAAGTCGCGACTTTACGTCCGAGTTTAAAGTCGACCCTTATTTTAATACTTATATTTATTATATTAACCGGGCCGTTAATTAATTCCGGGGTTAACGTATTCGGTAAAAATTAACTTATACGCGAAGTGTAATTAATTAATATATTTTTTATAAAAATTATTACCGTATATACGAGGATCCTCCCGCCTTAATCGTAAATAATATACGGGTTACTCTCCGTAACGTCGTACGTTATTTAAAGTTATACCTTAACTTTAACGCCGACTTAAGTTAAAAAGTACCCGAGCTTTTATTACTCGTAAACGATTATTTACGGCGTATTTACCGTCTCGTACGCGATTATAAACGCGAGTTCGGTTTTAAAGGCGGCTTAATTAACGTAACGGTACGCGTTAATTACGACGGCGTCGTTTCGGAGGCTCGTAACGCGTTTTACCGCGTATTATTAACCTCCGGGGACGACGGGTCGGACTTTAAACGGTACTTTATACGTTTAATATTTAAGAGTTTTTAATATAATATTTAAAAAGCCGAACGGGATTAATTTTTAACCGATATCGAGTTTTTAAGGTATACCGAGGGGTTTTCGGTTACCCGCGTCCTTCGGCGTAATACGTATTTAAACCCGACTCCCTTTTAAAAGGCGTTTATATATCGTTTACGACGTAATATAAGGTTTTAATAATTAATTATTTTTTTTTTATTTTTTTTAAGTTACTTCGGCGAGGCGCCGGTATTATTTTATAATATCCCGTTTTTTATTTTTTTTTTATACGTAAAATATTAAAGCGGCTTTACCGCGATACTTTAAATAATTTTAATATTAATTTACTTTAATTTTATAACCTTTTTTTTTTTAACTTTTTCTCGTAATTTTAAATTACTTCCTTCGTATTCTTTATATCCTTTTCCGGTATTTATTAATTATACTTAATAAGTTATTTTACTTATTTTATTAAGTAATAAACTTTTCCTTTACGCGTCGCCTTATCTTTAATTACCTTTACTTTCGTACTCTCCTAATCCTTTTTTAATACGGGTAACGGTATCGTCGCCGTTTTATCGTTTAATCGTAACTTTTAAAGCTTTAATAAAAAAACCGAGAATACGTTATATATACGGTTATACTTTTACGGTAACGTTAATTTATATATTTACCGTCCGACCGTTTTTACGATCTTAAACGGTCTTACGAATCTCGGTGTTAATTTCTTATATAATACTTTAAACTTAAAATTTTACGTTAATAATATAACGAGGTCTCCCACTTAAAAAGATATTAATTTATATTTTTATTATAATACTTTTTATAAAATTCTTAAGCTTTTTTTTAATAAGTCTTTACTTTTTCTCGGAGTACTTATAATTTTTTAATTCGGTTTATTATAACGGGTACCTCCCTCTTTATAACGTCGTCCTCGACGTCGATATATACTCTTTAAGTCGTACCCGTATAATATACGGAACGGGGTTAAGTTAATAATATTATTTTTCCGCGTTATTAACCGTAAACTTTATATTATAAAGGAGGTTTAATTAATTCGATTACTCGTCGTTAACGAATACTCGTAAATAATATTTTAAGATTTAATTTATTCTCTTAATTTACTTATCCGTTTATAAGTAATAAGTTATAAAAAGTCGCCGACGTATTATTAACGTTAAATATAACTTTAATTAAAATTAATTAATAAATATATTACCTCGGTCAAGTGTCCCGTAACGAGTTTTAATCTTTATATAAATAATTTAAGTAAGTCCTTTCGACGTAATCGTCGTAAATATTAATAAAAATCGGTATATTTTCGTATACCGGTTTACGATTACTAGATATTATTTATAAAATCACCTCGATAATAAACCTTAAGTAATCCGATACGAAATTTATTAAAATTTCTTATTAGGGTTTTTATAAAATTAATAAAAGTTAAACTTATTTATATAACTTATATCTTCTCGTAATAATTCGTTAATATATCGGATATAAATTAACGAACTCGTTAATATCCTTTTATATACCCGGTTAATAATATTTCCTTTAAATAATTTCTTTTATTTTAGCTTTTTTAAAGTGCCCCGTTATTAAGTTATTATAATATCGTTCGAGAATCTCTTAACGTACCGAGTTTTTAATTAAAATATAAACTTAATATTTATATTTAAGTAACCTTTTATATCGATAATTTATTAATTATTTTTTAATTTTCCTCCACTTTAATAACACTTCGTTTCGTTATATAAAAGTTATTACTAGTTTATAAAGCCCGTAATACTTTTATAACGGGGTAAATAACTTTACGGACGTCGCCGTTTCCTTTATAATTATAAATTATATTAAAATCCTTAAAATAAATTATCGAGTTAACGGGTTTAATTAAGTTTAACGAGTTCCCGACGAGGCTCCCGAGCTTTCTTACTCGAACTTAATTAATTTAAGGGTAAGTTTAAATTTATTAAACTTATAAAGGCTTCTCGTTAAGTTATATACGTAAAGTCGCGATCTCCTCCCTTTAATCTTTCTCTTAAACCGTAAAGCGCTCTTATTATAAAATTAACACCTCTTATACCGCGGTTAACCGTTACTTTAAAATAAGTAATAAGGTTTAATTATTAAACTCCTTTATTATTATTTTATAATTAAAGCGTTTCGACGGCGTATTAATTAAGTTTCGCTTCCCGGCTTAATATTTAATTTCGAAATTAAATAATATAAAAAATATATATTAACGTATTTATCGGTTATTTAACTTTTATTAATTTATAAACGCTCTTAAATTAACGTAATCCGATAAAACTTCGATTCGTTAACGATTACCGTTTAAGTATTATCGTTAATACTTAAAACTTTTTATAATTATTATTATTTCTTAATCGGGAGTATTATAATTTAATTTAAGGCCCTTTTATTTCCTTAATTAAAATATAATTAAGTAAAATTTATTATCGTTATTTAATTATAATAAGATTTTTAACTTAACCTCTTTCGACGCGTCCGTTTTAAGGTATAATTATCGATCGGGGTTAAAGTATCGTAATAACGGCGTTTATTTAAAATAAACTTTAAGCGCTTCGAAAGCGTCTCGTTATCGATCCGTTAACTTTACCGCTTTTAACTTTTTTCCGTTTTATATCCCTTTTATTATTTCGTTTAAAGGGTTTATAATTTTCGAGTAAACGCGGATAAATTATTTATAAAAGTTATAAAAGCTTAAAAACACTTAAATATTACGGTAAAACTTAAGCTCCGGCTACTCTCTTACCGTAATTACTTTTACCTCGTTTATTTTAACTCCGTCTTTAGTTAAAATAAAATTAAGGAACTTAACTTTATACTCGAAAAACTTATATAAGGGTTCGTAAAAAGTTAAGTACGCCGAAGTCTTTTTAATACTTTATATAAGTATTAAATATATTCCTCCTTCGTACGGGAGAAGATTAATATATCGTTTATATAAGTTATATACGTAATATCGATTAAGCTTTATAAGGTAATATAAATATAATATTAAAAAGTGGCCGGGGCGTTCGTTAACTTAAAAGGGAGAATTATATACTCGTAATAACCGTAACGTATACGAAACGTTATTTTTTATTTATCCCTTTTTTAATCCGGATACGGTAATAAGTATCCTTAATATCTAGTTTAAAAAAGAATTATATCCCGTTAATACGATTTAAAATCTCCGAAATTAAAGGTAATATATACCGGTTTTTAATAATAACTTTATTTAACCCCCGGTAATCGATATAAAGTCGTAACGTACCGTCTTTTTTAAGTACGAATAAGATCGGGGCCTTAATTAAGCTTTTAAATTAACGAATACGGTTATTTACGAGGTTTTTAATAAAGTAAACTCGTAACTCTCGTAACTCTTTTTTAAAAAGTAAGTAAATACCTCCGTAAAAGCGGTTACGTACTTTTTATTAAATTAATTACGTAATTAATAACTTTCGACGTTAAAATTATTATAACGTTAAAAGTATCGAATACGTCCCCGAATTAACTTAACTCGGGCGGGAGTATAACTTTTCGGCGACTTTTCGACTCTTCCCTATTAAGAGGGTATTCTTTAAAAGGTTTACGGTTTAAGGGTAAAAGGGTTATCGTAATTACGTATATTACGGTCTTATTCCGGGTAAGTTTCGTAAACTTCCTAGGGCTTTTAAAATAAATTTCGGCCTTCTCGTAAACGAATTTTTATTAAGCCCGAATAAAGATATTAATATTAAGAGCCTTTAGTCCCGTAACTTTTAATAAAATAAAACTTATACCTAGTATTTTTAACCGGTCGATAACGACGTATAACCTAGTCGTTACTTTAATCCTTCCTTTAAAATTTATAAAAAAAATAAGTATATCTTATATATTAAACGTTTCGATTTATTTAATATTTATAATACGCGTTTACGGGTCGGGGTATTTAATTTTCGTAATTATAATCTCTTTACGAATTAAATATTTATTATATCCGATTCCGTGGTAATATTTAGGTTAACCGTCGTTTTTTCGGAGACCCTTCCTTAATATATTACTTTAATATTCCGTAGTCGTTTATATTTTATAATCGTCGTTTCTCCTTTAAGTTTAAAGGAGGCGATTAAGTATTTTTTAATTTATTTACGGTAATATTTTAAACTTAATTATAAGCTTTTAAATATTCGGTAAAGTAATACCCCTTTTTTTAATATTTAAAGTAAATAATATACGACTTATCCTTCCGGTTATTAAACGTTAATCGGCCGTTAAGTTTAAAGAAACCCGGTTTACTTTTACTTTTTTACGAGTTTTTTTAACTTAAGTTAATATTTTATTTACCCCGTTTTTTTTTATTCTCGACGGGCGGTTATAATACTTTATCGTTAAGGCGTTTACGACTCTCTCTCGAAGATCGAGTGTTAATTATTTATAAATAAAACGATTCGGCTCGTTCGATAAAATCCTTAAAACGGATTAATTTATAATCGATAATTATACTTAACGGCGTCCGAAAATCCTTTATTAATTTAAGGAAAAATATTTACTTTTTAAACTCTTTTAATAAATCCTTTATTTAACTTTTTAACGAACGGAAATAATTTAAAAACTTAATAAAGGATTAATAATAACGTTATCGGGCCTTTTTATAAACTTCGTAAACTTAAAACGAAGGATTTCCCGTAATTAAAGTTAAAGTCGTAATTTATTTTTTAAATACGTTTTAAAAACCCTCGACTCGCGTATACTCTTCGACGGTATTTAAGTTAAAAATATACTAGTTTTATTATCTTTTTAAAGCCGTATTTATATAAAAATAAACGACGATAACTCGTTACTTCTCCCCTTTAAACTCGTAAGGTTAAACTTCGAATATTAACTTTAACTCCTTAATTTAATAACCGCGGTTTTAAAAAGTCGAGTAATTTCCGAATATTAAAAGTTAAATCTTTATCCGTAAATCTTTCTACGGTTTATCTTTTTTACGAAACGTCGACGTTTTAAAAATATCTTCGTCGTTATTATCCTTATTTTCCGAAGAGGAAGATATCGTAACCTTCGAAACCGAGTTAACCGGGAAGGGGTTAATACCCGAATAAACGTTTATAAAAGTACGTTTTTTACGTCTTCCGGCCGCGAAGACGGCGATCCTCTCCTTAAACCGTTCCTTTTATTTAAAAGTAATTAACTCCTTTTTTAAGGTTAACTCTTCGGCGTCCTTCTTAATCTTTATTCCTTCGACGACCGAAACGTCGTCTCCCTCGATAAAACTACGAAGGGCGTTTTCTTTATTTATAAAAGGGGGCCCGGTAACCGTACCCTTAATATTTTAAATCGTCGGAAGGCTCGTTTAAAATAAAACCTTTAATTCTAGTAAGAATAAAAAGGGGTCCCTCGTTTTAATACCCGTAAAGGGCGGAGGGTTATTCGGTAACTCCGCGATTACGAGTTTACGGGCGAGTAATTTAATTTATAACCGAAGTAACCGATCGGGTTATTTTTATTATTATTCTTAAATATCCCGGGGGAAAAGACTTAAAATTATTATAAAATTTAAGATAAGTGGTTACGATAATAAAGCGTAGGCGTTTCGAGGGCGAAGGTAAGTTTAATATTATATAAGAATTAAGTTTTACCTCCCGAAACTTTACGGTATTCGGGGAGGCCTTTTATTTAAGAGAAATTTATAATAGTAGCGTGGCGCCCGCGAGGGCGCTTAACTACGTACGTGCCATTACGTATCGGTCTCGTACTTCCTTTATTATTAACTACGAAGTAATATTAATACGAGGGAGATACGAGGTCGTTACCGTAGTAATATTTATAATAAAAGAATTATAATATAATAAGTCGTTATAACGTTTAATAATATTCCGACCGTTTTTTTTAACCGGGACTAGTATAATTATCCTAGTTTAATTCTTAATTAATAATATCCTTTATTAATAACGCTCTTTATTAAAATTACTTTTTAACGGTTTCCGCGGCTTTCGTCTTTTTAACCCGGGTAACGTATTATAATACCCTTCGTAAAGGACGGAAGATACGATTAGTCTTATATACTAAGATTAAATAATAACGAAATTCGTTTAATAATTATATTACCGTTTCGTTATTTATTTACGAGGAAATAAAATACCGGTATTAATATTCGGCCTTTATTAAAAGGAGTAAAGTAAACGGCGGTACGTTTTTTTTCCTTTTTAAACGTATAAACTTAAAAGCTTTTAATATAATATACGATAGGATTTTTAATATAAGTAACTTTTTCGAGGATATTATTATTAACCGGTATATTGTTTTTAACTTACGTTAAAAACCGTAATAAGGTATCCGGGACGATATTAAGTCGGTTAAGGATATAAAAGATTAGTAAGTTAAATTACGATATATAATTCGTTATCGATACGAGTTTAAAGTTAACCTTATTTAAGTTTATCGTCTTTAACGACGTATATATAATAATATTTTTAATTAGGGTATAATCCGTTAAAACGATAATAACTTTCGGTTAAACTATATTATTTTACGTATTTTAACGAATACTTAAGTAATATTTACGACTTCTAGTTTTATTATACCGTAAACCTTTTCGCGGGATAAATAAAAACGAAATAAAAAGGTTAAAAGTCGAATTTAATCTTTATTTAATATTTTTACTTAAGATAATAATACCGTCCTATAAAATTAATAACTAAAAGATTACGGTATTAATACTTTTTTTATATATATTTAACTTAAAGAATAAGGATACGTTAATATTATAATAATAAAACCTTATTTATTAATAAAGGCTTTCTTATAAAATATTAAAGGACTTTAAAAGCTACGACGTAAATTCGATACGTAAAAATTTAATAATTATTTTACGTTTATTTTACGTTAAATTATTTACGAGTCCTCTCTCCTTTATACCTTTACGTAATAAGGCGGTTTTAAGGGTTTATAAAAGCTCGGCCTTAATATTAAATTATATAATATTAAAATAAAAGAAGCCTATTATACCGAGATAATAAGATAATTTTATTAAGTTCGAGGGGAAGGAGATTTTTTTAAATATTATAATACGGTCTTCCGTACGAGTAATACCTTTACCGTCGATTATAAATTTTAAAAAACGGACCGACGTAAAACTAAAGAAAGTCTTTAACGTTAATATATAAAATTAATTTCGAATAAAAAGCCGGAATATAATTTCGAGATATTAAATATATTCGTTTATATTATTATTAAAAATAATAATATCGTTAATATATACGTATACGAAACCGCGGTACGGTTTTAAAAATTATTTATATAACGTTAAGTAAAGGTAAACGTATTACGAAGCTTATAAGGATTACGTTCGAGTATTCGAGACCTCTTTTATTAATAATAATTAATCGTTACCGGTAACTCGGGTATACGGGTAATTAATAAAAGAATACGGTTATATCGTATATCGAGTAAAAACTTTTACTAATAATAATTTATATAATATTATTTTAATTAAAAAGGGAATAAATATCGGGGACGGTAAATTTATTTAACGGGCGAAGGTTTACGATAATACGACCTTTTTTTTTTATTATTAATTATACGTTAAATTACGAAGACGGGGTACGCGATAAGGGCTCTTTAACGGAAATATTTTATTTTACTTTATTCGTAAAACTTCCCGTAACGTTCGTTAACGAGTTTATTATTTTTTAAATATAAAAGGTAAGGTTTAATATTTTATTTCTAGTTTTATTATCCTTTAATAAAGTTAATACGTATTTTATATTTATTAGTTATAGAAACGATACCGCGGTCTTAAAATATTTTACGGTATTTATTAATTAAAGCGTTAATTTTTAACGTAAACTCGTTATCTTTTATATAAATCGAGGTATTATCGGTAATAATAATAATCGGTATACCCTTAAATATTTTTAAGTTATATTACGGTATATTAATATTTACTTTTATATACGGTGTTATATCGCCCGATTTAACGATATCGTTAAGGGTAATATCGCCGGTTATAACGGCGTTATATAACGCGAGGAAGGTTTTAATTTACGAAGGGTTATTAAAGGATTAATAAAAAACTTCGAGGGTAAATTTTATATCGTCGTTTAAGTCGATAAAACTTTACTTACGGACTTAATAAGTTATATTAAAATAAATAAAATAATAATTAATAATCGTATTTTACTTTAACGATATAATACGGTTAATAACGGTACCGTTATTTATCGTAACCGTCCGGTTAAATACGTTATATATTAGGAACTTTTTATTAATAAAGGAGGAGAGAGTAAAGTTTAACGTATAAGTTTACGATACGGTAAATTAATAATCGTTAAATAATAATAACGGGTTACTTAAAGCGTTAATAAGGAGATTAAAGTAACGAATAAATATCGTATAAGCCGACCGTAATAAGAAATATACCGTAACGGTTATACGGACCTTATAATTAATAATCCTTAGCCGACGGTTTAAAAGTTTATAATACGGGGCTCGATTTTATTATATACGAATAAATTACGTATTCCTCGTAAACGAAGCGTTATTATAATTATATTAATAATAACGTTAAGGCTTTTTAAAATATTATTTCCGATTAATAAATTAAAGCCGAAGGATTATACGACGTTAATTTTAATATTAAAATAACCGAAGGTATTAAGTTAACGTCGGGTTATCCGGGTAATAATAACGCTTCGATTACTTCGGCGTTTCGTAAATTTATTAATAAGTTTAAGGTTTAATATTAAGGTTATCGGCGTACCGGTTAAGTTTTTATTAAACGACACCGTTTTCGTAAGCGCGTTAACGCGTTATATATCTTTATTATTATATATATTAAAAGAAACGCGGATATTTTAACCGTATTAATATACGTAAAGTAAACGAAAATACCGTTATTTAATACCGTAATTATTTTATTAATAAAGGTTATTTATAAAGAGTATCGAAGTATTAAGTTCGACGTCGGATTATCCGGGTAATAATAACGCTTCGATTACTTTAACGTTTCGTAAGTTTATTAAGTAGGCTTAGGGTTTAATACTAGGGTTATCGGCGTACCGGTTAAGTTTTTTATTAAACGATACCGTTTTCGTAAAGCGCGTTAACGCGTTATATATCCTTATTATTATATATATTAAAAGAAACGCGGATATTTTAACCGTATTAATATACGTAAAATAAACGAAAACACCGTTATTTAATACCGTAATTATCCCGCCGGTAAAAATTACTTATAAAAAATACTTAATTATAAATTTAACGAACGCGGTATACGATTACGTTTAAAGCGGGGGTTAACGTTAAAACTCGTATAACGTATTAAAATATAATATTATTAAAAAGTTTAAAATAACGGTCGTAAATAATACTTATTCGTTTATATTAAAGTTAATAATAATAAGTTAATCCGCCGTTTAATATATAAATACGGCGGAATCGTTTTTAAAGTTAATTATTATAACGAAAACGAAGTTATAACCTTTTTAACGTAACCGTTATACGCGGTCCGCGAAGGTTAAGTTTTAATCGTAAAAACGATAAAAATAAAGTTTACCTTTTAAATTTTTTTTAAAAATAATACTTAATAAAATTACCTTTATTAAATCGAGTACGGTATTTTTTATTTTTTCGCGGTTTTTAATTATTTATATCCGCGGTTAAAAGTACGGTTACGACTAAAGCCTCGCGAATAATTTTAATAATTATTATATAATTAATTATATAAAGAGCCGCGGTTAAAACGGTTAAAAGGACGGCGCTCGAAATCTTTTTCGCGGCTTCGGGAATAAAATTTATAACGTTTAATATCCTCGTACGATTAACTTCGGCCTCGATCGTACCGTCGATCGTTATTAATATCGGCGTTATAATTTTTATAATTAATACGCGAAGGACTTTATTATAACGTTATATTATTCGCCGGGTTATTAACGTAATAAGCGGAAAGTTAAAAAAGGCTTATTAATTAATCGGCCTTTCGTAATCGACGCGGCGGGTAATAAAGTTAATAATATTAACCGGTTATTAAATTTTATAATATTAATAATTAACTCGGCGAGTTAATAAACCTTTTTTTAATATTTACGAAGATTTTTAATACGCTTCGATAAATAAACCGTAAAAACGAAACTAAGGTTAAATTAATTAAATAAATAATATTTAATTATAATATCGTTTTATCCGACGATAATCCGCGAATAATAAATTATTAATATAAAGTTACGGCGAAGGGTATCGGCGTTATCGTATTTACTAAGGTCGATTTTATAAGTATTTAATTAACGTTATACGTCGGTTTTAATAACTTAAAAACGATCCTTTAAAAGGGTTTTTTAAAGTTATAAATCCGTCCTAAAACGACGTTTAAAATTAAAGTAAAATTAACCGTAATACTAATCGCGAACTTCGCTTTTTAAACGGGTTTATAATTTTATAACGAACCGGTTAATAATAATACTTAACGGGTCTCGGGCTTTTTATACCTTAATATTATTAAAGAATTTTTTAATAAAGTATAAGGAGTTATCGTAACTTAAAGATACCGTAAAGTTAAGTTACGACGGGTAAAAAGTAAATAACTAAATAATATTTTATTTATCGTCGATTTTTAATCCCGTCTCCCGGTTACGCGGTATTATAACCGGTAAAAAGGACGTAAAGGGTCGTCGTTAATTATTACGTTAATTAAAGGTAATTATACGTAACGAGTAACGAGGTTAAACGTTAAAACGGTCGTATAACCTTAAAAGGCCCTAGTATTATTAATAAAGATCCGGTATTTATCCGTTAAATTAATAACGTCCGTTAAAACGAATTAACGGTCGTTAATATTATATAAACTCGAATTATTAACGGTATTATAAACGCGCGCGTTAATTTATTAATTAAAAATTAAATTAATTAAATTTTATAAAGTTAAGAAAACGCTAATTAAAACCTTATATACTTATAATTTCGTTTATTAACTTACGGTCGGCCTAGTATAACGGGTTTAATAAACCGCGGAAAAGGAAACGAGAGTTATATTACTCGTTAAACGGGGGGGTATTAATAAATTATTTACGAGTAATAAAAGTACCGTTTATTAATACGGTGGGATAATTAAACTAGTTTAAAGGAGAGTCGGTTAATAAACCTTTATTAATTACCTCCTCGAATAAAGTTATTTATTTACGTTAAAGTTCGATTAATAAAAATACTCCGTTAATTAAAAGATCCTCCCGAAAATAATTATAATTACGGTTAAACGGTATTAAACCTTAATATCGTTTTATAATACTACGTTATTAGAAAAAGTTTTAATATTAAAGGTAAGCTCGGAGGCCGATATTATAACGTTAATTAAAGTACCCTTTTATTTAACGGAGTCTTAAACTCCTCCTCTTTAACCGGAGCCCGATATAATATTACGAAAAATAAAGATACCTTAAACTAAGTTAAAAATTAATTATTATTTAACGAGCTTCGGTTAACGGAGTAAAAATACCTTAAATTAAGTTAAAAAAGTTAATTATTATTTAACGAGCTTCGGTTAACGGAATAAAGAGGGCGTACGAAGTAAACGCGTTAACTTTAAAAACTTATAAATCCGGAGTTTAAAAACTTTTTAAGGCCTCCCGACGATAACTTTTATTAAAGAATACGGGTCCTTTTCTTTTATTTATACGAAGGATAAGTAAATTAAGGGTTTCCGAAAGTTCGTTATTTTCGTTATTAAAAGTAAAAAGCCGGGTCTTTTTTACGGTAAAAATAAACTCGATACGGTTATATTATTTTTACGGTCGAGTTATTAAATTAAGTCGTCTTCGTTAAAAGAAGGGACTTTTAATAATCCTTTTTAAACGTTATTAAATACTTAGTAAAAGGATTACTCGTCCGCCGAGTAAAACGTTTCCTCGTCGTCGTCGGGGGTAACGAGTAAAAAAACGTTAAAAGTAACGTCCGGTTAAAAACTCTCGAAAAAAACCGTTAATAACGAGGTTTAAGTTTACGAAACCTTAATTACGCTTTTATTAACGGTTAACGTTTTAAACTTACGAAGTATATTAATAAACTCGGTATACTTTACGTTAACACCGTTTTTCTTAAGTTTACGCGGTAATATACTAGGTCCGTAATACGAGGAAGCGTTTATTAAGTTATAATAATAAATATACGAAGGTTATAAACTCTCGTTTCGCGCGTTCTCGTTTATTATTTAATAATACGCTCGTAAAATATAAACGGCTTTTTCGTACGTTATATAAATAATACGGTATTTTACTTTATATTATTAAAAGCGTTTACGTAATTACGGGCGGTTTTTTCGTACGTTACTCGGCGGTACGGTAATTTACTTCGTTAAATACGGAGGTATTTAATCGGTATTAAACGGTTTTTTCGTACGCCGTTTAACGGTACGGTAACTTATTTTATTAAATACGGAGGCGCCTAATTAATTTTAAACGGCTTATTAAAGTTAATATTTTTAGGCTCGGTACCGGGGAGTTAAAAAAAATTTTAATCCTTATATAATCGCTTTTTACGAAACTTTTAAACTCGGTGCCGGAAAGTTAAAAAAAATTTTAATCTTTATATAATCGTTTTTTACGAGGCTTTTAAATAAACTCGGGGTCGGGGTCACTTAAAGATAATAAAGGAGTTATTATTAAATATTACGTACGAGGCGCGGTTACGGTTAATATCGAAATATTAAATAACGGCGATATAAGGTAAAAGCGAGGGTATAACGGTTTTATAAGACTTCGTAATAATATAAGGGTACGATATAAACGATTAAAAAATAAAGTAAAATAATATATAATTAATAATTAAGTTAAAGGATTATTACGTATAAGAGAAAAGCCACTTATACCCCTTAATACGGCCTAGGAAGGCCGCGTTACGTAATAATTAGTGGTATAATTATTACGTATCGTACGGGAAGGTAATTAATAATTACCTTCCTCGTAATAAAAATATAATATTACCGAAAAGTTTAAAGTAACGGTTATAAATAATATTTATTCGTTTATATTAAAGTTAATAATAATAAGTTAATCCGCCGTTTAATATATAAATACGACGGGATTATTTTTAAAGTTAATTATTATAACGAAAACGAAGTTATAACCTTTTTAACGTAACTATTATATACGGTCCGCGAAAGTTAAATCTTAATTATAAAAACGACGAAAATAAAGCTTACTTTTTAAATCGTTTTTTTTAAAAGTAATATTTAATAAAACTACTTTTATTAAATCGAGTACGGTATTTATTATTTTTATCGCGGTTTTTAAAACTTTATTCGTATCCGCGGTTAAAGGCGTAGTTACGATTAAAGCTTCGCGAGTAATTTTAATAATTATTATATAATTAATCGCGTAAAAAGCCGTAATTAAAGCGGTTAAAAAGACGGCGTTCGAAATTTTTTTCGCGGTTTCGAAAGTAAGATTTATAACGTTTAATATTTTCGCGAAACTAACTTCGGCCTCGATTATACCGTCGATCGTTATTAATATCGGTATTATAATTTTTATAATTAATATATAAAGGACTTTATTATAACGTTATTTTATTCGTCGGGTTATTAACGTAATAAACGGAAAGTTAAAAAAGGTTTATTAATTAATCGGCTTTCGTAATCGGCGCGGCGGGTAATAAAATTAATAATATTAATTAGTTATTAAATTTTATAATATTAATAATTAATTCGGCGAATTAATAAACTTTTTTTTAATATTTACGAAAATCTTTAATACGCTTTAATAATAAACGTTATAAGCGAAACTAAGGTTAAGTTAATTAAATAAATAATATTTAATTATAATATCGTTTTATTCGATAATAATCCGCGAATAACGGATTATTAATATAAAATTACGGCGGAGGGTATTAGCGTTATTATATTTAATAAAGTTAATTTTATACGTATTTAATTAACGTTATACGTTAATTTTAATAACTTAAAAGTAATCCTTTAAGAGGGTTTTTTAAAGTTATAAATCCGTTTTAAAACGACGTTTAAAATTAAAGTAAAGTTAACCGTAATATTAATTACGAACTTCGTTTTTTAAACGGGTTTATAATTTTATAACGAACTAGTTAACGATAACACTTAACGGGTCTCGGGCTTCTTATACTTCGATATTATTAAGGAATTCTTCGACGAAGTATAAAGAGTTATTATAATTTAAAAATACCGTAAAATTAAGTTACGACGGGTAAAAGGTAAATAATTAAATAATATTTTATTTATCGTCGATTCTTAATCCCGTCTCCCGGTTATACGGTACCGTAATTAATAAAAAAGGACGTAAAGGGTCGTCGTTAAATTACCGTTAATTAAGGGTAATTATACGTAACGAATAACGAGGTTAAACGTTAAAACGGTCGTATAACCTTAAAGGGCTTTAATATTATTAATAAAAATCCGGTATTTATCCGTTAAATTAATAACGTCCGTTAAAACGAATTAACGGTCGTTAATATTATATAAACTTAAATTATTAACGGTAATATAAACGCGCGCGTTAATTTATTAATTAAAAGTTAAATTAATTAAGTTTTATAAAGTTAAAATAACGTTAATTAAAGCTTTATATATTTATAACTTCGTTTATTAATTTACGGTCGGCTTAATATAACGGGTTTAATAAACCGCGGGAGGGGAAACGAGAGTTATATTACTCGTTAAACGGGGGGGTATTAATAAATTATTTACGAGTAATAAAGGTACCGTTTATTAATACGGTAGGATAATTAAGTTAATTTAAAGGAGAGTCGGTTAATAAACCTTTATTAATTACTTCCTCGAATAAGGTTATTTATTTACGTTAAAGTTCGGTTAATAAAAACACTCCGCTCGATTAAAGGATCTTCTCGAAGATAGTCGTAATTACGGTTAAACGATATTAAACTTTAATATCGTTTTATAATATTATATTATTAAAAAAAGTTTTAATATTAAAGGTAAGTTCGGAAATTAATACCGTAACGTTAATTAAAGTACCCTTTTATTCGACGGAGTTTTAAACTCCTCCTTTTTAACCGGAGCCCGATATAATATTACGAAGAGTAAAGATACTTTAAATTAAGTTAAAAAAATTAATTATTATTTAACGAGTTTCGGTTAACGAAGTAAAGAGGGCGTACGAAGTAAACGCGTTAACTTTAAGAGTTTACGAATCTAGAGTTTAAAAGCTTTCCGAGACTTCCCGACGGTAACTTTTATTAAAGGATACGAGTTTTTTTCTTTTATTTATACGAAGGATAAATAAATTAAAGGTCTCCGAAGGCTTATTATTTTCGTTATTAAAGGTAAAGAGCCGGGTTTTTTTTACGGTAAAGAGTAAACTCGATATAATTATATTATTTTTACGGTCGAGTTATTAAATTAAGTCGTTTTCGTTAAAGGAAGGGACTTTTAATAATTCTTTTTAAACGTCGTTAAATACTTAATAAAAAAATTACTCGTCCGCCGAATAAAATACTTTCTCGTTATCGTCGGGGGTAACGAGTAAAAAAACGTTAAAAACGGCGTCCGGTTAAAAATTTTCGAAAAAGGCCGTTAATAACGAGGCTTAAATTCGTAAAACTTTAATTACGCCTTTATTAACGGTTAACGTTTTAAGTTTACGAGGTATATTAATAAACTCGGTATACTTTACGTTAACACCGTTTTTTTTAAACTTACGCGGTAATATATTAAGTCCGTAATACGAGGAAACGTTTATTAAATTATAACGATAAATACGCGAGGGTTATAAACTCTCGTTTCGTATATTCTCGTTTATTATTTAATAATACGCTCGTAAATATAAACGGTTTTTTATATATTACGATAAATAATACGGTGTTTTACTTTATATTATTAAAAACGTTTACGCGGTTATAAACGGCTTTTTCGTACGTTATTCGGCGGTACGGTAACTTACTCCGTTAAATACGGAGGCGTTTAATTAATATTAAACGGTTTTTTTATACGTTATTTAACGGTACGGTAATTTACTTCGTTAAATACGGAGGCGTTTAATTAATTTTAAACGGCTTATTAAAGTTAATATTTATAAGTTCGGTGCCGGGGAGTTAAAAAAAATTTTAATCTTTATATAATCGCTTTTTACGAGGCTTTTAAATAGACTCGGGGGTCGGGGTCACTTAAAGATAATAAAAGAGTTATTATTAAATATTACGTACGAGGCGCGGTTACGGTTAATATTAAAATATTAAGTAACGGTAATATAAGGTAAAGGCGAGGGTATAACGGTTTTATAAGACTTCGTAATAATATAAAGGTATAATATAAGCGATTAAGAATAAAGTAAAATAATATATTATTAATAATTAAGTTAAAGGATTATTACGTATAAGAGAAAAGTTACTTATACCCTTTAATACGGCTTAAGAAGGCCGCGTTACGTAATAACTAGTGGTATAACCGTTACGTGTCGTACGGGAAGGTAGTTAATAACTACCTTCCTCGTAATAATTATTAAACGAATTATTTTTAATATTTATAAACGAAGAAGTATCGTAATAATCGTTATTATTATTATTACCGTTCGAAATATTTTACTTAATAATTTAATTAATTATATTACGGGCTTTTATAATTAAACGTATAAAACTTAAAGTGTTAATAACCGTACGAAGGCTCGCCGTAAAGTTAACGAGGCGGTTTAAGACCGCGTTTATATTACTCGTAATAATTTCGGCGGCCGTTTAACGGGCGGCTTTAATATCGGGGTCCGGTATATAATTAAATATTACGTTAATACGGTTATTAAATAAATTCGTAAAATTTATAAGGGTTTTTAACGTTTCCGTAAACGAGGTTAATATATCGTTAATACGTTAAAAAAGGTTAACGTTTACTTTAATACTTATTATTATATATATAACTCCGTCGTATTAAATATAACGGTAAATTTATTAAGATATTTCGTAATATAAAAGGGTCGAGGAAAGAAAAAAAAAAAATAATAATTCGTTAAATTAATTTATTACGGTTAAAATAAAAAATTAATTTTTTATAACTTTTAATCGTTTAAAATTAACGGGTAATTTAAGGCGTTAAAGCTGCCGGCTAAATTACCTAGATAAATAAAGTAATAAAAATCACGAAGTAAAATAACGAAGTTATTCAACAAGTTGAAATGTCAAGATAAAGTGTAATAGTTATTATATATTCGTAACTATTAAAATACAAGATTTACGAGGGTAAATACCTTGCGGCATTTACGCGCGCGTCACGTGCCTAGTACACGTGACGCCACAGGTGACAGACCGTGTTATCTTATCGCCAATATAAAATGAAACCAGGATCGCCCGTGGTGCAGCCTGCATGATGTAAGTGTGGTAGTGGTACGTCGTATTGTTTCAATATACTTGAGTATTGCTCAATGCACTCGAATGCTGCGAGGGAGATTGTCGCGGTTGTCATTCTACCATCCAAGACTACTACTCGCGGTTGCATCGCATTTCCTGCATCATTTCAAGCCAATATACGCATTCCTTCAAATGGGCACCGAGGTTTATCAGTCGATAGAAGTATCTCCGTACACTCTACTTTTGTGCACCTTCATCTTCTCCAACAGGCAAAACTGGTGCATGCTGGATCACGCCACCAGAAGGGGTGTCCATCTTTGGCAAGCGCAGGCGAGTGCTTTCTCCCGTTGCACGTCAAGACAGCACCCAAAGTCGACGGATATATCGTAGAGACCTCCACTTTGCGAAGTACAGATATATGATACATACGCATCAGAAAAAACACACAACGATCTCCCCGGTCACACATCGCGAAGAAATGCCCTCGATATCTCTATGAGTCACTCGCATCCATGCTCTCATTTCTCGATCCAGCATGAGATACGTCACAAAGATCCGGAGTGCCCCTGCAACGCGTCGCGAGTGCAATACTGTTGACATGGATTGATTGGCTAGTGTTGGCGTGCTGTTCAGGTCTTCATAATACTTCTTCGCACTCAATAGCCGTTGCTGGGGAGCTGGGGAAACAGTTCCAGCGCGTGGAGCGTGTCGTGCTGACTCCCCCTAGTGCATGAAGATCTGATCTGGGCTGCGCTGGGCATTGGGCCCAACAAGCTTCTTTGTGTACCGACGCCCCGCTTTCACTTCAGGCTGCCGATGGCATGCAACCACTTAAGATGCGCGCTGCACAATTATTGTATTGGCCCAGTGCGCAGCGCATATCACATACAAAATACCGTCGTGCCCGTCAGACGTCCCGTTTCCAAGTTCGTCACCACGGACGACTGACTGCCAGTCGCCACAACACACCAAAACAAACAAGAAAAGTAGAGAATGGTGCGGAGAGAAGAGCGTGGAGTATTTTGAGTAGCCTATATAAAATCCGCACGATCCCATTCAATTAGAGACACCGGCGTACAAAAGTACGCATTCTCGTGCATACCACTTTACACTTTCACAAAAATCCCACAAAACGAAACGTTAAAAAGATCAAAAGAAAAGAAGAAAGCAACACACAGATCCTTACCAATCCATCTACAAGGCACTTCAAACGGTCATCGCCTGTCTCGCCATCAAACTGCGGTCACAATCACTCCATTGTCTTTCGTTGTCTTTGACCACGAGACACGGCCAAAACGCCGCCAAATACGTCGTACTGCAGGTAAGATACGACGCCGCTCTGAAACAAAGAGGTCAGCGCCAGTGCACTACCTTCACGTGACTCAGCGGCGCTGGGAAAAGGGAAGCACAAGGGGGAAGGCACGACTGGCCAGAGGAGGGAGAGGAGGGGCTTGTCAGCAGGTCCAATCAGTGGCCGCCCTTGTCTTGGGTGCTCTTAGCCCCTCTTTTGGTTCTTTGCTCTTGCCATTCTTTTGACGTTCTATCCCACCTTTCCTGCCCCCAACAGACAGACCAACCCTCCATTACGTTTTCCCGCTACCTTTCTACGTACTTTCGACTTACATTATCATTCTCTCTCTCATTGCAGCAAAGACGATACAGAAGCCCAAAGAATCACACGTTCTTTCTTCTCGTGCAACTTTGCCGATAACACACCCTCTTTTCCTAGCATCTCGCATTTTCTTCGACAGACCTCCCCATTTTCCCAAGATACGCTGCTAGATCGACTGCACGTATCTCACAAACGGCCGACAGTTCAAGCAAATAGCTACGAACGAGTTTCTCTGACCTCACTTCGTTTACCTCCACTTCTCTTCATATCGCCTTCTTTGTCTTCGACCTTTCCTCCCTTTCGACGACAGCTTCTTGTATCAACTTGAATCGATAAAGAGCTACCGGTCCTCCTCGAATCTCCGTCGCCTTCTTTTCATACAGCCTTGAGATTGAACCCTCACTCGAACATTCCTTCTTTGGTCGAGTTTCTCCAGTTGCGCGACTTCGCATCGCCCGTTTGGCGTTGACCCATTGCCAAGTCGACGACCTGTACCGTCTTTCTTGAGGGCACGAGGCGAGCATACACATACACTCATACATACACAGGCCACTCCGAGCCCAGCCACACACAAACACACAAACCGCAACCATGAACCCTCTCCAGAAGAACAAGGTTGACATTAACGTACGTCTTCCCCGTCCCACCCGCTTGTCCAATTTCTTGTCGTTGTATCCCTACTAACGCATCGTAGTCGCTCTCCCCCGAGGAGCAGCGCCTCTTCCGCCTCTACGGCAAGCTCCCCAGCCGCTCCGACCACTTCTCCAAGCACCTTAAGGAGCGCAAGTACTTTGACAGCGGCGACTATGCCATGTCCAAGGCCGGCAAGGGCGACAGCGTCGACACCGGCACCGTCGGCTCCCAGCACCCCGTTCCCGAAAAGATCCCACACCTTTCGTCCCCGCCCTCGGCTACTACCCCTGGCAGTGGCTCCAACGGTCACAGCAACAACCACAACGTCGTCGGTGGCAACGGCAACGGTGGTGTCGGCGGTATCACTCTGGGCATCCCCGGGTCGGCAGCCCACTTCCAACAGGCCGGCAGCCCGGTGAAGGAGAGCAGCTTCCTGCACCGCGAGACGAGCGCTTCTGATCTGGAAGACTCGTCGGCCGGTGCTGGTACGGCGGCCGGCAAGCAGTCGTCGCCCGTCGGCCAGGGCCAGACCGAGTCGATCCCCATCCGGCGGTAGAAAAACGCACACCGAGGACAGTGTTTGATTTGAAAAAAAAAAGAGCAAAACAAAACAAAAAAGTAGTCTTTTTATTATGGCATGGGCGACAGCTGTTATTGCGGGCTTGTTTTGATTGATTCTTGTTTGTTGCTTCCCTGTGTTATTTCTTTGCATATTTCTGCTGTTTGTTTCTATCGATCAGCCATGTGTTATGATAGGTTCTATCGGGATACTTTGTTTTAGTTTCGCTTCAGGCATATTTATTACTCTGCCTCTATCGTGTATGTTGCCCCGTCCTGTGACAGTGTCTTTGGGCGTTTTTGTCTCAAGACAAATATTATGGGAGATGTCTACGACAACGGGGCAGGCGGGGCAAAAAAAGAAAAGAAAAAAAAAAAGACTCTGCTGAAAGATGCGTCGTGTTTCTTATGCTTACTATTTTCCGTTTTCTTTTGTTGCCTTTTGATTTTATTTTTTGCTTTCTTTATTTACGATGCTTCATTCCACCTTGCTATAAGTTCACCACGTATCTTGTATGTCTAATTCAAATTATTATTGAGTCTGCTCTTGAATTACTGGTGCATTAAAATTTCCATTTTTATTTTCATATGATCATGCCCGTTTATGCCATGTTCCCCAAATTTTTCACCATCGCCCGCAAACCATAGACACATATATTCCTTCCATGAGATCCCTTACAGCTCCAGCGACTTCTTGGCCATCTGCAGAGCACCCTCAAATGTGCGGTGACCGCCAATGAAACCGGACGCATGGATGAAGACAGCACCGGGAACGACAGAGCCCTCCAGGATTTTGTCGAGCGCGTCGTCGCGGTGGCCGCGCCACGCCTCGGGCAGCGGTTTGCGGCTGACAAACGAGTCCTTGGCCGCAGGCACACACTGCACGCGCCACCGCTCCTCCTTGTCTGGGTAGAGGACGTACAGCACCTGGCTGCTGCCCTCGCCGGCCTCGCCCTCCAGCGTGTACAGGTGGTCCTTCCACGGGCACGACTGGTCACGGAAAACCAGCAAACGGCCCTCGCCGTCAAACTCGGTGCGGGCGTCAAAGGCCGCCTTGACAATGCTACGCGCCGGCAGCCAGCCGCCGACCAGGTAGTGCAGCTCGCGGTCAAACTCCTCGCCGATGCGGGCACTGGCCTTCTCGAAACGGGCGTCCTCCGAGGCCTGGTCCTGGTCGGCGTCGTTCCACTGCGCATTGTAGCGGCCGACGACAGCACCGAGGGTGAAGCTGCCGTCCGCGAACCGCTTCTGGATACCGGCACCGCCGTTGGCGGCGGCCAGCTGCTCCGGGTCGTAGGCATCAATGCCGTTGTCGTGGGCATCCAGAGCCTCAATGAAACCAGCGTACAGCTTGTTGTACAGCAGGTCAATATCCGACTCGTTGACGGCCGCGTCAGCAGCAGCCTTCTCCCTCAAAGCCCGCTCAACAATGCCGCGGCCAAAGTGCATGTAGACCAGACCAGCCGAAGACAGCTTCGTGGGGCGGCCAGGGAAGGTCGTTGTGAAGCCACGCTGGTGGTGGTCGAAACGGTTCTTGGCGGCGTCGTACTCGCCGCCCACATCGACCACCGTGTGGCTCTCAGCTAGCTTGGCCGGATCGCGGGTGCGCACAAGACTGGCACTCGCGTACTCGGGCACATGGCGCCGAAGCATGTGCACAGCCAGGGCCTCATCGGCGTGGAAATGGCCATTGTGAGTGGCAATGGAGACGGTGTCCGTCTTGAGGCGCTTGGCCGCCTGGTCTGCCATGGTTGAGAAAAGCTTGCGACTGGCGATACGAAGCATAAACTGGAGTAGAGGGAGAAATGAGGACTGCAACTGTCCTTCCGTGCAAATCAAAAGAGTGACGGGGTATCAAAATATGCTGCGCGGGTCTGTCTTTCGTCTGTCAGAAGCAGCGTTTTTTCGCTGATATACACGGCAGAAAAGCTGTAACAAAGGCCCAAAGGCCAATCAGTTAGCGCAGATTTGCACCAGGCGTTCGAGGCGGTATGGGTAGCAGCAGCGACGGCAAGAACGCTGTGAAAGGAAAGTGGGCCTGGATGCCAGGAGCGATGTCAGTTGACCAATCATAGCGCACAATCTGTATACTGGGCAGGCACGTCCCAGGTCCGCTGAAAGCTCGCAGCTACGGGGAAGGAGCGTTCTGTTCGTGTGGCTGCCACTGTTCTCATGATGCGAAACTGCTAGCGCCGCGTGCATCTGTTCTCCCTCTGGCTTTTCCCGCGTGTTTTGGCCTCTCGAGGTGCATCATCCCTTTATTTCACACACCCGCACACGGCTGCACTTCTACGCATTCTTTTCGTTTCTTGTGCCGTCCGCCCAACTGTGACCAAACGACGCGACGTCCGCACGACTGACTGCCCGCTTTTTGCGCTTTCCTCTGACACGCGGCTCGTTTGGCGCTCACTTCCAATTCTCGCGACATTTGCCGACGCTTCGATGCTCACCACGATCCAAGAGCTGCCATCAGTCATCCGCGCTCAACACCCCAACCCCAGTCGCGCCTCTACGAATCAACTTTTGTATCATTGTAACCAGGTCTCTCTTCTGAAAGCATCGTCATCAACCGCGCCACCTCCTTTCGCTCTCTGTTTGCCCGCACATTCTCGTCATCATGGACGTTGACAGCGCGTCTTCAATACGAGACGTCAAGATGGAGGATGCGGCCGCATCAGGGCCGAACGATGGAGGCGACTCCTCATCAAAGACCGCAGTCCCCAAGACGAAGCCCTACCGCTCGTGGAAGAAGAAGTTCCAGAAGTTGCGCGTCGACTTTGACGTCAGCATAGACATCAACGAGAAACTGCACACCGAGGAGACCAATGCTCTGCAGACCACAAAGCGGCTGGCTGTTGAGATTGAGTACGTCATGTTGTTTGCCTCACAATCTCCGCCCATTCGCCCTTGCTAACATCGCCACAGCCGCATCCTCGACCTCCTCCTGGACATCAACAACACGCCCCAGATTCCCGGCTCGAAGCGCATCGATCTTAGCCTCCCACGATCCAAAACTACCAAAGCACTCGACATCGACTCCGAGGGCGGCTGGGAGCGCCGGTACTTTGACAAGAACGACCCCAACGCGCCGCCGCCCGAGCCGCCAGCACGCTCGCTCAAGTCTCTGTTGGCCGACGTGCCGCACATGGGCCTCGCCGAAACGGCCAAGAAGAGCCCGGCGCTGCTGACCGATCTTGTCGCAACCAACGAGAACAAGCTGGCCTTTGTTGTCCCGATGTGCGGACACTGAAGAGGGAGAGCCGTGACAGGGCCAAGGTCGACCTGTCGCACGTCTATCCGGAGAGCTTCCTGACCGCCGACGACATTGACAACTACTTGTGGGATGCCGACCGCAACATTGCCGGCCGCGCCCTCTTGGCTGGTGAAACCCCGCCGCCCATGATCCCCACAGTCGCCCCCTTTGCCCACACCCCGGACACGCACATTGCCCATGTCGGCAAGGGCGACACCGCCTGGGACGAGCTGTTCAACCGCAGCATTGTCGAAAACGACCTGCCCAAGATGGTCAACACCACGCCGTTTTGGTACTTGTCCAACACCATTGCCCGCAACCCGACCAGCGTCTACAACTGGCTCAAGGACCATGCTCCCAAGGCAATCTTCCTTCAGGAGGGCGAAGCCACAGCGCAGGCGGCTGCGGCTGCGGCGGCCGAGAAGGAGCGCGAGAAGGACAAGGACCGGGACGGTGGTGACCACGGCAGCCAAAAGGGCGGCGCCGGCGGCGGCAAGGCGAAGCGCCCAGCCCGCAAATCGGGCGTCAACGTTTCCAACCACACGCCCAGCGATGCCTCTCGCGCCAAACGGACGCCCGCTGTGGATGCCGAGCTGTCCGACGACCTGTCGCCCGCGCGGAGCACGCCTGCTGCGGCGGCCCGTGGCGGCGGCAAGCGCAAACGGACACTAGAGGACGACACGGGCTACCGGCCCAAGGGCGCTGGCGGCAGCAGTGCGCTGGCGCGCGCCAACAAGCGGAAGCGCAAGGGCGAGAGCGCCGCCACCGGCGAAGACGACGACGATGTCACGGTTGCTGACGCGTCTGCTGTGTCTGCTGTTTATGCGACGAAGAAGCGGTCACGGAAGAGTGCGGCCCAGGACGTTGCAGCCGATGGTGACACGGAGGTGGAGGGCGACGCGGCCGAAGAGGACGCGGGCGCGGGCGCGGCAGACACGGCCGACCGTGAGGCCAGCCCCGTTGACGCATAGGATCGTCCACGGCACGTGTCTTTCGTGTATGATAAGAGGATGAAGAAGGGGTTTTAAACAAGATGGTCCCAAGCTGACGGGCAGGGGACCACTGCTATTTTCCTCCTGTTTCATCGGCTTCTCCTTCTTCCATCTACGCTGGTTTAAGATATTTTGCCTGGCCTTCAAATGGTATAAAGGTACACACGTTTTTGTATAACTAGTTTTTTGTCCTTTCTGATTCTCGAGCTGCACTTTCTCCGTTCATCTGCAAAAAGGCCGTGGAGGAGGATGACCGGCGGAAGAGCATGACGGCCCGGTCGTTTTGGCGTTATATTTTGTGTAGGCTTTGTTTTCTTTCAATCACAATCGATCACTACAACAGTCAACTGTGCCTGTTGATGAAACGCAAGACAGAATGATTTGCAATGCACTCTTCGTATAGGTGTAATATGGCGCGTATCTACAAGCAAGGTCTAAAGGACAAAAAAAAGGGCCAAACGTGCAGACGTCCACACTTTGATACATGCACCCCAAAACAGAGCAGACGCAGGGAGAGAGAGACTTGAGCACCCGGATCTTGGACCCTTCCTTCCCTCCTCTAGGCCTCTCGTAGTGGTGACCTCGGGCCCGTGCCCAATAGCAGGACGGTCGTGCCCGCTGGTCACCACTACGAACATACGATCTGTACTAGTCGCGTTCTAACTGGTGGCAGCGGATTGTATGTCTATCTTTCTAGAAAGATGGAGGAGAGCAGCCTGAACAGTCTATGCTCTCCCAGCTGTGTAGGTGCCCAGTTCAGCATCTCTATCCTAGCCATCGCCCTCACACTGGCTTGACAAGCGGCAGATTATATGCAGATAAGCAGAACTCAAAGAATATGCAAACAAAAGTCGAGCAGCAAAAGAGCGACAGATTTTGCAAAGGAAAAAATAATGGAGGCGCATTCGTTTTTGGTAAATTTTCGTTTCTTTAATTTTCAAATATGACTGTTATATATATATATATACGAGGCGGAAGCGGCAGTTTCACCTGTCGACCGACCCCATAGGAAAGGTGGGAATCGTTGCTAAAATGGTGTAGAGTCTCTGTGGGGGGCGTTCATAGGATGTGTCTATAGGTCGGGTGTTGTTTGTAAACTTTTTTTTTCGACGAACGAAAGAAGATCGTGGATGACATGACGGCGTCATAAAGCGGTTGAAGGGCTAAAGAAATCATCAACGAGCAAGTCGTCTACTCTTTTCGCGGCTCTCTGGTAAAATTCAAGGCCACCATGTGTGCTCTGCTGTCTTTAAATCTTTGGTCTCCGTTTACAGCTTCTCCTGCAGGCTGTTGCGGATGCGGCGCTCGACGGCGTTCAGGTACTCGGTCGTCGTGACGTAGTCCTCACGGGCGGTCTTGCCGCAGGCCAGGGCCAGATCCTTGGTCATGATGCCGTCGGTGTCGACAGTGTCAATGCAGGCGCGCTCCAGGGCGTCGGCAAAGGCAATCAGGTCGGGGGTGTTGTCGAGCTTGCCACGCTGGGCCAGACCGCGGGTCCAGGCAAAGATGGAGGCAATGGGGTTGGTGGAGGTCTCGCGACCCTTCTGGTGCTCGCGGTAGTGGCGGGTGACGGTACCGTGGGCGGCCTCGGACTCAAAGGTCTTGCCGTCGGGGGTAATCAGGACCGAGGTCATCAGGCCCAGAGAGCCGAAGCCCTGGGCCACGATGTCAGACTGGACATCGCCGTCGTAGTTCTTCAGGGCCATGATGTAACCGCCCTTGCTCTTGATCATCTGGGCGACCATGTCGTCAATCAGGCGGTGCTCATACCAGATGCCCTTGGCCTCAAAGTCCTTCTTGTACTGGGTGTCGTAGAGCTCCTGGAAGATGTCCTTGAAGCGGCCATCGTACTTCTTCAGGATGGTGTTCTTGGTGCTCATGTACAAGGGCAGAGCCTTGCTCAGGGCCATCTTGAACGAGGCATGGGCGAAGCCCTCAATGGACTCGTCGGTGTTGTACTGGGTCTGGGCAACACCACCACCGTTCTTGAAGTCGTAGACGGCGATCTCCTCAGCGGCGCCGCCATCGGCCGGGGTGTAGACCATGGTCAGCTTGCCGGGGCCGGGAATGACGCGGTCCTTGGCGCGGTACTGGTCACCGAAAGCGTGACGGCCAATGATGATGGGCTTCTCCCAGCCGGGCACGAGGCGGGGGATGCGGGGAATGACAATGGGCTCGCGGAAGACGGTGCCGCCAAGAGCGTTACGGATGGTGCCGTTGGGGGACAGCCACACTGGTGTTGTTAGTAACGGGGTTGCCATCGTCAGAATTACCAACTCTACATAGCTCTAGGTCGGATGTAGAGCTTGGGGAAGGGGAAACTCACTCTGCTTCAGCTTGAACTCCTCAACACGGGCCTCGTCGGGGGTGATGGTGGCGCACTTGACACCGACCGAGTACTTGATAATGGCCTCGGCCGAGTCGATGGTGACCTGGTCGTTGGTGGCATCACGGTGCTCCAGACCAAGATCGTAGTACTTGAGGTCGATGTCGAGGAAGGCAGGATCAGCTTGTCCTTGATGTCCTGCCAGATGATGCGGGTCATCTCATCACCGTCGAGCTCGACGACGGGGTTGACGACCTTGATCTTCTTGATCGGGGCGGCCGAGGAGGCCAGGCCAGCTTGCTGGGAAGCCATGAGAGCAGAGGCAAGGGTGGGACGACGGGTAGCAAAGGAGGTGAGGCTGGCGGCAGCTCTGCGAGGAGTGGTGAAGATGTTGTTGGAGGAAGAGGAGAGGTTAGAAGTGGAAGAAGAAAAGTTGGAAGAAAAAGACTTGGAGGAAAGGCTTAAAACCGGACCGGCAGCAAGAGCCCGTCGGCTGGCAACAGACGAACGGAGGAGAAGCGAGTTCATATTGGCAAGGAGGGGGAGGGGAGACTGGAGACTTGTGAACTGAGGCGAGACAAGAAGGGGATGAGAAGCGGCCAGGGTTGTCTGGGCGTTTCTGTGTGTTGTCTGAGTACTAAGTTGGGGAAAAATCCAAGTGGCGAGTATGTCCCGGGGGGTGTTCCGCAAGTGTGTCCGTAACGCGAGAGTTGCGAAATTGATTCGACGCTATTGGATCTGGGATAGGACGATGCAAAGAGGATTGCACACAGGTTGGCGAAAGAGTTCCGTAAGTTCTAGCCGAGGATCAACGCGGCTAGATGTACCGTGCTGGGGTGTAGCTCGAGGGGTGGAAGATTTCGTGTGGGAGAGATGGCTGGCGGAGAGAAATACTGATAGACAGCGAGGGGCCCAGTCTAGGTCGATGGATGAAGGAGGGGGGGTAAAGTGCGGGTGATTTTTTTTTTTTTTTTTTCGCAAACAAAAAAAAAAACTGGATAAAAAATAGCAACAATAACCAGCAGGTCGACAGCGCAAGACAACCCCGTTTTTCGGTGACGGTTCAATGGTCCTCGGAATGGCTACCGGCGGTTTAGCGGGGGACCACGGAGCCGTATCGGCAAAGATAGCGCGACTGGGGGAGCGAGGGGTGAATTGACAAGAGTGTCGAAGTAAGATTGAGGGGACGCAGGTGCGGCTTGCGGCTTGCGGCTTGAGACTTGAGACTTGAGACTTGGAGTTGACGACACACAACAATCGCAGATGGCGCAGATGGCAGATGGGCAGTGAAGATAAAGGTGCCGAGAGACTCTCCGGTGAACAAAGTCGATGATAACGCAGGCAGGACAGGTAAAACAGTTGGTTGGCACTGGCAAACAGCGACAACGCCGTGAGTATGTAGCGGGCTGGTATTCCTTTATTCAGCAAATGACGGATGCGACATCGGCCGGGAATTTTTTTTCTTTCTTTTTTTTCTCGACTTGCGTTCTTTTTTGTGCACGCAAAGCTCAGTTTTGGTCCTATTTTTGGTCTTTTTGTCGCGTAGCCTGGACTGCAAGCTTGGGTACTGCAGGGCGTGTGTGCGTCTCTTCAGTGGATTCCTTGTGGGCTCTGCTGCTGTGTTTCTCTATTTTGTGCCTTTGTTGCCCTTTTTAATTTCCTTTTCTTCTGGCGCGGTCCGGCAGCTGTCTCCACAAAAGGACGATAGGGGCGATGGATGGGTGCAGGCACCGATGAGGGGTCCGATAAGAGGTACTCGCTGAAATGCGCAAGTAGCAAAGCAAGGGCTATGGCTGGGTCTATGATTCGCGATGGTTTTGTTTTTGTATGAGAACGAAGCATTATCAGCTGTCAGAGGAAGTTGAAGATGCAAGAGGATATATCTCTTCCCCCTTTCTACAATTGCGCAACAAACTCGTGTGTGGAAGGAACGACTCCTCTGTTCATCCCCTCCATCCCCTTTTTCCAATTAGCCAGTATGTCCAGCGTCACCTCCAGGACCAAGAAGGAAGTTGCTAAGGACGTGAAGCGGTTGCTACTGAGGGTCAATTGTAAAACAGGCAAGAACGGGAGGCGATGGGGGGAAGGAGGGGTTGGGACTGGTGGGCGCGCGGGCAGGCGCGAGCAAGCGCATGGGGCGCCTGGCATGCGGGGAGACAGCCAGGTTAGAACAGACAAACGCACTGCGGATGGCAGGCGCCGCTCACGGTTGACCAAAACGAACCAGGAAAGGCAGGAGAGCTAAGGGTTGCCTTTTTCTGTCGTTCCCCGCATTTGCTCGGTGGTTCCCCGAGCATCGCACTTTTACCCCATAATGCCGTACGACTGCGGCAGTTATTTACGAAGTACCCTGTTGGTACATTGGTACATCGTACACTGTTCATCGTATCTTACATACCCATCACACTCATGCCCATGCAGCAGCCACGACAGCGATTAGGCCACGGTATTTGACGTCGCAGGAATCATCAGCCTGAGAGCACTAGAGTCGTTTCCCAACTGGTGCAACAAGAAAATGCTCTACCCCTTCGTCTCTGGGTCAGAAGACTCCGTGGAGAAGAGCTCAGGACGAAAACAGGCATATCCGCCCATGTGCTGTTCCGTCGACACCTTCCCTCGTTTATTCTTCACTTCACCCGTACCCCAAACTGGCAATCACAGTCGTTATTTCCTTGGGAGTAATAGTTATCCCTTTGCTCTTTCCATGGCTGGCCTGGGACTGCCTTTCCTTCTCTGGAGTCGAACGTCTGTTGTGTTTTTGGCGGCGCACAAGAGCGCGCTACTGCCGGCTGCCCGCATGGTGCATTTCGCAACTGCAGGCAGGGGCACCCGGGGAAAAGCGTATGTACGACGGACGTCGGAGAAGGCAGCCAAATGGCGCACCTTCCCCCACACGAGTCGAACCAGTCAGGCAGGAACGAACCACGCCGTTGCCCCTCCCAGGGCGCTCTCTGTCTTTTTACCCCACTGCACATGACTCTCTTTCGCGAATTGCCGCCTCAGTGCTGCCAAAAGCCGTCTCGATGGACACGTCCTTTCCGCTTTCTTGGACTTCTTGAATCGTCATGTTAAGCTAGTTCCCGCTTGTGTTCTGCTAGAGGGCCGTGGCTGAGTTCCGTCGAGAATTTACTGGCCTTTAGTGATAGTGAAACGGGCGGCTGGGTTGACACCGGCCGTGGGTGGCATTTTGGTAGCCGCTGACAGCTGTCAGGGGCTGTCAAGAGCTGTCAATATATGTTTCCGATTGTCACACAACAGTCGGCAACCGCAACCGCCGGTTCGGCTTGGCCCAGTTGGGACTTGACTGGGGACGGCACGGCGAGCGCCAAAGCTCAAGCTGTCTTTGCTCTTGCACCAAGGAAGCTCTTTCAAGACACCGGATAGCGTGGTTTGCCGGACCAAAATGCGCCGAGCGTCGGCGGCCAGCTGCCAGGGCTGGACAAAAACTTACCAAAACTTCCAGGCTGAACAATCACTCGTCTTCTACTTTGTATTGCAGCCGGTCGGCTGTTGGTGCACCGCCTTTTCGTGACCAGCGATCCGACGCACGTACAGTACCTTTGAGGCACTCCGCAGAAACGAGCCCCGGAAAACATGAGTCGTAGTCGCCTCTCGCATCTGCAGCCTCTCGTCTGTTGTCTTTGTCTTTCTCTCTCGCCTGCTTCAAATTGACCGGAAAAAAAGATCTAAACGAGGACAAAGAGGGAAGTATTCCGTTTCGGCAATGGTTCCTACCTCTGCCGGCCACGATTTTGTCACTTGCCCCTTGACTCTCCTTGAAATGATTTACATAGTCAGGAGAGCCAATCAAGGTTTAGAAGTGGGCGGTCCAACATCCCCGATCGATAGATAAAGGCCATCGGATGTCGGGACCACTCACCATCCGACATCCCTGTCATGTATGCAGAAGACGCCTTTCAGCTATAGCCATCTACGGGGCACACATATGTATATAAGCGTTGTGATAAGCTCCGTATGTTCAAAGCTAAATAGTGATCGTAGATGCGTCCGAAATAGGCAAGCCTTGAACTTCTGCTCACTTTCATTGGTAGTCGAGGTCACCACTATATAACCGCATCACCATGCACTGTTGCATTGCAAGAAATTCGGCGAGATAAAGAGAATCCAAGACAAAGGCCAGGGTTTGAGTGCACATATAGATGCAGGAGTTAAGACGTTGACATTGTCGGTATGATGAAGCTTACGGAGCATTGAAACATATATGTATATTAGGAGCCGGCACAGGCCACAAATGATGGAAAACCCTCTTCTGTTTCAGTGACATCTAGTGATATTGGGCCACGACAACTACTCCCATCAACTGTAGCGGCCGGTACACATATCGTTGTTGAACCATCTCTTTTTGCTGGTACAAAACATAGAACCAAGAGTTACTCAGTTGACGGACTTGGAGCAACGAACATAGTATTGGCTGGGCATGTCTTTCTGAAGATGTCTGATACTTTATGTGATGAGACAAGCTGACAGGTAACAATATATCAGACAGTATTCGATATGTACAGCGGCTGGGCGCCGGTGAGTTGGTTGCTTGACCACATCCTAACATCGTTCTGGCCAGCTCGTTTTTTCAGCGCTTTAATCTTTGCCAGTCATGTTTCAATATATAGGGTTCCCATTTCGAGAGCTATATAGAGCTAAAGTTGACAAAGTTTAGAAAGGAGAACCTTGGGAACTCCCACCTTCTTCAGGTTAGGTATTCACAAGGCAAAAAAAGACATCACAACCAAAATGGTGTGTCGTTTTGTACAGAATGAAACAAAACCGAAAGAAAACAATGGGTATAGATGCCGGGAGGAGAGCAGTGGCTAGGTACCGATGTGGTGGCAAATTGCTCAGAGCACTTAGGCAGTGGCCTCGGGAGCGGTCTCGTTGACGAAGCCGCCCTTGTTGCCAGTGGCCATGCCGGCGGCAAAAGTCTTGGTCGGGCGCCACTTGGCCGAGGTACGGGGCGTGGTCTCCTCCATCATGAGGTCGACCTGCTCGAGCGACAGCCCCTTGGTCTCGGGGACCAGGAAGTAGGTGTAGACGAAAGCGCAGGTGCAGAGGCCGAACCAGACGAAGAACACGGACGAAACAAGAGCGTCGACCATGTAGGGGGTGATGACGGCAATGATGCAGTTCCAGAGCCAGTTGGAGGCAGTGGACAGGGCAATACCGCGGGACCGGATGGGCAGAGGGAAGATCTCGCCGATGACGATCCAGGCACCGGGACCCCAGGTGATGGCGAAGTAGAAGATGAAGATGGCAATGAAGGCAATCTGGGCGTTGACGGCGTGGATGTTGTCGGCAGCCGTGCCACCGGGCACGGCGGGGTCCGGGTGCGTGTGGTTGAAGCCGACAGTGACACCAACAGTGGCGACGATGAGCTGGCAGAGCAACATGGACAGAGCACCCCAGAGCAGGAGAGGACGTCTGCCCCACCTCTCGACGGCCCAGAAGGCGAAGGGAGTCGCCAGGGTGTTGACGACGTTGAAGATGACGGACATGAGAAACTCGTTGCTCACGGCCCCGGTGGACTTGAAAAAAGGGGTGCCGTAGTAGAATATGAAACTGACACCAGTCCACTGCTGCATCATCTGGAGCGAAGTACCCAGGACCGTCTTGCGCAGGTTGGAGTTGGACTTCCAGAGCGAGCCCGTGAAGCAGGCAGACCAGGTGCCGAACCAGGTAGTCGAGGGAATCAGAGCCTTCTCGTACTCCTCGTTGGCAACGATCTCAGCCAGCTCGTACTCCACGAACTCAGACTGCTCAGGCTGGCCACGGAGCCTGGCAAGAGCCTCGCGGGCCTTGGTGAGCTTGCCGCGCTTGACAAAGTAACGGGGCGAGTCAGGCAGGAAGATGATGCCGAAGCCTAGAATGGCAGCCCAGATGAACTGCAGACCAATGGGCAGACGGTATGCATTGGCCGAGCCCCAGGACGAGGTCTTGTAGGTAACGCAAGCAGCAGTGAGCAGACCAATGGTGATGCAGAACTGGTAGCCGGCGACGAGGGCACCACGGACCTTGCGAGGGCACTAGACAAACTCGTTAGTCACTGCTTGATTTTGTTTCGTTGTTCGTGTAGGGGGAGAGGCTAGCATACAATCTCCGACATGTACAGGACGACGGTGGCTGACTCCAGACCGGTACCGATACCAGCAATCAGACGGCCGATGACAATTTCAGCGTAGGCGTCACCAATACCGGTGATGATCTCAATAACCACACCGATGGCGTAGACAACACAGGCAAGGAGAACGGTCCACTTGCGGCCCAGGTTGTCGGCTAAGTCACCCGCAGCGAGAGCACCGAGGAAGGTACCGACAGACATGATAGAGACGATGAGAGACTGGTGGCTCGAGGCGATAGTTGTGGCGCCGGGGCCCTCGATGGCGTGAATCCAAACCTGTTCCTGTGAGTGTCTGAAGCTACATCTGAATACAGTCCGGAGGGCATACACACGTTCATGGCATCGACGTTGCCAATGTAACCAGTATCGTATCCGTAAAAATACCGCCGATGGCAGCGAACGCGCACATCAGGTAGGCCTTCCAGGTAACGGGCGCCTCGATACGCTCAATGTCGGCCGTGGCGGCGAAGTCGCCCACGTGGGCGACCGACGCCGTGTGGGGTGCTTCTTCTGCCTTGGTTGCCATGATAGTGGATGATGATGGTGCTATTTGTGACTTGGCTTTTGCAGGAACTGTAGAAGAAAAGAGAGAAAAAGCTTGTGTCACGAAAGGACCGGGGAAGGGGGTCCGGCGATGTTTATATATAAAGGTGTCTGTGTACCCAAAGAGAGACGTGAGACTCCAGACTGGGAAACCTAAAAATGGCCGAGGATCAACACACTCTACATGCATTCAAAGTGGCCACTGGTCACTCATTAACGAACGGCCATGGTGTACCAAAACTTCAACAAAGAAAAAACGGAAAGAAAAGAGACTTGAACGGAGGTACCGTCGCAGTTGGAAGCCCGACCAGACGCGTTTTACTCGGCGTAGTTTTTCTTAACTATTGACTACAGAGTGTCATCGACGACTCAAACACAATATCCACAAGCCACGAGCAAAGTGAAAAAAAATACGAGTATTGTCGACAATCAAAGACAAAGAAGCAACCTAGTCTCGCCAGTCAAGACAGTCTCGGCCAGTCTCACGCAAATCTGGGATCCGCATGGCAGCGTGTGAGTGACTCCTCAAGCTCCCCAAAGTTGGGGATAATGTCAGAATGCGTGTCAGAGAGCCATGGGGTCTAGTAGTCTGGGGAGAACGAGCGGAGATACAATAGATCGACGTCGTACTTGTCGAATAAGTCACGAAAGGACGTGTTTGTGCGTGTGGAGTCTAAAAGAAAAGAGGCAAGGAGGCAAGGACGTTCGTGAGAACAGCCAGAGGACAGGGTCTTGCGTGAGAGTAAAGACCATTTATGGTTGGTGGCAGGTTCCGGCTTCCGATCAAGGAGGACCGCCAGAATAACACGGGTCCATGGCTTGTTGTTAGTTCTGAGGCGTTGCCAGGGGTGGTGAAGGGATCGGGGGACACGCGTAACGTTAAACTATACGCATGCGCCTGGAGCTTCTTCGGCGAGACTCTGCAGGGGCTGGAAGAAGTCAGCGAAGCTCTGGCAGAAAGCTGATACTTTTCCATTTATATTGGCATTTTCACATTCACTGTTTATTTTGGTCAAGGTGTGTGCTAGCCGTCCGCTGACAAGACTGTGACAAGCACCCATGCTCGCCAGGTACCTCACACGAATTGGGCAAGAAACCCAAGAAAAGTTAGGCACTTTGGCTTCGGAGAAAAGCATCTGATAAGTACACTTGTGGCCATTCTCTTCACCAGAAAAGGAGCAAGCGGGAAATGGAGATGGCCCAATAGAAGTAAATAGTACTCCAAACAAGTACTCCTATTCGGCCCGGAACTCAAAACGAGGAGAGAATGTCGGGAAGAAAAGAAAAGAAAATAGGAGACTGAATAGCTACAAGTCATGGCCACCCTCTCGAATGCTTGTGGTGGTAATGCAGCTTGCTTCTGGCGTTTCTGGTCTTTTTGGTGTTTCTAGTGGCGGTGATCAGCAAGCATCCCGTCCTTTCATGCAGTGAGAGGGCGCGACGGCGGCAGAACCGACGTGGACGATTACCAATTCTTCATATCCGGCAGCTTTTATGAATTTTGTGCACGCAGCAGAAATCAGGAACGGGCGTGTCAATGCTACGCCTCGACGCAGTGACCAGTTGTTGTTTACATCGTGACACGTTGTTTGTCGTACACAAAACGAGAGCTCAGATAACACGGCACGCAACAGCCAAGAGATGGCCAAGAGATGGAGGCGCTCGGGAGGGTAAGGGGACAAGACAGAAGCGCCAGCGGACTGAAGAGTACCACTCTCGGCCACACTTGACCACAATGGAGGATTAGGGACGCTGGAACAGCACCCAGCGGTGCCACAGCGGCCTTGGCATGCAGGAATGCACGCCTCATCTGCCACGAAGGCGGCCACGAGGCCGGGCCGGGATAAAACATCCAATAGTCAACAGGCGGGACGACGTTTTCAGACTCGTGCTCCATTCTCGTACTCATACTCAACACTCAATACCCAATGCTGGAACAAAAAGTACGACAAAGGACACAAAATAACACTGAGACATCCTTCTCCTCATAAAACACGTCCTTTTCCGGTGCTGTGTCCCAATTCAGTCAAGTGGTCCTGTGGGCAATCGGCGTTCGTTCCATGGGGTTTCAATGGGGCCTCCATGCGACTTGTAAATTTTTGATGAGACTCTGGGGTGTGACGGGGAACTTGTGGGATTCTCCTCAGTACAAAAATCCTGTTGGTTGTTTGTGTCATCTGTATCGTTTGTGCTAATGTCCAAAGCCATGATCTATTGCTGGTTTTGAGCACATAAACAGAGCCGGCCCTACTCCTTTCTGGGCATCCGTGACCCTCCTAAGCCTTATTTTCTGGCCGAGTTTGCACCGTGCCCACCCCATGGGGACCCCTGGTCCTCCTGGACAAGGGGAATATGGGGTCCCCGCAATACGAAGTAGGCCTCTTTGGGACCAATCACCTGCCTGAAAGAGACAACCTTGCCGCTGGCAGGTGAGAAACAAGAGACGAGCTTGAGCACATCGGACAGGACTTGGAGAACTTACAATGGAGCGGCCAAAAAAAAAAAAAGGGCCGAACGGCTGCTTCCTCGCACAAGTGCAGACGCCAATGCACATCGGACGCCGGCATACGGCCCTGGAAGCGCCGAACGGTGGACCTCCCCTCTTCTACACAAGATCAACGGCATCTAACAACGAGCTTCCAAACTAAAACAGACAGACAGACAGACAGACAGACAGACAGACAGACAGACAGACAGACAGACAGACAGACAGACAGACAGACAGACAGACAGACAGACAGGCGATGTCACTTTGACGCCACTTACGACACATCCGATACTTCGGGTCGTTTTGTCCGTTGAAGCCGTCAGAGCTGTCAGGCTGACAAGAAGGTTTAAGCTACAATATGTAGTAGCATTAGCGTCGGCTTTGACTATTCCGGGGAACGATAAACCCGGAGGCCCGATGTTCCACGGGCACGCACAAAAAATAGTCGCCTCTTTCGTTCGCGAAGCCCGCTCTCGCCATCCATTTAGAGCCATTACCACTCAACAGTGAACAAAGTCAAGTAACCAGGTCAAGCTGGACCCTAGACCACAGTATGCATGTGCCGCTGACTGCATTCAGATCCCAGTCCTGCAGAGCAGGGTGCTGCGGACTTATAAAGAGTACTCCGTACTCCGAATACCCGTAATCGACAACCTCCACCGCGTCCTTGTCAGTACTTGGAAACTCGCCATATTTGTGCTTCTTCAAAATATGCTTCTTCTCTCCACTCTGTAACCCACCATTTCCACCTTTATTGTTCTGTAGCTTGTTCGTATTCTGTTGGCCTCATACACTTTGTTGGAAACGGATGCAGACGAATATAAGAGAATGAGAGAAAGATCGGCGGCTGCTCATAAATCGATGGGTTAGATGTGAGATTTTAGTCGCTCGAGACTCACAGATCGGTCCGTCTTTCAGATGCGGGGCTCGATTGATTGCATATCTTTTCCACTCGGCCATCAAAAAGGGCATTGGCAGCTGTTCAGTCATGATGGTCTGCATAATTTTGGAACAGACACGATAAGCAAAGTGATGGGCAGCGTTATCAAGAACGTGATGAGCCACGTGGAAGAAATAGCGATTGAGCATCTTCAACCGTCTGTCTTGCAACTCAACAACGATACGCGGACTCGCACATGAAGGGTGCCAAAATAACCTGTTTTATGCCTGCAAGTATACTCTGTAACAGTGTAGGCAAGACAACCGCCTGTACGTGCTCCTTTTTATCAATCAACAAAATAACGTCAAACATAGTGGTGAGTAATGGAATCGGGGCGACATGATGTGTGGGTTGCCATGAAGAGGCAATGATATCCGACATCAATGTGTTGTAGCCAAACAGCCATCCTTCTGCCGCATCCTTGAGCGGTGGGTCGTCGTCAAAGCACAGCTCCAGCCGGTGAATATTCGTTTTCATGCGGTCGGGTGCATCGTCTTCTTCGTCTTCCTCTAGATCTGGAGTAGATTCACGACTGTTGCGATTATTGAGGTTCCTACCAGGTACATAACGGCGGCGATTTTCCTCGGACTGTATTGCCATCGTGGCGTTGTGAGAACCATTGTAGGGGAGGATGACGGCGAACAGATTTGCATTCATGGCGGGCAGGTCAGTCACGTTGAAGAGAAGGAGACGAATTTTCAAGGTCAATAAAGAGAAGAATGTTAAGCAAGAAGAAGCAGAAGAAGCAGAAGAAGCAGAAGAAGCAGAAGAAGAGGCACGACACAAAACGGGCGGACGTGCCGAGGGCTTGGTCCAAAGAAAGATGCATGGATCCCACGGCAAGATTTCAGGAGAGATAGAATATTAGCAGGAGCAGCGAGGCTGCGGCGATGGGCGTGGCCCTGCTGGTGCCCGACATGATGCTTCAACGCTTCAACAACGGGGCTTAGGGCGTTTAGGTTAGTTGGGAGTGCTTGTTAAGTTGCGTGGCAGCAGGAGACGATGTCACACTTGTTAGTTGTTTCGACGAAAAAGGCAAAGTGTCTTTGGGGCTGCGGTATGTATGCTGCACTAATTCTAGTTAGTGGAAACTAGTCGCTGGTGCCCGAAAGCTACTTGCCCCTAAGTGGCTAACTTAGCCCAAACACCCGTCTCGCTTCCCGCCCTTGGAGTTCAAATCCACAGTTTCTCCATCACAGGGCCGGCTTCTTGTTTCTGGCAGCAATCCGTCTCGACAACAATCATCCCTCACCAACGCACCCATTCAAACAACATGCTCTCAGCGTTCGCCCAGGAGAACCCGCAGAATTTCATCAGCCGCGAAACCTTTGAAAATGGGCGCATTGTCGAGCGGTACAATGGCGTCACGTATGTGTTTTGTCGGCTTTTCCCCATGTGCTTTTCGCCCTGTGCATTGTTATTACATACTCATTAGATACGAGCAGCGTCGTTCGGGACCCCAATATTGACATTGGCAACGAGGAGGCGCGCCTTGCACTTCTTGCAGAACTTACGTATGTCCATGTCCCTGCCATCCCCTTGCCTGTTTTAATAATTTAACCCAGCCTGTTTCTCCACAACGCAGAGCGCAAGCAGCTCCCCCGCCGCGGGCCTCGACCTCGATGCGGTCAACAAACGACTCTTAAGCGCTACCCGGTCGAATAGCCCTAGCTGGTCGCGAAGCCCCTCCGAAGCAAGAACTATCACGCCGCCGCCATACGACGCCGCAGCCGAGCTGCAGGCTGTCCTGGACGAGGAGACCCGTCAGCGAGCGGAGCTTCTCGCCGAGGGCTGCCCACCATGCCACCCGCCCGAGTTCACGTTTCCTTACGACAGTGAGGAGAGAGTCCCACGGCAGCACCCTGCCGCCATCTACTATCTCGAGGGGCAAAGAGACTTCATGACCAAGCCGATCAGCGTTCAGAGGCTGGAATGGCACAACTTCCGGTCGCTCCAAAAGATCACCCGCGAGGACTGCACGTCGCGCACCGATCCACAACACATGTGGAGCAGGTATATACGGCGCAGCCAGGCTTTCCTCCGCGAACGCGGCTACGAGGAGGCGGCTTCCCTCATCGACTGGTCTCTCAACCTCAAACGCCTGCCCGACGACGACCCCTACTGCCTTGTCCGCGACGTCCCGGACCAATCTGCACTTCAAAACTGGCTCGAGTTCCAAGCCTGGCACTGCCGGTGCATCAAGAGCCAGCGGGCGGGAATTCCCAGCCTCGTGCGGGGTGAAGTGGGCAGGTTCAAGGAGTGGCGTCAAAAGTTCGAGGACCGCCGCCTCCAGTTGCACGAGGATATGCTGTGCTGGATCGAGGAACAGCGAGTCGCCATGGTGGAGAAAGAGGCAGAGGTAAAACGGGCGGCGCACAAGCATCATCATGGAACAGCAGGACAGAGAAGCAGCCACGACAAGGGCGCTGCTGCTACCGGGGACGACAAAGTCATCGTTTCTGTCCTAACTGAGCGCAGAAGGTCGCTCCGATCTTGGCGAGCTCAGGGAGCCCGTCAAAAAGTGGCCGGCTCTAGAGACCGCTCAGCAACAACGTTGTCGAGACTAAGAGGCAAGGCGAGAGTCGACAAGCCGCCTACATCACCCAGCAATACTCGCAAACCCATACAGCCAACACAACGCCAAGGCCGACAGTACCCTCCCGCACGAAAGTCGCTGAAGCTGCCGGACCGGCAGAACGGCGACGTAACTAAGGCACCGGGGGTACGACAATCAACCTTTGCGGCAAAGCAGATACGCACCTCTGGTAGCAAGGCATCGAGACCTATGCAGCAGAATCAGCAGAATCAGCAAGCGGCTTTTACGCCGGCTATCTACACTCGGAGCGGGAGGCTAATCAAGAAGCCCGTCCGTTTAGGTTATTAACGAAGGCATGATAGATTTCTACTTTTCCAGTTTTACCACGAATTTGATGTGTTCTCTAAATCACATTTTCAAAATCACGCTGTATAACCGTCCTCTTACGCCTAGTAATGTAAGAGGTGGATTGTATGATCTTCATTCCTAATTCTAGGAGATTTCAACGGATTACGTATAATACTTGGGGTTTGGATGAATGACTGTATCCTCTAAATCCCCAAAATTTGGAAAGTGGGCCTCGGGCCAGCACGTATAAAGCGGGACGTTCCGTAAGCGCGCGCGAAAGAGCAGTTATTGCTTGAGCTGCCTACATCAAATTCGGCCGTCGTATCTGCCACTGGCTGAGATACAGCAGCGCGACCGTCATTATTTCCGTGCCTGGCTAGAGAGGAGCCGCTCCAGGGGCGTGTTTGGGGATTTATTTAGTAGCCGTCGTGCAAGCCGCCCCGACTTGTACATGTACTCGCGGTTCCTGGTCTAGTCTAGGCTGAAAAGGGCTGCTGTTAAAGGCCTATATACAACAACAACCTCGACCCCATAAATACATATACAGAGCTGCATCGCGCCCCTATACACTTTTTTCTTTCGCACGCAATCCGGCCATGGAGCGAGCGTCTTGCTGTACTTGACAGGCCATCTCCGTCGCGTATCGTCACGGACAACGTGTCCTGGGACCAAGGTCTTTCGGCTTGAGCACCAGCATTCCACAAGGACACCGACAATGAACAAGCGACGCTGGCCCCACTGACTCCGTTCTCTGACAGCAAGCCAGGAAATACATCTATGGCGACAACGATGACAACAAACAAGCTGTGGACGGCGACGAGAGCTGGGACCGGTTCCGTGAAAAGGCGCGGCAACGGATGATTGATTGTCGCCCACAACCGGGGTCATACAGCGACTGGCATAGAGCATATTGGCCGCAGGCATACGGACCGACTGTCAAGACGGTGGTAGTCACAAGGCGTAGTTCTCAAGGTGCACTTGTCGCCAACGTCTAGCTCGATTTCTTGAGGTCGAAGAATGCCACAATATTATACAAGGGACGAAGTTTGCAGCCCATAGTATATGCACATAATTTATGTGAGAAGCAGTGGTACGTGACGAGGTTATGCATCCTCCCATATATCGAGTTTGAGCCTCTTCAAGTTTACAAAACGACAATCCAGTAGCCCTGTACATGAACATATCAGGTGTGTGTCACGCCATAACGAACCAAGAGAGCATGATTGCCTCTCTTTCTTCAGGTTGTTCATCCACTTGTTATGAGGCATAGCACTGTCTGTGCCATCAGTAAAGAGGCAGTCCATGCAGAAGAGTCCACGACACGGAGACCGCGTCAGAGACCAGGCCAAGCGGCACACACAGGTCGCCCAACTTTCGCTGGAAGAAGAGCAGCGAGGAGAGAGGTGGTGACGGTCATGGACAGGAAGTAACAGGCGAGTTTTTTATAGTCGTGGCTGCGGGTGTGACAGGGGAGTTTCGAAGCGACGAGGCCGTGATAAAGCTGTAGCGTTTTATACCGAAATAATCAAGGACAACAACTTCTCCGCTGAAGACGGTAAGGCACTGGAAAACACAAGATGAAGAGACAGAGTCTAGACAGGTAGGAAATCAAAAAGACACAGAAAGCGACAATACAAAAAGAACGAACCATAAGCTCAGTGTAACTAAATAAGTATCCCCCCAATAGATATTTATCCTTCCGAATGTCAAAGTCAATAAAACAAAACCGCACCCATGCTGTACCAGTTGTAGCAAAGTTAATACTGCTCCAGCGACATATCGCCGTAGGAGTCCCATCCTGCCGGCATGCCCATCAACTCTGCGCTTGTTGCTGCCTTGGCCGCAGCTGCCCTTGCCATGCGGATCGTCTTGCGAGGCTCCTCGATGCTGCCCTTGCAGATCGGACACGTCCAGCCGGGGCCGGCAATGTTCACACGCTGCAGACACCGCGCACACCGCCACCAATCGTTTTCGGTCTTGCAGTTCTGCAGCTGCGTCTCCTGCAACAACGTCTTGTTCCGCTTGAAATCGGCGGTCGAAGACGCTGCTGTTGACGGAGACAGGGAGTCGAAACCACTCGCGCCAACAGACGATGAAGAGGCCGCTGTGTGATGGTTGGCATTGCTCCCGCGCTTGAGAAGGTCCTCGAGGTGATATTCACGCAGGTGCTCGCGGTAGTGGTCCTTGCGATGGAAGGGCGTAGCGCTGCGCGAGCACGAGCTATAGTCGCACAGAAAACGCTCCTTCTTGTCAGTGTCGGTATGAATGTGCCGCGTGTGCCGCTCCAGATCCGCCATACGCGTAAACACGGGCCTGTTGCAGTCCGTGCGAGTGCACACAAATTTGTTCTTGCTGCCGCTGTCAGACGCCCCCTTGGAGCCACTGCCGTTCCCGCGCCCATGATTTGGCGACGACTGGGTCTTGCGGTTGGGGGATGTGGCGCTTGTTGTGTTGTATGGGCTGCAATTTTTGTTGCTGCCCCGGCTGCCAACATTGCTGCCGCGCCGACTGCCGAGACTTCCGCGTTTGTGCCCACTGGCGCTGCCGTCACTTCCATTGTTCTTCCGCACACCAGTTGAACTGTCGCCGGTGCCAGTGATGCCGCTGCTCACGTCGGTGTCACTGTAGCTTGTGGTGACCACTTGTGGCACCTTTGTGTTTGCAAGCCGCATCGGCTCAAAGGAGTCCTTCATGGCAGGTGGTAGCTGAAAGTCTGTCATCGTCGACCCCAGAGTTGGCGTTGCCGGCCACGGTGCTATAGGCTGCGATACGGACGCAAAGCTGAGTGTATTTGCTGACAGGTCGTGTGTGCCTGGAATATCCAGAGAAAGGTCCTCTGACTGGAGTGCGAAGCTTGAAGACAGGCTGTATGTTCGTTAAAGAGAAAACGGAACTGTCAGTATTCATTTCCCCTTCTTTCGATATCCATGCGCCTTGATCGTCTTCTTGTTGTGAAAGGATAGCCTTTCCCCACCAGTTTGATTTCCAACAGTGCTTACCTCATGTTGTGGGCGTCGTCATCGGCATTGCTCAGATATCCTGAGAACCACACATCTTGGGGAGAGGCATATTGGGCACCGTCTGTAAGGGGCGAGATATCCTCGAACCCTCTGCCACCGTTGTAGCTGCCGTAGATGCCATCGCTGGCCACGCTGCCGTCGGCAGAATCTGGCCACAACAGACCACTAAATCTGGAGAAGTCGTGGGCGCTTGGGCTGGTGCTCGGACTTGGCTGTGCGGACCCTGCAATAGTTGCTGCATCACGGACGTCCAGACAGTCGCCAAAGTTGCTTCCGCTGAGGCTGGAGCTGCGGAACACGGCGCTGGTCTGTGGCAAGCCGCCGAACGCTGCCAAGGGAGAGGTGTCCCCGGCGGTGCTGAAGGAGAGTAGTGCTGAGCTACCCGACGCTCGGCTACTATTGCAATGCATGCCTGTCAAGAAGGACGAGTCACTTGATGCCGGGCTGGTGGTGTAGGTCAAGCGTGACGGTACGCATAGCGTTTGACTTGAGGACATGAGCGCGTCCATTGTTGCTGTATCGAATCCGTCTTGCGAATAGCTACACATCGCCTGGCCATCGAGACTTAGTGCCATGTTGTCGTTGTCGTCTTGTTGGTTCATCGTTTTTTTTTTCAAAAGCGATAGCTCGTTGTCAAAATACAAAGAGGGCGATATCTCTGTATTTGTTTGATTCGGAGATTTTTTGGTGTGTTTGGTGTCAGCAATTTTCGTTTGATTTTGGCGTTTTCCTTGGTCAAAATGAGCTTCTACCAACGCGGAGTGAGAGGCGAGCTCATCAAGGTAGCCTGCATCGGTATATATGCCAAGTGGCCTTTGGATCGCGTGCGCCTCCCAGCGTATCCCACAATATGGCCCTTTCCAGGTCTTCTAGGCAGAGCACGGAAGGCAGCAGAGACACACAAAGCTGCACAAAAAGAAGCAGCACAGGCTTTGCGTTTCTCAGCCTTGAAAAGAGGATGAAAAACAAAACCGAACACGGGGCTAAAAGGCGCTGTCTAGCTAGCAAGAACGGCAGAAACAGGCGGCCAAAGTGCGAGCTCGGGGGTGAGCTGTGCTTTGACTAGAAACAATAAAGAGAGAGCAGAAATAGCGGCTGGGGGAGTGTCGTCGTTGAGAATTGGGCAATGGATACGCCTGGATACATGAAGCTGGCAAAGGTGGAGCCGGCTTGTGCTTGCTTGGGACTCGGAAAGAGAAGGCGTGAATTGAATCAAGGGAGGAAGAGAGTTAAGAGAGTCGAGTCGAGGTCCGTGAGTATCCAGTTTGAGAAGAGACAGAACACTGATATAAAAACACAAACACGGCTGCAAAACTTCGGATGGTGGAGGCTGGCGGTATATGAAACTGATATGTTCCTGATACAATTACCGCAAGAAAGGGAGAAGGGGAGGAGATGGGGACAAGGAGGAGATGAAGGCAGACACACTGGGTCCTCTTCAGAGGGTGCTGCAGAGCAAAGTAGACGGAAGGGAGAGGCAAAGCCCTGGATGGGGTCAGGACCAAGATGGGTTGTGAACATTCGAGAGGCAAAAATCAGATAGAAGTCTGGTAGAAATACAAAGAGCAGATGTTGATAATGTGCAAGCCGCCAGAAGGCAAAACGTTGAGGGGCAAAATGAGGTCAGAGGAGAAGAGTAGAAGAGTAAGAAACAAAATAAAAAGGCAAAAAAGGCGCCTTTCGACGAGGCTGACAAGACACCGTGGGAGACACCACACGAAACGCCAAAGCGGCTTAGGGAAGAGAATGGCTGCACAAACGAGGACAAATATGCAAGACAATGCCGGGTGAGCAAGTGATGGGTATTGATGGGTTGTAAAAGAAACTGGTGGAGGGCGTTTTTGTATCAGATTGTTGCACAATGGTCGGAGAAATAGAAATAAAGGATCGGGAAAACGAAGGCAAAGCTGAGAGACGGGTCAACATCAACAGATGCAGTTATGTGTTGGGGAGTGAGAAAGGCCGCGAGCTCGAGAGATGGATGACAGGAGATATGGAGACGCAAGGTGGAAAGAAAGGTGAAGTGAACAAAAGATCAGAAAGCACGGATCGGCAGATAGCTTCCACCGTTCTCTGATTTCCCCTGGAATTCTTTTTTGCCTGGCTGTTCTGTTAGTCTCCCATATGCAGTGCGAGATACGGCCTCCAGGCACCAAGGGAGAGCTTCAGCCACCGGCTTTAACCTTGAAAAAAGACCGTTTCCATACGGGCGTGGATTCTGGTGTTAGTCGGCCAGGTACTCCGTGTTCCGTGTGGGTTAAGTGGGATGCAAAACGTCTTATGGACCGCACCCAAAGTCTGCAAATTGAGAAAGAAGAAAAGTGGACAATAATGTAAACAGTGTAAGAAAATACTCAAAAAGAATGCAAAGAACAATATCTGCCGCAAAGGCAACAAAACAATTAGGCGCTTCGCCTCCTGGGCTGCACATTACGCCAAAGAATCCAAAGAAAGTACGCCCTCAATGTGGCTGGCAAGATAAACGGTGTGCAAATGGTCAACCTTTTGCAGTGCCCTCTATATTGCCCCTGAGTCGGCCTATTGATCTGCCCTTACGTCGACGATGCACTGTAGCAAGCGGTCTGAAAAGAAAAAGGGGGAAAGGAACAGCGCCTCCATTTGACGACAGCACCTGTCTTGGTTGTCTTGGCGTCCGGGTGGCCACAGAGTTCCATTGGAAGAGACGACATCTAGAAAGGTATAGCAACGACAAGGGGGGTGCGTGGATGAGCAAAGGAAGCGGCGTGGGAGGGAAGGAGGGAGGGAGACTGCTGTGGATGTGGAGGTGAGGCATGGAACAGGTGACTTTCATTGTGAGGTATTGAGCTCAGAAGCGGGCCAAGAGAAAGGCCGAATAGAGGGAGGGAGGCAGCTCTGACGGCGGCGCATGTATGCACCGGCACTATGTGTCTTTGGTGCAAAAACACGCGTGCAAGTTGAAAAATAAACAGAGGGGATGAGGCACGACAAGGTCAACGGTACAGCGTATCTGAGAATTTAGGCACACAACCAGAGAGAGTCAGGGCTGAGGACCGAACGCTGCAAATTGCGAATACTAGTGTCCGTGAGAAAAGATAGCAAGCAGAAAGAAGCACAGCAACCCACAAGACGATGAGACAATGGCAAAAACTGTAAGAAACGGTGTTAGCAGGCGAGGCAAGTAACAAACGAGGCTGCTGTGGTCAGAGGCTGGAGAGAGAAAACGGCGTGAAAAGACGTAGGAAGGGTGTCCTCAAGAAGAGGGGGGCAAGACATAGGGGGGTGTTTGCAAGAATAGTGTGAAAAATCCAAACCTGCCATCCTGAGGAGTGTGGACATTGAAGGCGAGGAGAACAGAGAGGGCCATATTCGGCCAGAGGACAGCTACTCAGTTCAATTTGCTGCCTTCAGAAAAAAGTTTTTGAGACTAATTTCTGTTGTAGTTGTATTGTTTTGTCTTTATTGGATTTTCTTGATCTCCGGCCGAGGCTTGCCATCATGATCACCTCCCAAAGACGTCGAAGGGTCCTTGGAGGCCGAGGACTGGCTGAGAAAATCCGAGAGAGGTGAGCAGCTGAAACCGAGCACCGGCGCTGGTTCGTGTTTTCGGTTTTCTCAGAGCAGTCTTGGAGATTCCGCATCGTTCCTGGCATCTGCTGTGAAACACTCGTGGAGACTTGTAGAGGGCTGTGCTATCTGGGGAACGGAGAGTGGTCGTCCTGGCATACGACATGCATGTACGCAGTACATGCACGCAGTACGCATATTGGTTCGATGAGATAACTCAAGCTGTTGCCCCTCCTGTCCTCTTCAGACAAACAGTCGGAGTTCCAAGAGTAAATCCACTTTGTCTGGCAGCGCCGACAATTCCTATTGTTACTTGGCCTGGCTGGTGCTCATCTTGGGAGACACGGGTTGCTCTCTTGGACCCTCTTTTAACGTCTTGGCCCGTCTTGGAGCTATTCTTTCGTCACAGGTGAAGAAGAGCCCGCGGCTGAATAAACTGGCAGAGACTGATAGAGACTGAATGAACACTGGCAAGGTATGTCGTAGCTACCAAGAGACAAGTGGGAACGGGCAGGTAAAGTGGGAACAGCGTGGTGGAAACAAAGTGGGCACAAACGAGAGAAGCGTAATGAAACACCAGAGACAAAAGTAACAAAAGTTCACGTAATGGTGGAAAAGGGGGAGAGCCTGAAAGGGGAGCCATCCAAAAAAAAGCGATGACGCAGGGCTGAGCCACCTCACACTGCCCCCTTGCGGAGCAGGTTCGATGGTCACACCTTCCCATTTCTTGCTACGTGCCTTCCAGATCCGCGGTAACAGACCGCGCACGTGCCTGGTTATTTCTAAAACAAGAAGGTTCTCATGTTGGAAGGCGCGTTCTGAACGTCGTACAGTCTATCTTCATTCTGCTTTGTTTCGTTCAGCCGGCATCGGTGCGTTTCGAACTTGTTCTTGCCGACGACACGACGATACGAGGACACGAGGATACGCGTGCTGTCCCTGATTACGCCGTTTGCAGATCAGGTACGGTTTTACGAAGCCTCAGCAAGAACTGGCGTTTGTTGAGTGCTGAGAGTGAACCTTCCGCATTCGAGTGCGGGGCCGTCGTACGTCGTAAATCTGAAAAATTCCGGAAGGCGCAATGGAAATTAAGACAAACCCACGGGAAGGTGCAGGAACATGCTGTTGAAAAGGCAAGAGCGATGGATTAAGGCGACGCAGAGCAGAATAAAAAGGCCAAAGATGCGAATAGGAAAATGAACAGAGATGAAGCAAAAAGTATTCACAGTGCACGAGAAATAGGTACAGGCGGCGCGAGCACCCTCCAATAGCAGTTTCCTGTGTGCCTTGCTTGGACTGCTTGGACGCCTAGCTGTCTGCCTTTTGAGCTGGCCAATGATGGCAAGAGCCAATGCTGGTGTTGCATCATGATGTTGCGGCGGCAGGACGCAGGCACGGCATTGGGCCAACGGTCTGGTCTGGAGGAAGGAGCAACCCCAGGAAGATGCCGCCTGGGCCTCTGCAGATGGTCGAGGCAGCAAGCGCGGCCGGTGGTTCGTCAAGACCAAAGCAGGAAAGAAAGAAGGATGAAGAAGGAAGAGCAACCGAAATGGAGCCACCGATACGAGAATTAGAACATCCCCTAAACAAACCTAGAGTGACTAAACAAATGAACCGCCACGTACTAATGCACAACCCTGCTGCCACGTCGAGCGGCCCTGAGCACAGGCCCACCGTGATGAAATGGACCAAAATAACTCCGTGAGGAATCAAGGTGCAATGTGCGACGTACAAACCGTGAAAACCAAACAAAAAATGCAAAAAAAAGATAACCGTCCTCAAAGAAGCACCGGCACCAAGAGTATCTTACTATTTACCGGGTACAGCGGCTAGAGGGCATCTGCCGTCCGTTCCTCCTAACTACGCATAGATAAAAAATAGCCGGTGCTTCCTTCCTAGTAAGTATCTCAGCACGTACTCACTTCGGGGGAGGAAACTTGTCTCCTTCCTTGCAGGGGGTTTGGCCGGACGGGACAAGGCTGAGCAGCACCTACATATTAAAAACGCTCCTAGTCCACAAAGCGGGGCTAGCTCTGTATTGTGGGGCCCAGCAGACGACTAACACGAGTGAAATTGGGGTTTTTGGGCACGTTTGTGTGGTTCTGTCCATCAAAGCAGACAACGGAGTGAGGCTGTGCATCTGCGACAGACAAATTTTGTCTCCCCTTTTTTTACACACCTTTCTCTTAATTTTCCTGCCTTCTTGTGGCCAGCTGCAGGTGCCATGTCTTCCATGTCCACAATTTTTAGGCAACCGTCAAAAGAACGAGGTGTCAATGGTGTGTTGTGCGAGGTGAGGTTTCGAAATGTCGTCGTTTGGTCTTGTTTGTCCGGTCTCGCTTTTGACTCCTCCCCATCCATTCCTCCCCTCTTCCTCCTGTCGCCTGTCGCCTGTCGCCTTTTTGTCGCCTTTTTGTCGTGCTTCGTCTGTTTTGGGTCAAGTATGTTCCTGCGCCATGCTCTGCTGGCGTCGCGCCACGTTGCCGTTCGAGTTTTTATTCTTCACTGCGTGCCAGTCGTCCATCCCCCCACTGGTCTGCATGTGCTTACCGTCCCTCCTCTTTCACGTCGTCCGGTCGTGTTTGTGTCCGTCAAGAGATGCTTGCATCCACAATCTCGCGGTTGCGCGTCCGACAAGACACTAGCATCCCAGGATTAAGCATAAGGCAAAAAATAGAAACACGGACGCCTCCGCTGCACGCGCTACATGAAGCCCAAAAGGGACACGAGAGACACTGGCAACAAAGCCTGGAGATGATGACGACGCTCCAATTGAAGAGTTAACGCGCAGCAAAATCGTGGAACGCGGATGCAGTGCCGAGACGGACAGTCGTCACACACAAACGCACAACGCTGCAAGTGAGATAGCTTCTCAGAACAGTAATGGGGGGAGAGGAGTGCAAAAAAGACTCAAAGTACTATGTAGAAGTGATCTTTGAGCGGACTGCGAGCCGTAGACCGGCAGCGACTTGAGCAGTGTTCATTGGTGAAATGGAAATGGCAAGTCTGGGGATAAAAGGCAGACGAAAGGCGACATGGAAATGTGCAGATTGACATCCGAAAATCACCTCGCATCACGCCTTGCGACAGACCTGCAGGGTTGGTTAAGGCCAAAGGTGGTGTCCCAGATAAGTAGGATTACTGTGCGTGGGGTGGTAAAGATTTCCCTCATGGAAGACATCATGGCTTTGAAGTGCGGCTTTTTGTTGCCGAGACTTTCCTAAATTGTGCTTTGCCAAAACCCAATCAAATTGGTGGCTACTTGTTGAAGCTGGGCTGCTTCAGTTTCAAATGTCCCTAAGCGTAATCGTAGTAGTATCAGTCTACATGATGAGTATTTGCTCTTGTCGATGCGAAGTGATCAATCTGATGTTTACATTTTAGCATCGTGTATCACAGCTACATCACTTTAAGTTAGATTTGTGTCGGTTCGGCTTTTTTTCGGGAAGGTTTTTTATTACGAGAAATTCACAAAACACGTATATTAAAAATTCAGACGGTGCTCCCTTTTTTTATTCCCTCATAAATCAAAAGGGCAGAGAGTCGTTGGGAAAATTTGTGACCTATGAATTTCCCAGCGGGTATTCTCTAACTTGAATAATCGCCACATCTACCATTATGTTTCCCTTACATCTCTCTCTTTGCATTTCTCTCACTGTTAGAAAATTCCAGGTGTAATCAATGACAGGGCACGGTAGACGTGTACAGAAGTAGTAAAGAGAAAAGAAATGCAAAAGATAGGAACGGACAGGGAGTTGTGCTGAATTTGCGAAACAGAAGGTCTCGCCTCACAATCCGGCCCATATGAAAACAAACATGACAGGCAGGACGTGGAAGCTGGCGGAGGTTGGAAGGTGCGTGAAAAGAAAGGGAGGATGATATTTTGACAGCTGCGTTCCGCGTCTTTGTGCATGAAAGGGAAACCCGCATCAGCCTAGACCCGAGTATCATACTGCACTTACAGTTTGAGCGTAATATGATTTTCATGCTCCTGGCCTGAACTGGAACGGACGGTTCGCCTCATTATTTTTTTCTTCTGGAGAATAATTCGTCGGCGCTCACTACCGGAAAGGCAGATACACAAGGCAGGGAGGGAAGCCTGTCGTCGGAAACAAGGCTTACCGCTTACCATGTGCAATATGATGTGCCAGAACCCGAGGCAGCCTTTTGACCAGCACAAGAAGGAAAGAAAGAGAGACAGGGGCAGCCCTCTTTAGGCAGAGCCGCAAGGACGACAAAACATTAGGCAAGGCTGCGTTGTTATGAGGCCTCACATTTATGCCCCCCCCCCCCCCCCCCCCTCCCCCTCCCCTTCAAAAGAAATACAGACTTCTGTGGACGCTCATTTGTCCTCTTTGGAACAAAAATAAGCGAGAGGCCATCGGCCGGCTCGATGGGTTTGACGGTTGGCGATGACCTTTTTTTCCTGAATAACGCACAGACATGACCAACTACACGCCGCCAGAGATCGGACGAAGGAGTCAACGGCAAGAAAGAGGGGAAACGGGCAGGCTAGGCGCCAGTCCATGTGATAAAAATAAAACCTACGCAGTATAGTCAAGAGTCAAGGAGTCAAGGCCAGGTAGGCAGTACCACATCACGAGAGCATTATCACGGCACTTGATCAGGGATTTATTTTTGTTTGGCATTGGGGCAATTTAAATATTGGGCCACTGCCTCTTCCCCGTTGATAGGCAACTAAGGGCAGAGAAGCGACAGAATAAGGAGCAAACAGAAACCTGAGAAACAAGAAGAGCAGGACGACCGAAGAAAAAGCAAAGAAGTGGGAAGACAAGAAAACGCCACTTTCCCATTGCCCCCTTGATTACCCTTTCTCACAGTAGCAGGAAGAAAATGGCACGGAAAAAACAAGGATCGAGATTGATCAAAAACATGAGACAAAAGTAGGAACGGGATAGATGAAGTACATTGACAATAAATGTCTACCACGTATCGCCCGTATGCATCTCTCGAGAGCTCTGTAAAAGTTCTGTAGAAGAGAATCAAGGCACATACGCCATGAGACAGCAAAGCCAAAACACTTTACACGTCGTCTTCAAGGAACTTGTAGACAAACTTGAAGTCCGCCTTACGTCTATTCATCCTAGATGAGGGGAGTCACAGTGTTAGCAAGGGGTCTCGAGAGAAAAAAGTTAGTAGGAACTTTTAATGGTGACGCAAAACATACCAAGTGCTTTCGTAGTCAAAGAACCGGTAGGTGCCCTGCTCAAACTCCTCTGTGATGCTCTTTGGCTCTTCGTGACGTTGGAACCATGTCTGGTACTGCTTGTGGAAGCGCCAGCTCATGTCTTTGAGAGCCTTCGCGGCCAGACACTGCTGGTACGTTCCCTGCTTGTAGTAAAACACGTAGAAGAGTGTGTCCGGGTCGATGCGATTGTACAGCCGAGGGTCGTCCAATAGCGGCAGCGGCTCCTGTGGATAGTTGGACGTCGAGTTGTAACGCACGTCCGGCACATAGCGACGTGGCGGTTCCGAATCTGTCGACTCCGGAGGTTGCTTGCAGATGTCGCCAGCTGCTGCAGCGTGGCTCCCTGGCTGGCGACGGCCGGGCGGTTCTTCGTCACCTCAAACGAGTCGACAAGATCCCGCAGCGATGCAGGCAGATGGTAAATCGACTCCTCGTCCCGACGCTCCTGCTCTTCCGTAGCAGAAGCAGCAGCCTCCGGTGCATGCTTGGCGCCATTGGTGACGCCGTTCGTCTGGGACTTGCCCGATGCCTCTGCCGGCTCGGCGGGTGTCGGTGTTGCTGCGGATGCGGATGCGGATGCGGATGCGGCTGCGGCTGCGGCAGCCGCTGCTGCTGCCGCCGCTGCCGCGTTCTTACCGCGTCTTGTCTGCGGGGCATCGGACTTGGCCGGTATGGAGGTGGGGGCTGCCGAAGGGGGTGCAGGTGCCGCCACTGAGACGGCTGGCGAGTAGGACTTGTCGGATTGGGCGGAGGGTTGAGCAGGTGTCGGCTTAGGCGAGTTGGTGGCACTCGCAATCTTGCTGGCCTGGACGGCTGGGATGGCCGTGGCGGCCGGTGGCTGGGCGGAGGACGCTGCAGGTCCAGATCCGCCTACCGGTGGCGGTAACGGCGCAATACCCAGGTTCAGCTTGTCACTTGCAGCAGCCGCGGCAGCGGCCGATGCGTACTTCAGGCCCTCACCAGCAGGTCGTGTCGGTATGGACGCAGGCTTCATTGTGGACGCCAGAGAGCCGTTGCTGAGCGTCGGCAGCGGTGTGTGCAGCGTCGCAGGAGCTGGTAACGGCGATTTGAGCTGTGCCGAGGGTCTCCGTCCAGATGCCGCCGCCTCCACGCCTGCTTGTCGCCCCTTGCCCGAAGCGGCTGCTGGTGCTGATGGGGGTACCACAGGCTTGCTCTCGATCTCCGGGGTGTCGCCTTGTATGGAGGTGTTGTCTTGCGACGAAACCTTGTCGTTGTCCAGGTTCATGCCGAAGGCGTCTTCGTTCTCTTCGAGGTTCAGGTCGTCGTACATGGTGTCGTCCTCCATGAAGTCGCTCTGCATGTTGTCGGTGACGTAGTAGCGTATGCTCTCTTCGAGGTCAGCGACTTGGTCGACGTCGATACCGCCGTTTTCCAGTGAACGCCGCATCAGCTCCAGCTTGCCCTGGTGCCACTTATGTCGTTCAATGGTGCGTTCAATTTGCGCCATACGTTCGGCCTTGGCACCGTGCATCTTGCCACGCTTCATCGTCGCCTGAATGGCTTCGCCCTCGGCCTCGAGTGTTTCGATCTGTTGCTCCAGCTCGTCGACCTGGCTGCCGATAAACTCGCCCTTGGCAACCTTTGCCTGCTCCTTGGGGTCGAGTTTTGTCGCGGCGGAGAGGCCTTCTTTCGAGTATGCTTTTGTCTTCATGGCCTTTTCTACAGCCTTGAAACGCTCCATTTGCTGGGGAAAGGGAGGAACACACCACCAGTTAGCAACCTTCTTCACGTCCACGTCTGCCTGCACATGGGAGACAGCTTACAGTCTCAATCAGCCTGCGGTTCTCCATCAACGGGCCCTTGTCCTTGATCTCGTTGCCAGCCGCCCATGTCTTTATCTGGTCGCGCAAACGTTGCAGCTTCTTGATTTCGCGCTTCAGGTTGTCTTCGAGCTTCTCTTTCTGTGCCGGATTATTAGACTGCTCTATTTTCTCATAAATGGCGTCGAACTCGGCGACGCCTTCGGCCACTTTCTTGAAGCATTTGTCGACCTCCTGCTGAAGTTTTCGTGCTGCCATGGTGTCGGTGGGTGGCAGCCGTTGCCAGGGCGGAAGGGGATATAGTCGAGATCGCGGTAAAGGTCGATGTCGGGGGTAAGGTCGAGGTCAAAAACACAGTCGCGACAGCCGTGCTCGGATGTGTCCAGTTCGGCTTTCGTGGTCGTCGGGGTTGTCGAGGGGAAAGGATGCCAGGGGCCAGGGAGCTAAGGATACGCGGCCGTCGCTCGTCGGTCGTGTGTATGCTTTCGGCAGCAAGATGTCGTATCGCTGCTTGCTTTCGCAGTCGAAGGTAATGCGGAGCGCGTGCGTTGTAGCCTTGTGGCTATGAGGGGATGGACGGATTCGGCTGATGGATGCAGTAATCAATATTCTGTACGGAGAACGGAGTACAGTCACGGTTGATTGAAGTGTCAAAAGGGTGGCCGTGGAGTATACCGTACTGTACGGAGTAATTAACCCGCCCTTTGTTGGTGCTTTGGTGCTTTTTGGAGCAGGTGATTCGGCGGTCTTTAGATTTTTCGGGGCGAGAGGGCATTAGCTTCAGTTTCGTTTTCCTGCTTTTGTCAGAATGTGTGATGTATTGATGATTGTTGTATGAGGAAAATCTGCAGAATGTGGGCATGCTCGTTGACCCTGAAAACCTCCCTATTTTCTATACAAACTCAGGCTAACTCTATTTGGTTGGTTTCCTAGGTTGATTCCTCAGGCCACCTTATATATTTTATGGCTCCTTCCGATATACCCCCTTAGGGGGGCCTCTTTACGTAATACTTAATATGTTTTAACCTTTTTAGGAGCCCGGGCGCTTTATTTTACGGTATTTTAAGGTATACTTTTTATTTTAAATAAGGCCGTTATTATTTTAATACTTTACTTTAATTATATTTTCCGTTTATTTTTATTTTTTCGTCGTTATTATTTTAATACTTTACTTTAATTATATTTTTCGTTTATTTTTATTTTCTCGTCGTCGTTATATATTAAAAAAATTTACTCTTACTTTTTTCGAGGGTTAATAACCTCGTTTAATATAATAATTACGTTTATAACCTCTTTAAAGCGTACGAAAAAGTTTCCCGTAAAAGCCTTTATAAACTTATTAATTATTATAACTTTCGTAAATATTTATTTAATTTTAAACCGACCCTTTTATACTTTTAACGAACTTATATATTATAAATATTAATATATCGTAAACGAGTTTTTAAACGGAGGGTATCGTTCGTAATAAAACGAATAATTTATTTATTATTTTTTTATAACTTTTTTAAAATTAAACGTAAGGCCGAGTTAATCGAATAACCGTCGAATATAATATAACTTTTTCGCGGTATATATTAAACGAGGAGCTTTACTTTTATAAAAGAAATAATAACGGTATATTACTTAAATAACTTTTATATTATTAACGTATTAAAAAGCTTTATAATATACCTTTATATATTTACTCGGTCTTTTATATTATCGTTAAAAGACGTATTAAAGGCGTATTAAAAGTCGGTTATAATATTATTTATACCGTCGAAATATAAGTTAAAATATTAAGTTTTATATAAGTAAAGGAGTATAATTACCGTATTATTATAATCCTTTAATAATAAGTTTATATTATATTTATAAAGCGAGTAATATAAAATATTACGTTTAACCTAATATTAATTATTATATATAAGAGTAACCCGGTAATACTTTAATATTAATATATACGAGATTACGGTATTAATTTTATTAAAGTAACTAGGATAATTTATAAGGGATATAATCTTCGTTTACCGCGGGAAGAGTATAAATCGTTAATCGAAAGGTATTTTCGCGTTATTTTATTAATATATTTAACTTAAAAGAGTTAAAGCCTCTTTATTTTACGGTACCGTAAAACTTTATACTTAAAAAAAGTCGTATATTACTTAAGTCCTTTACCTTAAATATCTCTTTTAAATTAATTATTAAAGAGTTAACCGTTCTTATTTATTTTTACGGTATAATAAAATAATATCGTCGACGTAAATAAAAACGGTAATATTATACCTTATAAATATATAAGGGTCCTCTTTAATAAGTATATAACTTAAAGCCGTTAACTTTTTCGTAATATATTATTATTATAATAAGGGAGATTATCGGAGGTTATATAAGGCCTTCTTTAATAATTAAATTACCCTCTCTTTTTACGGTATAATAACTTTAAAGCTTAATAATAATAATATATAAGTTAACTTATCGAAGTCCGCGTTAACGAATACGTTAACGATATTAATTTACCGTAACTCTAAGTCGAATTTAATAACGATATAAAAGAAGATTCGAAGTATAAAATTATTAAAAGTCGTTACCCTCGTAAATTAATTAGTTTTCTCCTCTTAATTACCTAAGATTATTATACGTACTTTAAGCGTTAACTTTATTATACCGGTAAAATCGGTTTATAATTATATACTTATATACTCCCGAGGATTTTATACCCTTTAATATTTTTTTCGGTAACCTTTTCGAAGGTTTTTAATTTACGGTAAAAGGTAATATATTACTTTTAAGCTTACTTAAAAAGGTATCGGTCGTTATATATAAAAAGGGTTTCGTATATATACGAAAGAGGTATTAAGTCGTAATAATTTTATCGTAATACCGTTAAAAACGTTTTATAACGGTCTTATATTCGGGTAATAATATTTCCGACTCCGTAACTTTATTAAAATAAATATTTCCTCCCGTTAACGTACCCCGAAAAATTATAAATTTTAACGTTATTAATCTCTCTCCCGTATCGTTATTATTTTCGTTAAGTAATTTATCGTTAATATTATCGTTTTTTACCTCTCGGTTTTTATTATAATTACGGTAAGCGCCGCCGGGTATACCCTTAACTTTATCGGTCGCCTCCGGTATTATAAGGGCTCTTTTACGGGGGTTAACCGTAAAGGGTACCCCCTTAAAATTATATCGCCGGTATAATCTTCGGGATTAAGGTTATCCTCTTAAGTATTTACCTCGTTATTAATCTTTAATAAAGATTTAAATACTTAATAACTTTATAACTTATCGTTAAAATTAAAGGTCGCGACTCTTTACTCTTAAGTACCCTCCTTTCCGTTAAAAGGTAATAAATTAACGCGTAAGTATAACGATTTTACTTTAAAAATATTTACGTTACGTATTTTTACGTAATCTCTCTTTTCTTTTTTTTTACGTATATATTAATAATAACGTTTAATTCTTTTATTAATAATTTAACGTATATAATAACTTCGCCGAATATCTCGCCTTTATTAAAAATTATATTTCTTATTAACTTTACCTTTTTTAATTTCGGGACTTAAATTTTAAAAATATTAAAGGATTTATAATATACGCCCTAGGTTATAATTTTCGCTTCTTATTTTAACGCTTTTAAGCCTCTTTCGTTAAAATAAATATTTTATAACCGAATACCCTTAAATAAAGTAATATCGGGTACTTAACCTCGTACGGCTTCGAAAGGGGTTATATATTATAACGAACGATAAGGTAAACGGTTATTTATATATACGGTTATACCGATAATATTAAGTTATAAGTTTTTTAAGAGTTTTATATTTATTCGTATAATACGTACTTTAGTTATTATTACCCCTTAAAACGTTTAAAAGCTTTATTTTATACTTATATATACGGTATAAAGGGCTCGATAATAATACCTCTCTTTTCGACTCTTTTCGCCGCTCTTTTATTAATAATAAATTATTATTAACTCGAATTATTACGGTTTTATACTTATTCGTTTATAATATTTAAAGCCTTCTCGATTACCGTAAAAAAGTTAATTTTTTTAATAAGGGTATAATATAATATATATTTTATATCGTTATAAGTAATAAAAAGGGCTTTCGTATTATTATCGTATACGGTAATTATATCCGTTTAATTAATATTTAACCTTCGAAATAACTTTAACGATAACTTATTAAACGGTAATTTACGTAATATTACTCTTTATATTTTTAAAAAGTTATAAACGTTATATTCGATAATATTTAACTTTTAAACGTACGCCTTTTACCGAAATAAGTAAGTAAGTAATTATATTTAACCTTATATAACCTAGACGGCGATATTAAAGACGTCCCTCTTAAACTTATATATATAACGCCTTTTTCGCGAAAACGATATAAATATTAACTCTTTTATTTCCTCGATAATATAATATTACCCGTATTTTACCGTTTATATTATTAAAATCTTTATACGAGGGCGGCTCCCGCCGGTATCGTCGACTTTATATAACTCCCCGGTTTTACTCCTTTAAAATACCTTTTACTCTTTAAACGACCGAAGGAGATTACCTCGATTATAAATTCTAAATATATAACTACGTTTATTAATTTTAACGTTAAACGTACCCCGTTCGCCTTCGTTTTAATTAACTAAGTATTATAATTATATACTTTTATTACTCCGTTATTAATACGTACGTACTCCGGTATTATATATTACTCGAAAGTTTTAAAGCGGTTAAAGTTATTAATAATATATACGGAAATACCCGAATTAAATAATACTTTAAAAGGCGGTTTATTTAACGTTAAAATAATAAATATTTCGGATATATATAATATATTAACTTTTAATATTTTTTTAAAACCCCTTAAACCTTTTATAATAATTATAATTATAAGTATACCTTTATATTAACTTACCTTTTACTTAATAATAAAAGTATTAAACTTAACCTTAATAACGGTTACTTTTTAATAACGCTCCCGCGTAATAATAATTTTAACTTTTCGCCTCGGGCGAATAATATATAAAATAATTAAGTCTTTTCGCCGAATTATTATAAAAGTAATCCTTTAAGTTATAACTAGTCCCTTCGTATAACTTATATAATACGTCGCGCTTAACTTATTACGTAATATTACGATTACGATATTTTTTACGTCCCCGTTAAAAAGAACCTTTTTATCGGCCTTTATTATACCCTTAAACTTAATTTTATTATAACGGTAATAATAAAGGTAGTTTTTAATCCTTCTCCTTTTTAACTTCGTCGTTCTTACTTTCCGTACCGAAGTTAACGAGTATTAATCCGAATTTTTTTCCTCTTTAACTTCGTCGTTTTCGCCTTTTATACCGAAGTTAACGAGTATTAATTCGAACTTTCTCTTTCGAATTAAAAAATAAGAGGTTTAATAAATAAAATCTCCTTTATTCGAAAGTCTTTAATAATATTAAGGGCTTTTTCGACGTAATCGAAAGTATATCGTTTAAGTCTCGTAATACCTCCGTTTTTAAAGCTTTAAATTAATCGATTAACTTTATTTACTTTTACGGGAAAACGCCTTTTAAATACGATAATTAATCCGGACTTTATACTTTAAGCCCGTTTTAATTAATTTACTTAATTATATATTATATTATAAAATAAACTAGTTATTTAACCCTTTATTTACGAATTTTATATATTTAAGGGCCTTTTAAAAGAATTTTATACTCCGTAATAAACGAGGGCCTTATTTCGTTAAAAAAGGGTTTAACGACGTCGAATAACTTTAATATTTTCTTTTTCGGCTTATTTTTTTTATAAAATATACGTTTAAGGGTATTATTAACGTAATTATTAAAGAACTTTTATATTTTCTCCGTCGCCGTATTAAACTCGCGCTCTTTTATAATATACTAATTAATTTACCTTTTTAAAAACGTAACCCTTTAATTAATCGTTATAAATAATACGTACTTTCGCTTAATCCTTTTCGTATACCGTTTATACGGTTTACGTATTAACTTCCGGTAACGTTAAAAAGGGCCTAAGCGGTTACTTTAAGTAAAATACTTTAAACGGGGTTATACCGTAATATATATTCTTCGCCTCGGAATTAATTTAAGCGTTATAAATTAAGTACTTTAAGTTAATATACTTTATAAGTTAAAAGTAATTAACTTTCGCCTTAACGGCTCGTTATTAATCGTAAAAGTTAAACTTTTCGGTTAAAACCGGGATTTCCGTAATTTTAATAATCGTTATAATATTAAATTCGGCTTTTATTAATTTTAACGGTCGTAAATTAATTCTTTTTTAATTATTTTATTATACGTCGCGCGTACCGGGCTCGTAATTATTAAAATATATAATATATTAATAATTATTATATAAAGAAAATTTATAAAATATAATATGCTCGTTAACCCTGAAAACCTCCCTATTTTCCATACAAACTCAGGCTAACTCCATTTGGTTGGTTTCCCAGGTTGATTCCTCAGGCCACCCTGCATATTCTATGGCTCCTTCCGACAACTTCTTGGGACACCTTATTTGTTGGGCTAATAGTCAGGGCCACAAAGGGCCACAATTGGAGTACGGTATATACCAGGCAACCTGGCACTAAAAATGCAAGTGGGAGGTAAAGCGAGGCCAGCGCGCAGCTATCAATAAGAGATAGCCTGTCGTGGTAAACTCCTCGCACGTTAAAGATGTGGCCAGTACGAAAGTGAGGCCGTTTAAAAGGATGTGGAGATGTTTACATAAGGAGGAAAGCCAGTGCACACAGCCAGAGAGAGAAGGAAGGAAAGGAGTGAGTGGTCGCATGTCTTGTCACAGGGCAGGCGCGATGGAGGAGCAACCAGCGAAACAAAACGAGGCACGGCGGCGAGAGCTGGGCAAAAAGTGGGGCATCCGCCCCAAACTTGCAGGCGGCTATCCGCTGGAGCGCCCCCTGTGTGGTTTTTGGCAATTCTATTTTGTATTTATTTTATTTGTCTCATAGCGAAAACGTCAAACAGAAACAAAAGGTCACGTGATGCGTCTAGCTGGGAAGAGAGGACGTGCGATTGCTACGAGATGGTGTAAAGAGGCTGTTGAAGCTCAAAAAAAGCTGATTCTCTGCTTGCCATGATCGCATCTAGAGGCATTGAAAGGCAATCCGTAAGAGCGAGCAGCCCGGTACGATACAGTCCCTCCATGGAAGCATATCTACTCAGTACGGAGTACTGCACAGAGTTGAATTTGCAGTCACATGACTATGCACACAGCCTATCACATGCGGCACAGCGCTAAGAGCTCCATTGGGCGCAAGCTGTAGCGCTGCTGGAGCTTTCCTAAAGCGCCGTAATACAGTGTCCAAAGTAAGATATCTTACATCCTGTGCGAGGACATCCACCGAAGGAAGATTGAGCTTTTTTGTCTTGTGAAGTTGCAGCATTCACCCGAGTGGAGTGTCCATATCTGGCACAGCAACGAACCATGAAGGGTGAGTCGTATGCTGTGATGGTTTTTTCTCACACTCGGTCACACTGACTTGTGTAGCAATCCTGCAGCGCGTATTGTCGGCCTCGGTGACGGTCGAAAAGGAGCTCGTCTCGTCGATCGGCAAAGGCGTTTTGGTCTTTGCGGCCGTGGCTCCGGGCGATACGGAGAAGGATGTTGACTCATTGGCAGCCAAGGTTGTGAGCATGCGACTATGGGATGATGATGAGGGTGGAAAGGTAACTACTCGAGGTTATTGCTGGCAGACATCGGACTCACACTGACATCCACAGTGAAGAAGAACGTCCAAGATATCGGCGGCGAGGTTCTTTGTGGTACGTTGTCCTTGCAATCGAACATGCGAACACTTCTACAGCCCATCTCTGACAGAACAGTCTCCCAGTTTACACTCCTGGCATCGACAAAGAAGGGCAACAAGCCATCGTTCCACGGGGCTCTGGGCGGAGATGAGGCCCAACGGCTCTACAACTACTTTGTGCAGAAGGTCCGCGAGAACTTTGCGGCTGACCGTGTCAAGGACGGCGTGTTTCGGGCGATGATGGAGGTGGCCCTAGTCAATGACGGGCCAGTGACTCTTGAATTGACATCACCGGCCAAAGCAAACACATCTAAAGAATCGGCAAAGCACTCGGCGCCATGATGATGGCATGTTGATAGAAACGCCGGGCATGTGGAGCAATTGAGCGTCATGAATATAGTCAGATTGAATTTCAAATAAGATACAAAGAATTTAAGACTCAAGATACAGGCATAACAACACCCGGCGACTGGCGACTGGCGACTGGCGACTGGCGGATTTGTTTGCCGCATGCAGCGCCGAATAGGTGTGAGGCCATAGCGGCCCGCCAGCGGCTGGAGCCACAGAGCCAGTGCCAATATTTGTGCCTGGCCGTGCCTGCCCTCCTTGTTGGTGGTTGGTGGTTGGTGTGCCTGCCCCGCGCCAATTCGCTCCAAGTCTTTGATGCAGAGAGAAGGAGCTTCCCTCACAGCCCCACTTCTGCGGCTTCCTCGTCTATTGGAGCCTATGGCGTTGTCTAGAAGCTTCCACTCCAAGCATTTTTACGACGCACCCTTTCGACTTTCGTGCAGCTCAGTCCTTCAGACTTTCAATATCCAAACGCAAGCAAAGCTGAGTCCGAGACCGACCCCACAGAAGCGTGAGTGGCAGAGCGATATCCCATCATACCAGACACCACACGCCGATTTCGAACTAAGACAGCCAGCAGTCAGAAAGTCAGATCTATTAGCGAAGCTCCCTTCTTTTTTTCTCTCCAATTCAACACCTCTTCTGTTCTTTCTCCCCTTCTCACAACCACACATCTACTCACTTACACCACCACCGCTTCTCGCACATTACCCTACACACCCACACTCACAATGGCCGACTCCGCCAAGGCCCAGCGCCCCCGCGTCTTCTTCGACATCCGTATTGGCAACAAGACCGCCGGCCGCATCGTCTTCGAGCTCTTCAACGATGTCGTCCCCAAGACCGCCGAGAACTTCCGCGCCCTTTGCACCGGCGAGAAGGGCACAACCGCCGACGGCAAGCCCCTGCACTTCAAGGGCTCCATCTTCCACCGTGTGATCAAGCAATTCATGATCCAGGGTGGTGATTTCACGGCCTCCAACGGCACCGGCGGCGCCTCCATCTACGGCGAGAAGTTCCCCGACGAGAACTTTACGCTCAAGCATGACCGTCCCTTCTTGCTGAGCATGGCCAACGCCGGCCCGGACACCAACGGCTCTCAGTTCTTTATCACGACCGTGCCCACACCCCACCTCGACAACAAGCACGTCGTGTTCGGCCAGGTGCTGGCCGGCAAGTCCGTGGTGCGCCAGGTCGAGAACATTTCGACGGAGCCAGGCGACAAGCCCAGCAAGGACGTGGTGATTGTGGACTGCGGCGAGCTCAAGGGCGACGACGCCATCCTGTCGGCAGATGCGCCCAAGCAGCCCGATGCGCTGGGCGACCCGTACGAGGACTTCCCCGAGGACGAGGCCGAGATTGGCGTGAGCGCAGCCGAGGCAGCCAAGAGCGGCGCAGCAGCAGCACCAGCCGCTGCCGCTGCCGCTGCCGCCGACCCTCTGGCTAGCCTGACCGGTGGCAGCACCGCTACGCTGTCGGCTGAGCGCATCCTCAAGATTGCCACCGACTGCAAGGGCTACGGCAACGCAGCCTTCAAGAGCGGCGACTGGAACACGGCCCTCGACAAGTACCACAAGGCCCTGCGCTACCTCAACGAGGACCCGGACCTCGACAGCGCCCCCGAGGGCACCAAGGCCGCTCTCGACCAGGTCCGCATCAGTGTCAACAGCAACGCTGCGCTGATGCACCTCAAGCTGGGTGCCTGGCAGGACGCCCGCGCGGCGGCCACCAACGCGCTCGAGGTCCCTGGCATCTCGCAGGCCGACAAGGCCAAGGCCCTCTTCCGCCGCGGCCAGGCACTGGTCAAGCAGAAGGACGAGGAGGATGCGCAGGTTGATCTGGCTGAGGCTCACAAGCTGGCGCCCAACGATGCCAATGTGCTCAAGGAGCTGAACCAGGTCAAGGCGGCGCTCAAGGCACGCCGCGAGAAGGAGAAGAAGACATACCAGAAGTTCTTCTCATAAAGTAGTGAACAGAGCCGAGGGCACGGGGAGCGGATGGGTGGGGAAACGAGAGCGGGGACATTAGAAAGAAAACATAGTTTCTACACAAGCGAATGATGCATGGCGTTTATGACCGACATAGGTTGCGATTCAAGAGAGAGAGCGCGAGAGAGAAGCATGAAAGACGATGTGAAAGACGGAACGAAGACAAGTCTCTTTCATAGAGGATTGTATCTCTAAAAAGGCCATCACGAATACTCACAGATACTCACAGGGAAAAGGTACAAGGTAGTTGAAATGAACTGAAATTTGTCAGCCAGCTGATGATGACTGTACTTTCAATACGGGCGTACTTTAGAAAGACAGGGATTTGGCATATTTACATGATACTACGTGAGTAATATCTAGGCTTCAAGTGAAGATCCGTCCAACGGGCGAAGCCTGGCTTCTGTAGCTTCACTACGATGTACCACGAGGTGGAGACATCATTCACTCATCATCTCTATCAAAGTTCATCTACCAACAGACACATATTATATGCCCAACGCACATTCACTACTTGAATCTTATTTTTCATCACCTATATATTTCCCTCTCCCTTCTCTTCCTCCTTTCTATTATTTTTTGCCGTTTTACCTTCACGTCTGTATTCTTTCCTCCTCTCTTACCACCGGCCTCGCCTGTTTGATACAGTGACGAGTCTCTGTCCCCTCTTTGCCCCCTTTAATATGTTGGATATTGATACTGCCTCTTTTTGCACGATCATCCTTTTCACCAATTTTGGTCCATCAGATCCAACCCCAACAAGGAACGCCTCGGCATTTCAAGATGGTGATCCCAAACAACAACGGCAACCCGTGGGGTGTGCCAGATTCCGTTAACAACAACACCGCCAACGCCAGCAGCAGCAGCAGCAGCAGAAGCAACATTCCCCACCGTCTCGTCCTCAAAACGATCCGTATGGCCCTCTGACGAGTTTCGATACGCCCTATCATTATACCGACTCGGAGAAGCAACGCCAGGAAATGCTTCTCCAGACCATGGAAGGCTATCCGTCATACCTCGCCTACCTGGCGTCCCACAACCAAAACGCTGCACAGAACACCCCCCAGAACGTGCAGCGCACACCGCCCGCCGGGAGTGTGAACAATACGTCGTCCTCTTTCACGGCTGCCGAGACAGCGTGGCAGCCTCGTCGCCAGGGTTGCGCCTCGTCGGCGGACAGCGCCAGCCGCCGGGACTTTTCATCCCTCAGTGAACAACGTGCACACTGGACCACCATGATTGGCAACGACAGATTGCCCTACCTGTCAACGGAGAGCCTGCAAGACAAGCAGCAGCCGCTGCGTCAGCAGGGTGAAGGGGCCCCGAGCTTCATTCAGCAGTGGAGAGTTGCCCCCTCGCTGCTCGCCCAGTCCCAAGCCGTCACTCTTACGCCCCAATGCACCCAACGACATTCAAAACAACAACAACAACAACAACAACAACAACACGAACATGTCTTCTTCTTATTTTCGCAACACCGACTTTTTCGACCGCGACTTCGTAGCAAGCAACGTCAGCGACGGCAGTGGCGGTGGCAGCATAGACGACACCACCATGGCGACTTCTCGTGCCCCCCTTCAGCCGTGGTCGGACGGCAAGATCGCGTACTCGGCCGCGCACCTGGGCAGCATCCGCAACACCGCAATCAACAAGACGCCCACGTCGACCGTGTACGGTGGTGACGACGCTGAGACGCCCAAGGCCTCGCACAGACCGTCGTCTGTAAAGCCGCAGTGGGCTCTTCCGCAGGGCATCGTCGCTAACAACAACAGCAGCGGCAGCAACACCACCAGCAACACCACCAGTGCCGTTCTCAGCCTCACTCACAGCGTCAGCACCTCTGCCGCGTCGACCGCCGCTCATAGCAGAGTGCCCTCACCGGACAAGGAGCCCTCGCGTCTGTCTCTGCAGACTCTGCTCGCCGGCAGCGTCGATAATGTCGACATTCGCGACGGCAGCCGTGGTGGCAGCCACGACGGCAGTCGCAGCGACAACCGAGAGGACAGCGTCTCAGCTAGCGACAACAACCTCAACAGCAACAACCGCCAGGACGAGCCCCACGGCGCGGTGAGCGAGCACGCCGACTAGCGGTCTGGTCCTCGCTTCACGGTACCGATCGCCACCGCGGCCGCCACCGCGGCCGCCACCACGGCCGCCACCACGATGGTCTCTTCCAACACCGCCACGGCCACGCGTGCAGTCCCGCGTGAACGTTCGCCTCTCCCTCCTCTGCGAGTGGATACGACGACACTCCCCACGGTGGCGCCCGTGAGACCAGCTGATGCACAGACGCTCCTCACGTCTGTTGGCCCGCCGGCGCCTGGCTTCAGACCACCCTCAACAGGCTACGAGTTTGAGCTCAACCACGGCGGCAATCGACTCGAACTGCGCCGCCAGAAGCAATGGGCCCAAACACAGCTGTTTTCCTGCAATGAGAACAACCGGTTTCAGCATACGCAGACGACGGCGTGCATTGTGGCCGTGAACGGGTGCATCATTGGGCCATACCGGGCCGAAAGCCTGCGGTGCTTTGGAACCAACCCTGAGATTTCGGGTCTGCGAGTCACAATGACTGTAAATGAAGGTGACACCAGTGACGCCAACGATGGAAACGATGGAAACGGTGGAAGCGATGGCACTGCTTCCATGCCCGTCTTTCGCCACGCCACGCTCGTGCTGCGCCACCAGATCATCGTCACGCACTTGGCGCGTAGTTTCCACCACCAAGCGCGCCAGGAGTACCCGTCTCCGTATATGATGCAGCCTTCGTCGAGCACGACCTCCATTGCGTCGCTCATGTCGTCTCTTTCTCGCCTTCCCGCTGGCGACAACACTGCGTCTTCGTCGGTCAGCGCACGCACTCGGACCAACACAGGTCAGAGCACGGTCAGCAGCAGCATCGGCGGCGGCACGGCCAGCACGGCACCTTCGACCGCCCATCGGCACAGCATCTCGTCCACGATATCGGGTGCTTCGTCCACCACTTCGTCACACCAGCAGGGCCGTAGGTATCTTTTTGCCATCACCACCATCCCTCTGCGCGGTGGTGTTGCAGCTCGGCCGGGCTACCGCCCAGTTGAGATGCGTGCAGCGGCCGAACGCCTTCGGCAGTGGGGTGGGGCTCCAGACCAGGGCGTCTTTGGTAACTCGTGGCTCATCCACATGGCGATCGAGCCGGGCCATGTGCGCCACAAGATCGACCCCAAGATGATGGAACAGGTCCAGCGTCTGACTGGTCAACGCAGTGGCGGTGACGATGGTGCCACAGATGCACACACCGGAGTAGTAAATGCGGTTTCAGACCATGCGCATGGTCAACGAGCATATGGAAAAGCTCGTCGCCCGAGAGGGCACACTTTCCGTGATGCTGTCGAACCACATGACGCAGAAGAGGATCGCGCGTCAGTGCCCCGATCTGGTGGCCATGTGGGTGATGGCCCAAGACAATTTGTAAAGGGGGATCTGAACGCTGGCGGGGGGGGAAAGAAGAGGTTATGAGATGAGGTTGCAAGAAACCGAGGCAACTTGCGCCAGAGTTACATTGATTCGACTGGATGAATTTCGAAACGGGAAGCATGTGGTATTTGCGTGATACAAAAAATAGAGGGAAAAAGAAGAAAACAAATAGAAACAGAAGAATCAAACAAATCCAAAGGGTTGGCATCGCTTGTTACTTTAGCCCACTGGGATATCATGCATACAGTCTGGGTACAACTTTCAGTGCGAGGCTTTGTTTACGCTGCTGCCGTTGTCTCTGCTGCGGCCAAATCGGGCGCCGGGGTTGGTAATGCAGCTTCTTTTTCTGGCCTCGACTCAGCTGCCTCGGCCGCCGTCTTTTCCAGACCAAGCACCGCTTGCAGCTCATCCACCTCGGCGTGGTCTCGCGTGTTCTTCATGCGGTGGCACCACGACACTGTCACAGCATCCTTGTCTGCGGTGCCCGAGTTTTGAAACAAAAACTCGCCGCCCACCTGGCGTTGGTTGCCCGACTTGAGTGCGAGACCCCGTGGCAGCTGGCGAAGGCCCTGGGCAATGGACCGCAACGACGACGCCCACATGTTGGTGTGCTTCATGTACTTGGGCGGCGTGCCCATGGCCAGCGTGCAAACCATGCCAAACTCGTCGTAGAGACGGCGCGTCGGGTCGGCGTACACGGGGTATGCGCACTGGGCAGCCTCGATGTACATGTCAATCAGCGACGGGTCACCGCAGCCCACGACAACAATCTGTGTAGGCGCGGGCGCTTTGGCAAGAGCTGCAACTGGGATGCCCTGTGATAAAATGCGAAGGTACTCCTGGCAGTTCTGGGGAGGTTGGGGAGGTTGTCAGTAAACAAAATCAACCGACCCGGTGCTCGACAATGTCAACGAGACTTACGCCACAGAAAAAGTGCCGGACAAAGATGACGAGTGTCTGGCCCTCGAAGTCCTCATAGAGACTCTTGAATGAATGCGATTTGCCTTCACGGTCGAGCACGGGCAGATCGGCCGTCTTTCTTATCGCGTCGCGCGACGGCAGCTTGTTGTTGGCGCGGACGTCGCCTGAAAACTCAGTCGGATTGACCTTGTCATTGTCGGTCGGCAGAGCACAAGCAGCGGCTGGCGCATCGTCAGTAGAGGCGGCCATATCAATTGAAGTTGTTGCGTGAGAGCTGTGTGTAGTGATGCAATGTTTATGGGATCAGGCGGGGGGTCGCAAAAAGAGGGGCAGACGCAGTGCAGATGGTAACAAGGAAAGAGAGCATGTCAGAAGAGGAAAGAGCAACGAAAGATGTGTCGTCGCGAGGAAAGAGCTTGTGATGCACCCGAAAAGGAAAGGTCGATCGGAGGAGACAGCCAAGGGCGCGAAACGGCGGCATCCCTTCCCTGTATTAGGCAGGCCGGGACGGGCCAACTCACACTCTGTTCGGCACAACATGCCCCACGTCCAGTGCTGATCCGGGCTTTGAGTTTCATCCGTGTCAGAGCACTAGCTGAACATGATACGAGGACTTCTTTTGGTGACAGGTATGATTTCAGCCAGCGCTGACATTAAATATGCATTTTTTGTGGGCTTTTTTTCGAGACAGTCCAATATACATGATACTGAAGTAGACTGTGTTTTATATGAAAGAAAGAAGAAAACAAATGAAAGAACAAGAAAAAGAAATAAAAAGCACTCTCCGACATAATTTTGTCATGATTTGATTTCATATCGGGATTTAATGATAAATATACGACTGGGAGACGTTGAATAGAGTAAATAGATAAATAATTATGAGCTTCACTTAATTTGTAAAAAGTTTGGATATTGGTTCCATAAATGCGCACTTATTGTTGCAATATCGAGACACTGGCATGTCTGAGTGTAGTTACACAAAAGTGAGACAGTCAACGGCGGCGTCACATCACATCATCATCAGACAGGCCTATGTCACTGTGCAACAGGTATAAAATAAGAACTGCAATTTCTCCCGACTCGAGTGCTCATCCCCGGCTGTCCCCGTTGCATTATACTAACATTGACTTCTATCGCCGTTCTCCTTTTCAGCTATTCTACTTGCATCTCTTCGTTTCTTGCGATACCGGCTTCTGCTCCCGTCGTCTTCTTCGCACACAAAATAGCCATGCTCACCTCGTCCATTTGGAGCACACCCATCACAGTTCATGGGTGTAAAGCTTTCCTTTGAAAGAAAAAAGTCATACACCCTTATAGCTGTAATGGCTAACATGTCCTCTCTTCTCGAGAGATCCCAACCATACGGGCAGGCCCGAAATACTCCAAGCTACATCGGATAGTAGCGGCTTTTCCCGGAGAAGCCCAGGAGATGTTGCCGGTTCTGCAGGCGCATTCTTGGTTGCCATCGAATGACTGGGAGTCGGCCTGCATTCATCTTCCTGTCCTTCCAGGGAGGAACGTGTCTGATTCGTTTTGACATTGTCGAGGCGGGCGAGCGTAGTTTTGGCATTCTTCCCCGTGACCGATGGCGGTTGCTGGAAGCTGAGCTGCGTCCGAAGGCTAGCCATTAGGTTGATCTTGACGCATACCATCATACCATCAAACCATCATACCATAAATTATGGATGGTCATCGGCTGGCCGTCAGCGATTCGAGCGCGTTCTCTTCAAAGAAAAAAGACACCAAAAAAGTTGCTCTTTTTTTTTCATCCTGAATCCTTATTCTGCCCACTCGACACAAAAAGGGGGCACTCAGTCATAGCCCGAGCCGCCAATTTGGCTGGCGAAACCGGCCGTGCTGATGCTCTGTTGGTCGTCGTCGTAGCGGCGGTAGCCGTTGCCGCTGGCCAGACGCCCGCTGTTCTCGACATAGTCTTTGAGGCGGTCGCTCTGGCTGTACGACGTCATGCGACCGTTGGCGACGGTGTCGTGCAGACCGGCGCCCAGGCTCACACCGCCCTGGCCAACGCCCTTACCGCCGATGACGCTCGAGCCCGCAGTGATGTCCGTGTACTCGGAGTTGGCGACGCTCTCGCCGGCAACGCTTTCGGCACCGCCACCGCGGTTGCGGCCCTTACCACCAGAGCGACCCATAGCACTGGCGCCGGGAAGACCGGGCCACTGGTCGGGGCTGAAGCCAGAGAACATGGCCGGGTAGGCAGAGCTGAGGTTCGCACCGCCACCACCACCTCCGCCGCCGCCGCCGCCGCCGCCGCCAATGGCCGAGCTGTGGATGGAAGAGACGTCGTCGGGGATGTAGGACATGATGGAGCCCGTGTCAAAGTCGCGCGCACCACCGACGCCGCCATTGTGATGGCCATGGTGACCGCCGTGGTGGCTGCCATAGCGGTTACCACCAGCGCTGACGGGACCACCGGGGCCGCCAGGACCACCACCAACACCAGAGTTGCCGTGACCACCACCGTTGCCCATACCGCCGACACCAAGGCTGGCGTTGCTGATCTCGTTTCCGATGCCGTTGCCGAACGAGCGAGGCGGGCGGTAGCTGTGCTTGGGGCGGCTGAACTGGTGCAGCGAGGGCTGCAGGTTGCTGAGGGGACCCTCGACGAGACACTTGTGGTCCTTGAAGTGGGCGAGCAGGTGGTACCAGAGGTCGTGCTTGGCGAGCACCTTGGGGTTGCCAATGATGACGAGGCCGTACTTGGCCCGCGTGAGCGCGACATTGAGGCGGCGCGGGTCCGACAGGAAACCGATGCCGTGGTTCTCGTTGGAACGCACACAAGAAAGAACAATGTAGTCCTTTTCACGGCCCTGGAAGGCGTCGACGGACGCGACCTCGACCTCCTTGTAGCTCTCCTTCTTGAAGGTACCCGTGTTCTGCATCGTCGTGACAATGTAGCTGCGCTGACCCTCGTACGGGGTAATGACACCGATATCGGCGGGCTTCACGCCGGCCTTGAAGAAGCGGGTGACAATCTTCTCGACGTTGGACGCCTCGGTGCGGTTCAAGTACGAGGTACCGGACGCAGATATTTCCTCGCTGCCCAGGTTGGACCAGAACATCATGGGCGTGTCCTTAACGGGCCAGGGGAAGTCGACGTCGCTGCGCAGGCGCTCGGGGATGGTGACGCCGTTCTGGAGGGAACCCTCGTAGAACATGTTGGACGGGAACGCGGCGAGGTGTGGGTGCATGCGGTACTGCACGTTGAGGCGGATCGGGGCAAGGCCGAGCTTGACGAGACGCTCAAAGAGCGACTGGTTGAGGCCAGCCTTGGCAGCCTTCTTGTTCATAATGACGGGGCCCAGCTGCTTGTGGTCGCCGACCAGCACGACCTGCTTGCAGCCCAGCACCAGCGGGATCATGCACTCGGGCTCGGCCGACTGGGTAGACTCGTCGATCAGCACATTGCGGAACTTCATCTTGGACAGACGCGGGTCGCCAGCACCGACACAGGTGCAGCAGACGACGTCGGCGTTGCTGAGAATCTCGCGCTCGGCGGCCTTGGTCAGCTGCTTGAACTTCTTCTCGTCGATGCTCGACAGCTCGCCAACTTCGTTCTTGAGCTGCTGCAGGCGGGCCAGCTCGACGTTGGTATCGTTCATGCGAACCTGCTCGTGCAGCGCCAGGAAGTTGACGGACGACTCGACGTCCTCGCGCGACTTGGCCGTCAGACGAACAACCTTGAGGCCCGTGCGGTGGACACGCTCACAGAGTTGGTCCACGGCGACGTTGGAAGGCGCACACACAAGGACCTGGCTGTTGTTGAGCTTCGCCAGGTGGTAGATGATGGTGGCCGATGTGACCGTCTTGCCGGTGCCGGGGGGACCCTGGATCAGACTGAGAGGCGTAGACAGCACGGCCTTGATGGCGCTGATCTGGCTGCCGTTGAGCTCGGGCAGGGCGGGGCGGTGAACTTTTTGGGCATAGACGTCTTCATGGGCGCGACGGCGACCTCGTGGCCAAGCAGCTTGTGGAAAATGTAGCCCGAGACACTCAGCTCGTTGACGGCGAACGTCTTCATGGCGGCCTGCATGCGGTCGTACGAAGTGGCCTTCCAGACGTAGTCGGCCGAAAAGTTGTGGGTACACTCAGTGGGGACAGACTTGTCGTTGCCCGTCTTGCGCAGCTCCAGAGTGACCTCGTCGGACTGGTTGTTGGGAATCTTGACGACGTAGCCGACACCATCCCAGGCCGGACGAAGCTCGCCCTTGTACTTGAGGCGCATCTCGTCGCCAACAGCCAGCTTGACGTCGCCGGACTCAATCTTGGGCAGGATGAAGCTGGCCATGTGTTTGTTGTTGAGGCCAAAGTCCCAGCGAATGACAAGGTTGTCCTCGGACTGGGCCTCCTTGAGCTTCTTGTCGTAGTCGGACTCCATCTTGACGAGGGGGCCAAAGATGTTTTGGTGGTGGTAGGGGTCGTCGTAATTGAGCAGGACGGGTTGCGGGTCGTCGTCGACGCTGGCAGCGCGCTCGAGGTCCTGGACGGTGGCGTTGGCGTTGTCCTTCCAGAGCTCCTCGAGGCGCGCAATGATTGGCGGGGTCAGGTGGCGGGCACGCAGCTGTTCGGCGTCGCTGGGCTGGGCAACAAGCCACGGCAAAAAACTGGCGGTCCTCGATCAACGGCTGCCAGCGGCCAACATCCCAGCTCATGTCCTTGGACGAGGTGCTGGCAGCACACGACTGGCGACACAGCAGCACGACCACAGTATCCGACTTGGCAGGGATGAAGCCGAGAATGAAGACGTTGCGGGTACCGCAGTTGTAGCACTCGAGGACGGTCTCGCCGAGCGAAGAGTCCGGGTGGAGCTGGACCTCCTTGTGGCGAGCCCGGACAAGATGGTTGACAATGTGCGAGGAACTGGCGTTGCCGCGGGCGCTGCAAAACCACTTGTTGCAGATCATGCACTTGACGACCGAGGCCGGGGAGTGGATGCCGCAGTACGCACAGGCGTGGGCGGGCAGCTCCTGCTCCTGCTCCTTCTCTTCCTCCTCGGGTTCGCCCAGCTTGGCATACAGCAAATTATCGGCCAGAGCGCTCACAACGCTGTCGTTGTCGGCGTCGTCGAAAGCGGCCTCGGTGCCGTTGTCGTCGTCATCGTGACGGCGGCGCGTAGCACTGCCCAGGCCGTCGCGGCCACCGTACTTGCTGTAGAGCAGGTTCTCTTCGGGATCGATCGAGCTCAAATCGTCGTTGTCGCCAGCCTTGATGGCGGCAGCCGAGTCGGAGATCAGGTGGTTGCCCACATGGTTGAAAGCACCCTCCATGGTAGGGGGATCCCCGGATCGCGAGTGGGGAAGGGGGCTGCGGTCGAAGGCACTCCCAGGTGGGTGGAAGAAAAAGTCGTGATACTTTTGTTGAGATTCAGTTTCGATGCAGTGTTTGGGTCAAGAAAGTCGAAAGTCGGTTGCCATCCGCCTGCGGGCTTGGGACATGCGCGCCTGGTTGGAGAGGCAGAGGGTATGCAGACAGAAGGGAAAGCAATAAAAAACAAACGCGGGGGGGCGTTGTTGTCGTGGGGTTGAGAACTTCGAGTGACTGGGTGTCGTTGAAGAAGAAAGGCACCGTCGGTTTATTAACGAGAGCAAGCAGCCACGGCGTGCGGGGCGATCGCCGCCATGGCGTGTTTGCAGGCAATTTTTGCCTGGAGCCGTGTTTGCAGTGCCTGTCGTGTTTCGTTTGTAGGGGGCGTCACGTGTCGCCACCTCCAAATTTTCGAGTGGAGCACATGGATCGATAAGGCTTATCGCCAACTTTTTTTTCCTGTAATACTTCACTGCATCCATCCAGACTACGCTTTTTCTCAGCCTTCTGTTTCCGCACGACACACATCACAGTCGCCACAACCGCCATCATGCTTGTACGTTGGGCCATTTTTGTGCTGTTTTTACTAAAAAAGATGCGTCTCACTAACAAATACAGCGCAAAACAGTCCGCCAGCGGAGAGATTATCTCTACCGCAAGGCGATGATCCTCAAGGAGGCTGAAATCAACGAGAAGCGCGCCAAGCTGCGCAACGCCATTGCCCAGGGCCGCCCGCTCGAAAAAGCCGTCGCCAGCGACAAGAAACTGCGCAAAGACTTTGCCTACGACGAGTCGCGCGACGATCTCGACGCCAACGCCCAGCTCGACATTGACGACGAGTACGCCCAGATGAGCGGCCTCGTTGATCCCCGTATTCTGGTGACGACATCCCGCTCGTCGTCGACACGCCTCACAGCCTTCAGCAAGGAGATTCGCCTCCTTATTCCGACGGCTATTCGCCTCAACCGCGGTAACCTCGTGCTCGACGACTGCGTGCGCTCGGCCAACTCAGCCGGTCTGACGGACATTGTTCTGCTGTCGGAACACCGTGGTACGCCCACGGGCCTCGTCATTTCCCACCTGCCCCACGGCCCGACCGTGTCCTTCTCTCTGCACAATGTCCTTATGCGCGGTGACATCCCCGGTAGCATCCGCGGCAGCGTGTCCGAGGCGTACCCGCACCTGATGTTTGAGGGTTTCACGAGCCGGCTGGGCGAGCGTGTGTGCAAGGTCCTTAAACACCTGTTCCCGCCGCGGGACCCCATCACGAGCAAAACGAAGCTGTCGAACCGCGTGGTCGTGTTCAAAAACATCGAGGACGTCATCGAGGTGCGGCACTACGTCTATGTGCGGACAGCCCACGACGCAGTCGAGCTGTCCGAGGTGGGCCCGCGCATGTCGATGAAGCTGTTTGAGATCCGCAGCGGCACACTCGAGAACAAGGACGGCCACGTCGAGTGGCATCTGAACCAGTTCACGCGCACGAGCCGCAAGAAGGACTACCTGTGAGGGACACAAAGTGGCACGGTGAACAGACAGATCTGGGGCGAAGAATGAACGCAGCCCAGACGGCGAGAGACAAACGGCAATTCGCGGAGTCTTCAGGTTACGGGCAATTCCTATCCGACCCGTGTGCGGCATGTTGGATCAAAGCGTGCCAAGCCAAATCCTACGCAGTTAGGTGCAGCAATTACTACCGGGCAAGGCTGGAAGTCCAGACAGCTGAATATGAGCTGAGCAGACAGGAAAACAGTCACGCTGTGTGGCGGGCCGTTGAATAGGCCCAAGAAAGCAGCCTCATATTTGCCAAGCTCTCCAAAACTGGCGACAGCTTAGGCAGGCAGATACCCGACAGCACAACATAGCATACAAAACAGCACAGAAGGTGCACGACGTTATGACCAAAAGTCATTTTTAAATATCATAGTAATTGTGTCATTTTGCCCTAAATAAAACTGCGAGCCTTGATCTGTACAGTCCAGATAGCGGAATCAATGCAAGCAACCCATTTACGAACAATGCTCTCGTCAGCAGCAAATTTAAAAATGCAAGAGCAATGCCGAAGTATATATCTATGAAAAAGGCACAAACCTGTCAATAAAGTAGGCAAGAGCCCGAATAGCAGCACACACTCTATCCTCACACCTGCTTTGCAAAGCGAAGCACATTGTACGCAGCTCATTACATGATGCCCAGATTGTTGATGTGCGTCTCTTCGTGGGGTGAAGCATATGCTCGTACAGATCACGTGAATTACCTGTCTTCTTCGTGACTGTTCTTCGTTCTTCGGGCCTGCCCAGAATTGTCAATGCATTGCTAAAACTCAATCTGGAGCTAGTCCGAAAAGGGCACAGGACAGGACAGTGCCCGGTCATTGCCCGGTCATTATTCAGGCTCAGTGTTTATCGTCATCTCTTCATCGTACTGTAGCGTGGAGAGGCATGTTTTTGCCCATGTTTTTGACGGGTCTGTGATTGGCTTTGCCGCCGCTATCTAAGATACAAATTTCCCATCGCCGGCAGCCCGACAAAGCCTCTCCACACTGTCCGTTGAAACTCGCTATTCGCTTCAAGCAGCTGGGCGATTGGGCGACTGAGAGCGTATCTTATTTAGCCATCGCGCCTTCCGCCTCTTTTTCTTTGTTAGAATCCCACTGTTGCTGATGGGCGCTGTCAGCCCGCCTCAGGCTAACTCCTTTTCCTTTTACAGGGCATTGGCAGCACCGGCAGACTAAAGAGCTTACAGCCTTTAGCGATCCGCAGAAGCCGAAGCGATTCTATTCTAAATTTCAGGCCCTTTCGTCACTGCCTTCTCAGTCTGGGCCGCCATTTGCCGTAACAAAGCTTCAGCCACTTTTGTCGACTGTGAAAGGAATGGGGCACCTTGCCTCTCATACTGAGTAAACTGCCCAGAATGATCCGCAGCAAGCTTCCTGTGCTCCTTCTTTCTTCAGGTGACACTGACAGTGGTGCGAACTCCACGAACCCACCTACTGACGGCGCGGCAAGGCAGCAGAATAGAACCTGGCCAATACAGGGCACTTGCTGTCTGTGGCGCGTTGTAAAGCTACGGAGTACGATGTAGTTACGCGTACAATGATGGAAAGGGCAGGCGCGAACGAGTACTGCGTAGTGGAAAACAATTGGGGAAAAGCAGAGGTGTACCGCAAGGAAAGAGCAGGCGATGAGCAACAACGACCAGAGGAAAGAGCGCTCAATCTCACGGGAAAGAGCGAGTGATGGTAAGGAACGCAGCTCCGCTGGACACGGTCCCAAAGAAGCAAGAACGTCAGAACTGGAAGGAGCTTGCCTGGTGTACTTGCTTAATTCCGAACAGCCTGCACAGGCCTGCAGCGACGTTTCGACTGGCGCTGCTGGGAATTACTCTACTGCACATGCCCGCCCGTCCCCTGCCTCGTGTGGCCTATTTTCCCGCGCTTGCTTGATTTTACCATTTATTTTTCACACCTAATTTTTCTGGTTAATTTCCCTACTCTCCTCATTTTTCTCACTTGCCTCCCCGAGTTCCCAGTCTCTGCGCCCCAATCTCGCTCCTTTTCCCCTGTCCCTCTCTTTTCCTTTTTCTCTCTCCATTCCCACTTTGCCGGACGCCGTCGGACACGAAAGCAAACGAGTCGACCATTTCAACCTCTCTTCCGTGATTTGTTTTTGTCCCTTTCGAGTTTGTTTTGCGCACTTTCGGAGACGGCATCGCGGTCTATTTCTGCATCATCAATCGCCGGAAAACGTCAACAACAAAGCCCGGAATCACGCATTGCATCGGCTGTGACCAAGCTTTTTTCGCGTTACTGCTTTCCTTTGCGCGTTTTTTGGATCGTCTTCGAGACCTGCCAAACAAGACGGAACAATCGTCGAGTCTCGTCATCCAAGGCAACGAAAACAAACCAGCCCGCGCGCAGCAATCCGCATCTTGCATCAAGTCGACCAACTGAGCCCGTCCCCGGCCTCCAAATCACATCTTTCGCCATGGCCTACAACCAGTACCAGGGCCAGCAGGCCCAGAACCCGTACGAGCAGTACCAGGGCAACCCATACCAAGAAGCCGGTGCCGCCGAGAACGCCTACAATGGACAGGTATGTCGATTTTTGCGGGATGGGGGTAGCGGGCATGGACAGCATCTGTCAAGGCTGCTGCCGCGCTTCGTGAAGCAGGGCAACCCAGCATTGTTCTTGTTGGCATGCGACTAACCACTTTTGCCCCTCCAGGAGCAGCACGAGCTGCAGCCGTACGGCCAGGCCGAGCCTGCAGCAGGCGCGCACGTCATGTCGCAGCAGGAGTACCTCACCCAGGTCTCCAACGTGCGCGGTGAGATCCGCTCCCTGACCACCAGCGTCCAGTCCATCGCAGGCCTGCACCAGCGCGCTCTCGGCGATAACGATCCGAGCGCCGCCCAGCAGCTCGAGCAGCTGGTCGCCCAGACCCAGCTCAAGAACACCCAGATCCGCAACCAGCTGCGTCTGCTGCAGCGCGACTGCGAGCGCACCTCCGACAGCACCCACGCCCTCAAGAAGCGCCAGTTCGAGACCCTCAACAACGACTTCAAGCGTGAGCTGCAGGGCTACATGACCGAGGAGAAGCAGTACCGTGAGCGCTACCGCGAGCAGATCTCGCGCCAGTACCGCATTGTCAACCCCGACGCGACCGAGGAGGAGGTTAACAAGGCCGCCGACGCCGACTGGGGTAGCGAGGGCATCTTCCAGACTGCTGTAAGTTGACCGTGCATGCCTCTCTTTTCTTTTTTATATATACCATGTCGAACGAGTTGCTAATCCGCTTTTCTAGCTCCGGACAAATCGCTCTGGCCAGGCTTCGGCCGTTCTCGGTGCTGTTCGCGCCCGCCACAACGAGCTGCAGCGCATCGAGCAGTCCATTGTTGAGCTGAACGGTCTGTTCAACGACCTCGACACCCTCGTTGTCCAGCAAGATCCCATCTTCGACCAGGTCAACGAGCAGACCCAGTCCGCCGTCGGCAACCTGGAGAACGCCAACAAGCAGGTCGCCAGTGCGACCGAGCACGCGCGCCGCCGCCGTAAGCTCAAGTGGGCTTGCTTCGGTGTCGTTGTCCTCATCATCATCGCCATTGCTCTGGGTGTCGGTCTTGGTGTCGGTGTGGCCAAGAGCAACAAATAAGCGAGATATCCGATTCTACGTTGATTCCACAACAATCGCCCGCCATCCCTCTCTGCTTCTTCACCTCGTCGCATCTTCTTTACGATGTACCCTGCCGCCATTTCATCCCCCCTCTCTTCATCCGCTTCATGTACAACCGACCACTTTCCGTCGCCATAGCAGGAGATACCCCGTCACCAGACGACATCTGTACGCGTCTCGACTCTCAATATTCCACCACACCAACCCCATCTCGTTGGCTTGCCGTCTAGGTCCTTCATTTTCCACTCTTTTTGGTATTCTGGGCAAAAAAAGATGAATGGGACTCTTTGCGACTACTCCCTCTTCTTTCTTAACTCTTAATTTGCGGGGGTCTGATGACCTTCATACTCCCCCTCTCTCGTTTTTCATTGATTTGAAAAACAAGAGAGATTTTGGGCTCCCGCCTCCTTGTGTCTATAAAGTGCCGGTGCTCAGGTTTACCCCATGAGCCGGCAAATTGTTGTTTTGATGGTGTGCTGTTTTTTTTTGTTTTTTTGTTGCCTTTATAAAAAGATAGTTTTTATCTCTTTTCATCCTTATCATTTGTGTTCTGTTTCTTTTGTCTCTTTTGTTTCTTGTTTTTCATTGGTTTATTATACTACTACCTCTTTTGTTTGATATGAATAACACTTTTTTTGGTCCTTTTTTTTAGTAAGCAAAATGCATTGCATCACGTAGAGACAAAAGGTGAGCAATAGGCTCTTTTTCAAGACTTGTTATATACAGTGTGGAGAGGGTTCGACCACAGAAACCTAAACAAAATAAACAAAAAAAAACCAAGACTAAGACGGGTAAGAGGTGCAGGCCACTTTTTGTTCGCACATCTCTCTTAACCCTTCCTCCTTTTTTGTTCACCATAGCACATTATCCCATACCGCCTTCCCGTTCCTTTCCTTCTCGGCCTTTTTTTAGTCGCATTTGTCTCGGCCTTTTGTGGCCATCGTCTCGTGTCCTTGCTGTTGCGTTTTGAAAAGAAAGGGGAGGGATGAATGGAGGCAATGATAGGAAAAACACCAAAGAAATATAAGAGAAGCATTACACAGGAAAAAACCAAGAGAAGGACCAACACAAAACTCGGGATAGTCGACATAAGGAGAGAGAGAGAGAGAGAGGGAGGGAGGGAGACAGAGAGATGGGGAGATAGAAAAAAGTCGTAGAGAAAAAAAAGAAAAATAGATTCTAAAAGTAATGCGAGAGTAGAAGAGAGTTTTAGAAAAAAAGGAAGAACCCCCAAAGAAAAAAAGACCAAAGAATGCTTTTTTTATCATCCGAATGACAAGACATATGAGACTTTGTTTTTTTTTCTTTCAGTCTTTTTGTTTCCATTCTGTTATACGTCGAGCATCTTTTTACTTTTCTTTTGTATTCGTCGTATGTTGCTTTTGCCCTCGATCCCCCGATGGGTGCTTGTTTACCGCAGAACGGTGCCCATACCCTGAAGCTTGGCGGCAAGAGCCGGGTACTTCTCCTGGACGTGGATCTGTGTGCGGGTGGCTTCGGCGTAGGACAGGGCGTTAACGAGTTCGCCCTCGGTGCGGGCGAGGTCGGCGGCGCGCTCAAAGTAGGTGAGGGCGTCGGTGACCTTGCCCTGCTGAAGCAGTAGCTGGGCCATGGTGGCGACGGCGATGTCGCATTCGGGGTCGACTGCTCAGGTTAGCATGCATTCTATATTCGAAAGGGTATTAACAAAATCGAGGCTCGGTGGTTGGTACGTACTGATCAGCGCCTTGGAGCACAGCTTCTCGGCTTCGGAGAAGTCCTGCTTCCACTGGAAGAGGGCCAGAGACTTGTTGATGAGGGCAGGACGTTCATGTTCATGGGCTTGGTCTCCTTCTCCATCTCAATGGCCTTGTCGAATTTCTCGATGGCGTCCTGGTACCGGCCCTGGTCCAGGAGCAGCTCGCCGTGATAGTTATACACGTCCGGCACCTTGTTAAAGTTCTTCTCGCACCGGCGGAAGGTCGCCATGGACGAGGCGATGGAGCCGAGCTTGTACTGGGTGACACCGAGCTGGATGTGCGAGAAGATAAAGTCGCGGTCGAGGTCAATCGACTTTTGGTAGTCCTTGGCGGCGTCGCCGAACTCGGACTTGATAAAGTGCAGCTGCGCGCGGTGGTAGTAGATGTCCGGGTCGTCCTTGTTCTGCGCCAGGGCCTTGGCAAAGTCCTCCTCGGCCACCGACGGGCGCCCAGCTCGAGGTTCATGCTGGCACGCTTGATGTAGCTCTGGGTCATGGACGGGTCGAGCTCGATGCTCTTGGTCAGGGCGGTCAGAGCCTCCTCGTGCTTGCCCAGCAGGCAGGCAAAGGTGCCGACCAGGTTGTACGCGAGAGCCTCGAACTCGCCAAGGTCGCCGAGGGCGACGGCCTTGGAGAAGGCGGCCGAGGCCTCCTCGTAGCCGTCGGCGGTCTTCTTGTCGAGCGACTGCAGGCCCAGACGCAGCTGGCCCTTGCCCGAGTCCTCAGCGAGGTCGGCGGCATCGTCCAGACCCTCGGGGCGGGGCTTGGCGCGGAAGCTCTGCAGGTAGTTGCCCACAAAGGTCGGGCTGGGCAGCTTGGCAGACCGGGTCTCCATGATCTCCTTGGCCTTGGTCTCGGCGAAACTTCTTGAGCAGGCGCTCGACCGCCTGGGCGCTGGCCTCGTTCTTAAAGCCGTCAATGATGCAGCTGGCGGTGTAGTCGAGCAGCGACTCGCTGTACTTGCCGAGGCGGTCGTAGGCGTTGGCGCGGCGGTTCAGGGCCTTGATGTACTCGGCGTCAATGTTGATGGCAGCCGTGGTGTCCTCGACCACCTTCTCCCAGTCGTTGAGCGCGCTGTGGCAGGCGGCACGGTTCGAGTAGTAGACGGGGTCCTGCTTGCACAGGATGGCCTTGGAGTACAGGTCGATGGCGCGGTCGAGATCCTTGGCACCGTAGGCCTTGTTGCCGGCCTCCTTAAGCTTGAGCGCCATCTTCTTGCGCTCGTCGAGGCTCATAGCGGCCACAGACGCCTCGGTGATCTCGGGCAGCTCCTCCTCGGCGACGGGGCCACAGAGCAGCGGTGGTCTTCTTGGACGAGGAATCGTCGCTCTCTGTCGCCGACGTCGCCGCCGACTTGCCCTCGGCCGCGGCGCCCTTGCGCTCGGCCTCTTTCCGTTTCCGCCGCTCCTTCTTACTAAGCTTGGGCGTAGCATCCTGGGCGGCAGACTTCTTGAGTAGTACACGACACCGGCGCCGGTGACGACGACGGCAATGCCGGCAATTGTGTAGACGGCGGCCTTGTTCTCGGTGGCCCATGTCGTTAGCCGGTCCCAGACGGACGAGTTCTCGGGGACATTGACGTTGATGGCGGCGCCGGTCGGGAAAGGTGGTATCACAGCCACCGGCGATGCGATGGGCGGTCGTGCGGCCATGACTGTGTGTTGTTGTTGTTGTTGTTGTTGTCGTTGTTATTGTACTGTGTATATCCGGTTCGGACAGTAGTCGTGAGGTTGAGGGTCGTCTCGTCTCGTCTGTTTCGAGATCGCTCGACGTGGGCGGTGTGATGGAAAATGTGCAAAGTCAAGAATGATAAGCCAATGCGTGACCGCGGTGGTTATCGAATGATCCAAGTTGTGCGGTACTAAGTCTGCTTGTGGAAGGCAATTGGCGATATTCGAGAAAGACTGTAAAAGGTGCAAAGGTGGTGAGTAGTGGTGGTGGTGAGTGGCGAGAGAGGGTCCTGCTCATGGGCCCGGATTTTGGCATGGCTTTTTTTTTTCTGGTCTGCCAGCTTCGATTGTTTTCTGCCTCCCGCACCGGATTTTGCCCACCGATGATGTCGCTTTCTCCATCCACTAACAGCAAGTGCGGCCCAGTACGTCCAGTACCAACCAAACAGAGCTTGGGCGGGAAGGAGCTACACAAAGAAAAAAAAAAAATTCACACCACTGACCCCAGCCCACTTGATCCGAAGACTACTGGGAAAGAGACGAGTGAGAGTTCAGAGTAGGCGTGCACTGGCCAGCCGAGGGCCTTTCAGTGGGGAAGGGGTGGCGGGTCATCAGCTCTGTGGTGGGCGGCGGGCAAGAGCGACGACTTGGTGTTGGAGAGAAAGGAGGGGTTGCCTCAGGCCGAAAGAGTGCTCTGATTCGTCAGCAGAGACGAGCTGGCTGCTGGTAGGCTCGCGGGCGCATACGGGGAACGTTCGGTGCAGTCACTGGAAAACAGCGGCCCAAAGCGGAGCTAACACCCCTGCAAATTACGTACTCGGGAGTATTACGGAGTACTCCGTAGTCTTATGCAGAGAAGACAGGGCTCAATCAACAGAGCCCCGACTTCAAACGCCGACTTGCTTATGACTCTACGAGTCTGTGAGTCTATTTGTACCTGGCGATAGCTTTCTGGTCCGGTCTTACGGCCAGTTGTCATCTTTGATTTTTGGTCAGGTTTGTGCCTTTCTTGCTACCCCAAGGTCCATCAGCAACATGGCTTGCTCCCGACAACGCCGCTTTCCAGCTGTTCAGCTCCGTGCGTTACGATGCCACGCTTCGGAGTGTCGCCGACAATGCCAACTTTAAACAAGCCGGCTGAATTACCAACAGTCGTCGCCCTTTTATATGCTCGACTTCCACCGTGACCGTTTGCTCCGTGCGGCCACGCATTGGGCTGGGACGCGGCTGTGGCAGCCGTGACAGGTGACGAAGGCCTGCAGCGTCTCGGCGATGTCTTGGAAAAGGCTGTCATGGACGAGAATGGCGGTCCCAGTCCGGTGTCGCATTACACTGAGTCAAGACGGCCAGATTGGCTGTGAAGTCTCGGGTGCCACTCCGACGCCTTTGCCGGTCTCTTCCCTCCCCAGTTTCCTGCACCAGGCTTTATGACAAGCGGCAACGGCTCGGACGATGTCTCGCCGCTTCTGCAGCAGCTGCGCTCAACCATGGGCCAAACACCCTATGAAGTGACTGTCGATGTGGACAAGACATTGTCTTCGCCGTACACACACTACAAGACGACACGCCGGCAAATGTACGATGCCGCCCGGAAGCGTGCGGGCATCACAGGCCCGAGCTCAAGGAGGTGCTTCTCGTCAACTCCGATAGCGGTGTCATTATGGACGGCAGCATCAGCACAGTTTATGTCTGGCGCAATGGTCGCTGGGTGACGCCACCCGTACCGCCAAAATACGGTAAAGAAAGCGGCAGTGGAGGCCTGGACGGAACAACCCGGAGGTGGGCTTTGGAGAGGTAAGTCCTCGTCGAGGGCTCTTTATGCTTTTCGGCTTCTTCAACTAACCTCATTCTCAGAAAACTCGCTGTGGAAGAAGAGGTCATGGCTGAGTCGCTGCAACACGGCGAAGAGTGCTGGCTGAGCAATGGCGTCCGCGGTTACCTCTTTGGCAAAATCAACCTTCAGTAGACACGGGATGATGGGTTGATAAAGGCATCCATTGGCCTTACCAGACATCGGGGCGGGGGCAGCAATCTTACACAATGCGTGTCCTTCAATTAAACAATGAAGCCCAAGAAGGCGTCAATCGTCAATCTATGGCGAACACCAGTTTCACACCAGACCGGCCTTCAAGTCGAAAACGTATGTAAATACCATTCATTGTTAAAAGACTACTGAGAGGCAACGGTGGGAATTGATACTAGGGAACGACTGGGTGTGAAAGGGCGGCCTCATTGCCCAAATTAGGAATTTCAAATGCTGACAGCCATCCGGAAACAGCTTGTCATCGAACAAAACACAACAGCGAAGCATATTGCAATTACAACGCGCAAACAATCCCTCAGTTCTTCTGCCAGGACGATAGGATACACGGAATCCCGCCAAGAAGCTCTGGCAGTGCTCACAGCACGCACTTGTGCAAACAGTGCCCGGCCTAGGCGGAGTTGGCATTTGCCGCCGCCGATGTTTTGGGTGGCCTCGATCTTGGGCACGGCACCGAAACGCGTGTTGCCAATGTCCCAAATCTGACAAGTGTTAGTGAGTGCAAAGCACTTTGAGATTGAAATGGAAGAGGTAGACTTACAGCGTAGATCGACTTCAGGAAAACATCACCAAAAATGTCAAAGGTCATGTCACCCCGCGACTGAATGCCACCGTAGTACACGCCGCCCTGCGCGTCACCGAAGAGAAGGTCCTCTGGCTGGATGACGAACTGCGTATCGCCAATCGCGACTGAGAACGCAGGCAGCTGAGAGGCGGTGATGCTGTCCGGGATCGTGTACGCCTGCTGGCTGGAATCGTACGTTGCGCCGGGAATGGAAGCATAAAGAGCTTTGCAGACGTCGTCGGAAATCAAGCAAAGCGAAGTACCAGTGTCGACAATGGCCGAGTTGCCAGAGCGCTCGATGGTCTTGCCACCGACAGTCGCCGACGTGGAATTGACCTGCCAGAATCCCTGGCTGTTGTCGACAGAGGTCCACGCAATGTCCTTGCCAGACGCAGTCACGAGGTCCTGGTCAATGAAACCAAAGGTGTAGAAAGACTGCTTGTTGTCACGTTCGCTGTAGAAGCTTGACGTGAAAAGCTGAGCGTCCTTGGGCAACGTGTTGTTGGCCACCAGGTTTTCCACGGGTGTCTTCTGGGGCTCGGAAGTGTGGCTCTTCTTGACCGTGTTGATCGTCGAGAAGGCAAGACCCAGAAGACCGTCGCCTTCGTTTTGGGCGAATTCGGCTGAAACCTTCTTGGCCAGCTCAACCGACTGCTTGGGGATCTCCAGCCCGCCAAGATTGAGGACGTCAGTTCCGACATCGCCGGAAGCCGAGCTTTCGTCGCCGTACGTGATCTTCCACGAGTACCCCTCCAACTGCGAAAAGGACGTCGACTTTTTCGGGTCAAACGCCGTGTGGTTCCGCTGGGCGCTGGCCGGAAGCTCAGTAGAAATCACCCAGAGATCGGCTGAGCCCGTGTCGAAATCGAGCTGCAGCTTCTGGGGAGGCGTGCCGATGCTCACTTCACAGAGATACTCCGCATCACTAGCTTGGTCATCGGCGATGACATTGCCAGTGCTGTTGTCGTCACCACTGGTGCCATCACGGTCTTCTTGAGAGCCTCATTAAGGGCAGGCAACTTGCCGATGGAGTCTTGGCCAGGACCGGCCTTAGCGGCGGCGGTAGCAGCGTGCTGCTTCTTGTACTCACGGAGGCCCATCTGGAACGGGCCAGGCATAGTGGGCTTGAAGCCAAACTTTCTCATGGCCGCAACATAGGACTTGAGGCCATTGTGTGTGTGGTTCTTGTTGATGGTAGCCGCAACACGCTCAAGGCCGCGGCTGGCCTTCAGCTCTTGCTGGACTTTGAAAGCAGACTGCATGGTGAGTAGTGTTGTTCTGTTGTGTCAGGTTGATATCAGGAGAGTGAAAAGGAAACTGTGAGCAAAGAGTGAAAAAATGGAGCAAGTGTTCGAAGGTTTGTAGGATTGTTCAAAGGTCAAGTTGAAGAGAGCAAAAGATCAGAGCAAAGGTTGAAGAGCAGAAAGGGGGGCTTTTGTAGAGAGTTTGCAGAAGCAAAGATCGAGATAGGCACATCTGACTGCGGTCTTGCTTCGTTTCATATGACATCAGGAGGCAGTATCATATCAGGAAGGTGCGCAAGGCATCCACCGCCAGGTCAAACCAAAATACGCACTGCCACGTAGTTCACGAGACGATGAGAAACTTGTTCCTTCCGTACCGAGAAACTGTCTCTCCCTTGTGGAAGGTGGTGTCGTCATGGGTCGTCACGCTACACCTTTGCACCTTCCCTGCGCATATCTGTTGCAGATGTTTCTGTTATTGGTTGTCCCCTGTCCGTAGCAGCGCCGATCATAGATTTTATTCGCAGTTGCATTGCACGTTGCATATCTTTCCCCCCTTGCCCTTCGGTGCCCTGTTATCGCTTTCATGTTATTGATCTTGATTTATTTTGGGAAGATTTAAAGCCCCACGCCGTCTTTGCAAGTGCGCGTGCCGGAATGATACGATGCAACCGGTTTTCCTTGGCTTCCAGAGTCGTTCCTGCCTTTTATACCAAAAGGAAACTGGTTTCGTCACAAAAGGAAGCCTCGCTCCTTCCTTACAGAGATGTGAAACACAGGGAAGCTGCATCCAGCAGGAGAGATTGTGCGGTGGCAGGTAGCTCGTGTTCAGTCTGTCGGCGCCGGTGCACCCATCGGTGCAGTTAGGTGTAGCCACACTTGGGCCTTTGTGAGAGGGGTCCCTGACAAATAATTGCTCGTGCATATGTTGTCGGTCGCCCATGCGGGCATGAGGAGAATAGGCCGTGAAAGTGAAAGTGGCGGAATATGGTACGGAGAAAAAAGGAAGAGTGGAGGAGGAGAGAAAGAGGGAAGGAGCAACCGGGCAAACGCAAAGAGGGGATGAAAGCTGCATCACACTGATCTGTGCCCCACAAAGATACGTTTTGTTGGCTGGTGTAAATGCTGCTTCGCCTTGGCGATAGGACCCAGGCTGGCTCTACACTGGCAGGAGCAAACGACGTACCCTCATTGCGACTTTCCTGGTCCAGCCACGTTCGTCAGGGCGTACCAGACACAGCAGGAAGGAAAGCAAAGTCGAAAATGGGAAGAGAGAACGAGCAGAAATGCCAGCTACCCAGCGAATATTTTCCTGGCAAATCCTGGCGACGTCCGCACCAGTCGTTTTCAGTCGTCGTTTCCAATCACAGGACAGGAAGGAGTAAACAAGTGTTGCTGCCTTGCCGCAGAAGTCGCGCCTGGCATACAGCTGCAGCTACTGCACAATGCATCCATTGGCTTGCCTCGTTAGCCCCATCACTCCTGCTGTATTGAGTACATGTCTCTGGCCCTTGCCTCTCAAATGCTGCTTCGTCATCACGGCGGGCTGTTTCGCTCCTGCCGTCGTTTATTGTCTGCACCGCCGTTGCCGAAATCCGGAGCACCTTTGCGTTGCGCGTTGCGCGTGGCGTAGTGGTCTGCTCCTTCTGCCGCTGAAAAGGGTGTCTCGGGAAGCAACTATGCAAAACGCCCTCGCTGCACTGTTGATCAAATGTGAGGTTGTCAAGAGCCACCATACCCTGTAAAGTTATGCTGGGGGTCCGAAAGTGCCTGACTGCGTCTCCACGCCGCCGGTGTCTCGCGGCTTTTAGCTTTTTATGGCTGTATTTCCCCTCAGCAACCTGCCAGCAGGCCCAGGTTGGCCCAACAGGCCTGGTATGCCCAGCTCCTTCCCTACCGCATTCCCTCTCTAATTTTCCCCAATGCAACTCTCCGTTTTCTCACCTGTCTGCCTTCTCCCGGTCGTTCCTTCCTTCGCCCTTCTGCGACCCCATCGGTGGTTTTGGAGTCTCAATCACTCTTATTTTCTTTTCCTCGTTTTGTAGCACGCTTTGCTTTCTGTTTGAATTGCACGACTTTACCGCCATCGCCATAACCTCCTCCGCACTGTTTATTAGCCCTTAACGCCAGCTTGCTTCGACCCAACAGCAAGCCGTTGCATGTGTTTAATTCGCTTTCGCACCTCTAGTGCCGTTTCTCCTCTTTCTGTTGTTGTTTTGTACCGCCAGGCGGCTTTAGTTTCAACCCCATCCCGAATCCCAGGACAGGAAAGAGCGAACAAGAGCTTGGTCGAGACAGAGTCCAGAATCGAGCTACGACATCATTGCTGGCTACCTTCAGAACGCTTCTCCCTCTCTTGCCCTCTGAAAGTTCGGAGATCCGTCTTCCATCGCAGCTTCCCCCGACGCCATTGACTGCTTCCTCCGTCGCACCTGCTGTATGATCGGTCTTCTGTCGTCATCGTCACTTTCGCCCTCTAGCCGGACTCCGCTCCGCCGTCCCTTCGATCTTTCCCTCGTATAACGCCTCTCATCGCCCTCACCTTCCGTCCTCGATCCTCAAGCTGCTACCAACAAACCCAGCTGCTTCCCTGCCAAGTTCAAACCCATTCGATTCCGATACTTCCTTCCTTCCCTGCCACAGTATCTCCACTCTCTGCTCCCTAAGCAGTTCGAGCTCACCACGCGCTATTCAACTCTGTCTCCCCACACAGCTCCGTGCCGTCCGGCCTCAACACAACCTCGCTCCCCAACACACCTCGAACGCCCCTATAGCCTCATTTTCAAACATCGTTACCGTCATCCGCGCTGCTGTCGCCCACAAGACGCAGCTCACGACTGCCGCCACACTCCGGACCTCTTGCGGCACAGAATGGCTGCTGTTACCGCCACACCCTCTCCCAACCCTACACACAAACGCAATGTACCTCGTCGCAGGAGGGGGGGCGCTGTCGGCCGCCGGAGGCGCGTCGGAGAGGAAGACGCCAGCGAAGATGGTGTCCAGAGCGCAGCAGAGCTGAACAACGACGACTCCCTGACAGAAGGCTCCATCGCTAGCGACGAGCGAGATGCGGTGAACGACAGTGATACCAGCAATAACGTTGATGACGCATCACCGGCGGTTCCCGTACACAGCAAGGCGCCGAATGCCCGGGCAGGCGGGGGACAGGGAAACGCCCGTGGTAATGGGACAGCCGGCGGCTCCGCACCGCGGACACCTGCCGTTGCCGCCGACAGTTCTTCAGACGCAGCGGCAGCAACTAAACCACCCACAACGTCCGTTTCCCCGAGCCAGTCACAATCAACGGCACCTCCTGTCAAGCAGGCCCAGCCTGCCATTGTCTCATCATCATCAGCTCAACCGCCGCGACGGGAGACAGCGTACGATAGGCAACGTCGAGAACACGATCTCTATAAACAGCGGCGAGATGAGGACCCGTCTTTTGTTCCGAACCGGGGTGCCTTTTTCATGCACGATCATCGTGGTGCCGGACCTGCTGCCAATGGCTTCAGACCCTTTGGTCGGCCTGGTCGGGGTGGCCGTGGACGGGGCGGGTTTGGCGGCTCGTTCTCGCCGATGCAGTAAGTTTATTTACTTCCGATGTCCATCCCCGTTTGGGCCTCAGCACACACTAACAAGCCTAGTCACCAATTTCAGAACCAAGCGGACCCCATTGCCAGCCAACCTTGGGCCCATGACATGCACGAAGTCGTCACGCAACCAAATGCATCACGCTTATCGATCCCACGCCGCCAGAACTACGACGCAGCCAACCAGTATGCCGCTGGCCACGTCGCGAGCCAATACGCCGGAAGTCAATACGCTGGAAGCCAGTATGCTGGTAGTCAATATGCCGGGAGCCAGTACGCTGGAAGTCAATATGGCGGCAGCCAATTTGGTGGAAGTCGTGCCCCTCCGCCTGTGGCAATCATCCCGACGTGTCCGCCAAGCTCCACGCCCATCAATCGGTCGATGTCGGTGGAGAAGCCACTGGGTATCGTGACAGTCCGCGTTTTCTTCCCCCAATGAAGGAGCCCGCCTTCTTCGAGAAGTTCAAGGCAATGCAGTATACAAAGCTCCCCGACCACCGGCCTCCGCTGCGCCGGGACAAGGCTGTTGTTATCGATTTGCCTGGCCATCCGAAGAAGCAGATTTTCCCGCTGTGGACCGGTCATTCATCTTCATTCTCGCGCCCTTCGTCCTAACCAACAACGGACCCGCGGTGGCCGTACCCGATCAGTCATGGCTCTGTTTCGGGCTTCTCGCGTCGTACAAGTGTCTTCGGTGGTAGCTACTATAACGGCAGCATGTACTCGCCAAGTGTTGCTCTCAGTCGCCGTTCGTCCATAGCCCAGGATGCCGGGAGAGATTTTATTATCTCCCGGCTGGCTCGGCGATTTCCCGGCCGCCCATCGCAATGGAACACACAGCCCGGCCGGTAGTTCGTCTGCCGCCTTCCGTTGGTCCTCCTGTTCAGCCGGCAGGTGTCGTACCGGGTATGCCCGTTGCGGCCATGCCTGGGCCATGGTTGTTCCCCCTGTGCAACCTTCCGCTTTTCCTATGCCGTCCTATCCCCAACAGCAACCCTCATACGGTCCTGGGCCAGCTGCCCGGCATTCAATCCGCAGCAGAATCAGCAGCCGAACCAGCAGCCCTCGCAAGGGTCTCCGCCTTCGCAGCCTAGCTCTTCCCAGCAGCCTGAACAGTTTCAACCATCCCAATCGGCCCAGCCGGCTGCTCCGGTGCAAGAGTCCCACCCTGCTCAACCTCCTCAGCCCTCGCAATCATCTCAACCTTCTCAAACATCGCAACAGTCACAACCTTCTCAACCATCTCAATCTCACCAGCCCTCCGAGACCTCATCGCTTAGTAGCGTTCCGCCTCCACAGAACCACCCTCTTCCTCAGAAACCTTCGTTCCAGGAAAATCGGCCGAGCCATAACCTGCCCATGCACCAACCTCGGCCGCAGAAAACAGTGTCAGTGGAGAACATCGAGGCTCCAGCCGCAATCGGGGCTATGCAGCCTCAGACACAACAGCCATACTCCATGGCCTTCCACCAGCAGGTGCCTATTCCGATGGCATCAGGCTATCCGCCTGCGGAGTCTCACTCGCGTCATCCATCGTACCAGTCCCATACCACTGGTACGCCTTTGTCGCAGATCCCGAACGTGCCATCCACGCCGCTCCTTTCCAGCCTAATATGCCAGGTCAGCAACAGATGGCGTATCAACAGCACAACAACATGGGTACGCCTGGCGGCCAGGCTTACTATGGCGGTGCCCGGGTGGCTACGTGATGCAGCCTGGACCCCAGCAAGGATACTACTATCCCACTCCGCCTAGTTACCCTTCAACCATGGCCTCCACTGCGGGTGCGCCAGTCTATTTTCCTGGAAGCACACCACAAGGCCCCGGGTCCAGCTACGGCCAGCCGGGTTTGGTAGATGCATCCGGCGCCGCCAACGGTGGCCCTCGTAACATGGTCGCCCAGGAGGTGAACGGTATGGTGTACTATGTGGATGCGTCACAGATGCCCTCAGTACCGACTTACCCTGGATACGGCCAAGCACCTACGCAACAGAGCGGATACATGTCCGGTATGGGCGGTATGGTGACGCCGGTGCCCGCTGATGGATACTACTATGGAGGCCAGCCCGGTATGATGTACTACCCGCAGTAGGACTGTTGGACATTTTTCGATATCCCTCTTGCCCGCTCTTTCTCCTTATTCTGATCACATACCTCTCCGTCTCTCTTCCTCCTTTTCTTCATTTTATACTGTACAGATTACCGATTCTCGAGAGATTCTTCAAACACCATCAGATCAGCCACTACAACCTAAATACGGCGTTGCGTCTACTCCTGTGGACATCTGCCATACAACTAACCTTTTCAACAACTTCATTGCACTGCTTTTCTTGAATTCTCATTATGCAGCCTGTCAGTTAATAAGATTTGTTGCCGAACATTGTGTCCAACTCTAGATTGCGTAGTTTGAAGATTTTCGAGTGGCAAGTCCTATTGCACTACGTATTGTGACATTGGTGATTCGTGAACCCCGTTGCCTGTTTCAAATACTGCTGTATCCATGCTCGTCTTCGTACTCTATGATAAAACAGCAGCCATCATGTTATTTTTTTTTCTACTTTGACTATGTTTATATTCTCGATTTAGGAATAATATAATAAAATAAAAGGCAGACAATTGAAACAAAGGTCACGCTCGATAATCTCTGATATCCGAAGATGGCACATTATTTATGAAGCAAAACAAAAAAAACTAACCACTGACTAGAATATTAACACAATACTCCACGTCAGTCTTGACAGGTGTTCCAACGACTCGCGTGACTCGGGCGTTGAGAGGCTTGGTGTTGGTAGTCTCCATTTTAAAAGCTCACGCCCCAGAACCATCTCTTGAGAGTCACACCAAATTTCCCTCGATCTGGACACGAGCTCGAAATGACGGCAGAAACAACGGCAGAGACTCGGCGTCGGATGTCGTCATTTTGTTGTTTCTTAAACAGAAACAAGGATCCGTATCATCTGGAAGCCATTCGAAAGATATTCGAAAGAAAACCCGACTATCCACGCTTTTCGAGGCGCAGCCCATTGTTTAGTCTCCCTGAGCGATTGGCTGCCCTTTATTTGGTTTACACTGTGCAACGCTGTTGACAGATCCCATGAACATCCCAACCCTGCCCCTTAGAGACGGAACAAAACAACCGGATGTTGACAAGCTATTAGTACGTTCCTGCTGCTTTTGAGCTTGTTTTGTAGCACGCGTGGTGACAGTACTAGCTCGTGTTGTTGAGAGTGCTAAGAGTGGGACTTGGGAAGGCACGAGCCCGCTAGAGCCCGCTATCTTACACCAGAGCCTCGCCTATTGCAGAAGATAGCTCCTTCTGGTAACGTGTGGTCTTCCACTCTTGCCAGATCGAGTTCCTTCCTGGCGTAAACGAAAATACGATATAAAGGAAGGCCGTGGCTCCTGCCTCTTGTAGTCCATTCTGGTATTTGAGAGGTGACGGCAGATCTACACACTTTTGATTTTCAATTGTTTACCATCAATCCACACACTGCACAGCAATGGACGATGGCACGGGCACTCCCTTCCGACCCGCAGCAGTCCTAGCGACATCCATTGGCCTGACCGCATCCCCGGGCCCAGCATCGCCCATGCAGACCTCAGCACCGGCCGCTGCCTTTGCCCCAACAGGAGAGACCACGGCAAGTGATACCGCGAGAAACGGAGTCTGTGTCTTCTCAGGAGGCACGGCGGCAAACTCGCTCGTCGACGCCTTCCATGCCGTTGCCGAGCACCTCTCCACAGACAAAGCGACTGGCGAGACACACCAACAAAGGAAGAAGCCGCTATGCGCACTTACATACATCATCCCCATTTCTGACAATGGCGGCAGCTCGTCTGAGTTGATACGCTTCTTTGGTGGTCCGAGTACGTTCTTGTCCCGCAGGCCTTAACCCTTTACCCACTTCTCCCCCACACGGATCCATGAAGATCTGCTAACGGGCGCATACGACAGGCGTTGGCGACGTGCGAAGTATATCAATTCTGCTATTTTAGGCACAGTCATGCCACATGACGGCGATGGTTGTCTGAAGCGATACTAACACTGCCATGCAGGCCGCCTTGTACGTCTCATCCCGAGCAGCGACGACGAGGGCAACAAGCGGGCTGCTCTTCGCGCCCTCTTTGAGCACCGTCTTTGCTCATCGGACCCCAACCAGGCGCGCAGTGAGTGGCTTGATCTTGTCGAGGCACGCCATCTTCTCTGGACATTTGTCCCCAGCGCAACGCGGGAGCTGATCCGTGCCGTCCTCAACACCCTCAACCTCGAGATTGTCAAGCGGGCACGGCCCTCGACGTCCGTGTTCAATTTTGCCGGTGCAGTGTAGGCAATCTGTTTTTGACAGGCGCGAGACTCTTCTCCGGCTCCTTTGAGGCGGGTATCTACCTGCTGTCTCTGCTCTGTGGCATCCCAGACCATGTTGCTGTGCTGCCGGCCATCAACTCCAACTTCACACATCACATCTCGGCCGGCCTTGTCGACGGGACCACCATTGCCGGGCAAGTCAACATCAGCCACCCATCTTTGCCGACATCATTGCCAGACGGCGGGCCGCTCACCGTGGGAGCGACGGGCGGTGGCGGAACGGACGGAACTGGCGAAATGGAGGTGGCCCCGAGGCCGGTGCTTCTTCGGGGCCGGTGTTTCGCCCGGACCTGAAGGCACGGAAACGGGCCAGCACAGCCGTAGACTTCGAGGATGCAACACTGCCCGGGTCCCTGCCGGCACTCCGCCAGCCGGCAATTGCTTTCAGCAAAGAGGACGAGGAGGACCTGCCGTCACGCATTGCCCGCATCTGGTACATCAACCCCTACGGTCACGAGATCCGACCGCAGGCCAACCCCAAGGCACTGGCAGCACTGCGGGAGGCCGAGGCCGTCATCTACAGCATCGGCAGTCTCTACACCAGTATCATACCAAGTCTCGTGCTGCGAGGCGTCGGAGCGGCCATCTCATGCATCGGCAACAACGCAGACCCGCCACGCAAGAAGGTGCTGATCCTGAACAGCAAGCTGGACCGCGAGACAGGGCCTAGCAACGAGGCCATGACGGCGGCCGACTTTGTGCGGGCGATTGTCGCTGCGTGCAAGCAGAGCCAGTCGGACTTTGGTCCTGTGCAGGACAGCGAGTGTCGTCAGTATGTGACACATCTGGTTTTCTTGGACACGACGCCACGTGAAGGTGACTTGAGCAGCAGTGCTGCGCCCAAAGTTGACGAGAAGGCTCTTGGGGAGCTCGGCATTCGGTGTCTCGCCGTCCCGACTCAAGCCAGCCAGGAGAAGCATGCCATTGGAGAAGGCACAGCAGTGTCGTCTAGAAAGGCCATGGAGCGGTACGACCAGGCGGCATTGGCCGAGACGCTCAAACAGCTTCTTGACGGGTCTTGGGAGATGCATCAGAAAGCTTAGAGATGTTTCAGATGGGCGCTTTACAAGGGACAGATCGTTTGTGTAATCTACGTGTGTTTGTATCTCGGGCGGGACCGATGACTTGCTTTTTTCCCTTTATTAACAACAAACACGAGCAAACGAAAATCCTGCGAGCTGCCCGGTGCATATTGGAAAAGTGTTTCGTGCTTCTGTGCTTCTAGAACGCGCAAGTTTCAGTTTAATTGATTGCGTCTGGCCACGGACACAACCCTCTGTCCTACAGCCGACCCGTCGCGTTTATGTGTTTTCGAAGCATTTTGTTTCGAGGAGAACGAGACTCGGTTGTTGGAAAGGCATTTTGAGAGTAATCAGCGGGACTGGCTACGAAAACTCGGGCCCGAATGGCCGAATTGAATAGACGGAACAATAGACGAGGTGTGTTTCTGGAATGGGCAAAGCTGAGGCTCAAGGTTTCGGCAAGGCGACGCGAGGTGGACAGGAAAAAGAGTAATGGCGGGTCGCCTTTTTGTATGTTGTTGGCAACCGTCAACCCATATGTGATCTAACTTACGTTTCTACTACAATCTTCTGTCTTGACAAATGGGTATATGCAACATCACTGGCAGTACCTCGCTAGCAGACGGGCAGATATTTGTCTTGACTTCTTGCCTTGCTTTGCCCAGCTACCCTGCTTCCGAGAGGATTGAGATATGTTGAGACACGGAGTGGTCTATTGATTGTACGGCGTCTACATCTTTGTTCTGTGAGCCTGCCCGAGCCACCCTAGTTGTTTGATCTAAACCCTCTTCTACGTCGTACTCGCCATGCTTCAGGGTATACGGATTTGTGCCAGGATATCGACCCCTTGGCCAGTGGTAGCCTTTGTACAACCGCCACATGTTTAATCATGCATCCTTTCATTGTTCATGTTTGTTTCTTTTTTTGTTTGCCGTTGAGTTGCCAGCCATTTTGCTGGCCACCGTGCAAAGCCTACAGGATCCAGACCCAGCCGGCCGAGACAAGGCAACCCTCGAGATTGTGCAGTAGGCTAATAAGAGGCAAGCAGTCTCCGGAGAAAGTAATAAAAGAATTGAGGACCGGTTTTATCGCCTTCTTTCATGCCGACAGCCTCTCTCTCCTCGCCAAGCTTTTTTGGTCGCTCTTATGCTTGTCAGCCCCATGTCCCGCTGCAAAACTTCCTTCTCCATCCGCACTTTGCATTTGTCCTGCATCTGGGCTTGCTCAATAGCCTGCTCAATATGCTACATATGATGCATATTTTGTGACCGCCGCCATCTCTAGTCTCGAGTCCGATTGGCAAAGTGGCACAGTGGGCGCTCTGTACACAGTAGTGCATCTCCACGAAACAACAGAACAAGGGAAATTATCATGCCGACCGGCCGACCTACGGTGTTACACAGGGTCCCATAAGACCATATCCCAATGCGTGACGTCGTCAGCTGCGTAGCAGCCTCGTCATCCTCGTCACTGTCGTCTGAGTGAGGACGGAGCGTGCCTTCTCGTCTCTCGACAGTTCGCCTCTGGTGGCAAGCTGTGGTTGATAGCGGACCTGTCGTTTTGGTTGCCGCAGGTGATGCTGTGCCTTTTGGTAGAGAGAAGCTGTAACAGAGGACTCACGGAGCTCTCGGGAAGCTTCGAGCTCGACGATGACCTGGAAGATCGCTTTTTGGCTTGTTTGAATGGGGAAGCTCTCCAGCCAACATTTTTGGGCTCTGTCAGCTCCGGCAGCTCAGAATGGTTGGCTGTAGCCAAATGATAAAAATGCAGTCATAGTGTGGGACTGGTATAAAGGTGATAAAGGACTAGACGCCCCTAGGAGCTCTAGCAAGTGGACGAGAAAGTACTGAGCGGCGGTCTTACTCGACCAGTGTCCGACATGAATATTGTGGTGTGTGTGTAGTATTGTCTATGAGAGAGAAAGAGACCGGAGGGCAAGATAGGCTCAGTGACGCAGCTGATGCTCTTTCTCTACTCGACTCCTCAATAGCTTTTTTCGTGACTTTGCAATATCCCGTGTCGACTTTCGCCCAGCCGCTGTCTCCCTGTTTTCGCTCGCGTGGTACAGCATACCCATCTTTGCAGACATTGCGCAACGCAACGCAATATGTTGTCGACAGGCCTCGCGCCCACTGTCGGTTGTTTCTTGGCGGTTGATGCCGCCGAAAGTATCTTTTCTTACGTCGTTGCGTGGATGAGTCCATCGCGTCGAGCTCCGGGCACAGTTCTGAGAAAGCAAAATCGCCGGGCTACTACATTTGAGAAGAATCTCACCTCTTTCCTCGGTGCGTAATGCGTTATCATTCGACCCAGCACTAGGCAACTTGCGAGCTACACATCCGATAGACTCACTTATAATGTGTCAAAGAATAATGCGTCGTAGACAGTGAGTGAGATGCAGCGTAAATAAGGCATATGAGCACGAGCTTTCTGTCGGAAGGAGCCACAGAATATGCAGGGTGGCCTGAGGAATCAACCTGGGAAACCAACCAAATGGAGTTAGCCTGAGTTTGTATGGAAAATAGGGAGGTTTTCAGGGTCAACGAGCATGCCCACATTCTGCAGATTTTCCTCATATAACAATTATTAATATATTATATATTTTAATAGTTACGAGTCCGGTACGCGCGACGTATAATAAAATAATTAAAAAGAATTAATTTACGACCGTTAAAACTAGTAAAAGCCGAATTTAATATTATAACGATTATTAAAATTACGGAAATCCCGGTTTTAACCGAAAAGTTAAACTTTTACGATTAGTAACGAGCCGTTAAGGCGAAGGTTAATTACCTTTAATTTATAAAGTATATCGACTTAAAGTACTTAGTTTATAACGCTAGATTAATTCCGAGGCGAAGAATATATATTACGGTATACCCCGCTTAAAGTGTTTTATTTAAAGTAACCGCTTAAGCCCTCTTTAACGTTACCGGAAGTTAATACGTAAGTTATATAAATAATATACGAAAAAAACTAAATGAAAATACGTATTATTTATAATAATTAACTTAAAACGTTACCGGAAGTTAATACGTAAACCGTATAAACGGTATACGAAAAGGATTAGGCGAAAGTACGTATTATTTATAACGATTAACTTAAAAGGTTACGTTTTTAAGAAGAGGTAAATTAATCGGTATATTATAAAAGAACGCGAGTTTAATACGGCGACGGAGAAAATATAAGAGTTCTTAATAATTACGTTAATAATACCCTTAAACGTATATTTTACGAAAGAGATAAGTTAAAAGAGAAGGTATTAAAGTTATTCGACGTCGTTAAGCCCTTTTTTAACGAAATAAAGCCCTCGTTTATTACGGAATATAAAATCCTCTTTTAAAAGGCCTTTAAATATATAAAATTCGTAAATAAAGGGTTAAATAATTAATTTATTTTATAACGTAAATATATAATTAAGTAAATTAATTAAAACGGGCTTAAAATATAAAGTCCGGATTAATTATCGTATTTAAAAGGCGTTTTCCCGTAAAAGTAAATAAAGTTAATCGATTAATTTAAAGCCTTAAAGACGGAGGTATCGCGAGACTTAAACGATATACCTCGTTATATTAAAAGAGCCCTCGGTATTATTAAAGACTTTCGAGTAAAGGAGACTTTATTTATTAAACCTTTTAACCTTTTAATTCGAAAGAGAAAGTTCGGATTAATACTCGTTAACTTCGGTACGGAAGGCGAAAACGACGAAATTAAAGAGGAGGAGGATTAAAAATTACCTCCGTTATTACCGGTATAATAAAACTAGGTTTAAGGGTATAATAAAGGCCGATAAAAAGGTTTTTTTTAACGGGGACGTAGGAGATATCGTAGTCGTAGTATTACGTAATAGGTTAAGCGCGACGTATTATATAAGTTATACGAAGGGACTAGTTATAACTTAAAGGATTACTTTTATAATAATTCGGCGAAAAGACTTAATTATTTTATATATTATTCGCCCGAGGCGAAAGTTAAATTATTATTACGCGGGAGCGTTATTAAAAGGTAACCGTTATTAAGGTTAAACTTAATACCTTTATTATTAAAGTAAAAGGTAAATTAATATAAAAGTATATTTATAACTTATAATTATTATAAAAAGTTTAAAGGGTTTTAAAAAAATATTAAAAGTTAATATATTATATATATCCGAAATACTTATTATTTTAACGTTAAATAAACCGCCTTTTAAATATTATTTAATTCGAGTACTTCCGTATATATTATTAATAACTTTAACCGCTTTAAAACTTTCGAGTAATATATAATACCGGAGTACGTACGTATTAATAACGGAGTAATAAAAGTATATAATTATAATACTTAATTAATTAAAACGAAAGCGAACGGGGTATATTTAACGTTAAAATTAATAAACGTAGTTATTTACTTAAAATTTATAATCGAAGTAATCTCCCTCGGTCGCTTAAAGGAGTAAAAGGTATTTTAAAGGAGTAAAACCGGGGAGTTATATAAAGTCGACGATACCGGCGGGAGCCGCCCTCGTATAAAGATTTTAATAATATAAACGGTAAAATACGGGTAATATTATATTATCGAGGAAGTAAAAGAGTTAATATTTATATCGTTTTCGCGAGAGAGGCGTTATATATAAGTTTAGGAGGGACGTCTTTAATATCGCCGTCTAGGTTATATAAGGTTAAATATAATTACTCACTTACCTATTTCGGTGGAAGGCGTACGCTTAAAAGGCCTAAATATTATCGAATATAACGTTTATAACCTTTTAAAAATATAAAGAGTAATATTACGTAAATTACCGTTTAATAAATTATCGTTAAAGTTATTTCGAAGGTTAAATATCGATTAAACGGATATAACCACCGTATACGATAATAATACGAGAGCCCTCTTTATTACTTATAACGATATAAAATATATATTATATTATACCCTTATTAAAAAAATTAACTCTTTTACGGTAATCGAGAAGGCTTTAAATATTATAAAGCGAATAAGGTATAAAACCGTAATAATTCGAGTCGATAATAAGTTATTATTAATAAAAGAGCGGCGAAAAGAGTCGAAAAGAGAAGTATTATTATCGAGCCCTTTATACCGTATATATAAGTATAAAATAAGGCTTTTAAGCGTTTTAAAGGGGTAATAATAACTAGAGTACGTATTATACGAATAAATATAAAACTCTTTAAAAGACTTATAACTTAATATTATCGGTATAACCGTATATATAAATAACCGTTTACCCTATCGTTCGTTATAATATATAACCCCTTTCGAAGCCGTACGAAGTTAAGTACCCGACATTACTTATTTAAGGTATTCGGTTATAAAATATTTATTTTAACGAGAAAGGCCTAAAAGCGTTAAAATAAAAAAGCGAAAATTATAACCTAGGGCGTATATTAACTTCCTAATAAGTTATAAATCCTTTAATATTTTTAAAATTTAAGTCCCGAAATTAAAAGAGGTAAAGTTAATAAAAGATATAATTTTTAATAAAGGCGAGATATTCGACGAGGCTATTATATACGCTAAATTATTAATAAAAGAATTAAACGCTATTATTAATATATACGTAAAAAAAGAGGAGAGAAATTACGTAAAAGTACGTAACGTAAATATTTTTAAAGTAAAACCGTTATACTTACGCGTTAATTTATTACCTCTTAACGGAGAGGAGGGTATTTAAAAGTAAAAAGTACGTAACGTAAATATTTTTAAAGTAAAACCGTTATACTTACGCGTTAATTTATTACCTCTTAACGGAGAGGAGGGTATTTAAAAGTAAAGAGTCGCGACCTTTAATTTTAACGATAAGTTATAAAGTTATTAAGTACTTAAATCTTTATTAAAGATTAATAACGAGGTAAATACTTAAAAGGATAACCCTAGTCCCGAAAATTATACCGGCGATATAACTCTTAAGGGGGTGCCCTTTACGGTTAACCCCCGTAAAAGAGCCCTTATAATACCGGAGGCGATTAATAAAACTAGGGGTATACCCGGCGGCGTTTACCGTAACCGAAATAAAAACCAAGAGGTAAAAAGCGATAATATTAACGATAAATTATTAACGAAAATAATAACGATACGGGAGAGAGACCGATAACGTTAAAATTTATAATTTTTCGGGGTACGTTAACGGGAGGAGATACTTATTTTAATAAAGTTACGGAGTCGGAAATATTATTACCCGAGTATAAGACCGTTATAAAAACGTTTTTAACGGTATTACGATAAAATTATTACGACTTAATACCTCCTTCGTATATATACGAAACCCTCTTTATATATAACGACCGATACCTTTTTAAGTAAGCTTAAAAGTAATATATTACCTCTTACCGTAAACTAAAAACTTTCGAAGAGGTTACCGAAAAAAATATTAAAGGGTATAAAATCCTCGGGAGTATATAAATATATAATTATAAAACCGATTTTACCGGTATAATAAAAGTTAACGCTTTAAAGTACGTATAATAATCTTAAGTAACTAAAAGGAAAAAACTAATTAATTTACGAGGGTAACGACTTTTAATAATTTATACTTCGGATTTTCCTTTATATCGTTATTAAATTCGACTTAAAGTTACGGTAAATTAATATCGTTAACGTATTCGTTAACGCGGACCTCGATAAATTAACTTATATATTATTATTATTAAGCTTTAAAGTTATTATACCGTAAAGAGAAAGGGTAATTTAATTATTAAAAAGGCTTTATATAACCTCCGATAATCTCCTTATTATAATAATAATATATTACGAAAAAGTTAACGGCTTTAAGTTATATACTTATTAAGAGGACCCTTATATATTTATAAGGTATAATATTACCGTCTTTATTTACGTCGACGATATTATTTTATTATACCGTAAAAATAAGTAAGGAACGGTTAACTCTTTAATAATTAATTTAAAAGAGATATTTAAGTAAAGGACTTAAGTAATATACGACTTTTTTTAAGTATAAAGGTTTTACGGTACCGTAAAATAAAGAGGTTATAACTCTCTTAAACTAAATATATTAATAAAATAACGCGAAAATACCTCTCGATTAACGATTTATACTCCTCCCGCGGTAAACGAGGATTATATCCCTTATAAATTATTTTAATTACTTTAATAAAATTAATACCGTAATCTCGTATATATTAATATTAAAGTATTACCGGGTTACTCTTATATATAATAATTAATATTAAGTTAAACGTAATATTTTATATTACTCGCCTTTATAAATATAATATAAACTTATTATTAAAGGATTATAATAATACGGTAATTATACTCCTTTATTTATATAAAACTTAATATTTTAACTTATATTTCGACGGTATAAATAATATTATAACCGATTTTTAATACGCCTTTAATACGTCTTTTAACGATAATATAAAAGACCGAGTAAAGTATATAAGGGTATATTATAAAGCTTTTTAATACGTTAATAATATAAAAGTTATTTAAATAATATACCGTTATACTTCCTTTATAAAAATAAAGCTCCTCGCTTTAATATACACCGCGAAAAAGTTATATTATATTCGACGGTTATTCGATTAACTCGGCCTTACGCTCGATAATAACTTCGTTATCGAAGAAAATAATAAGTAAATTATTCGCCTTATTACGAACGATACCCTCCGTTTAAAAACTCGCTTACGATATATCGATATTTATAATATATAAGTTCGTTAAGAGGTATAAAAGGGTCGGCTTAAAATCGAATAAGTGTTTACGAAGGTTATAATAATTAATAAGCTTATAAAGGCCTTTACGGGAGACCCTTTTATACGTTTTAAAGAGGTTATAAACGTAATTATTATATTAAACGAGGTTATTAACCTTCGAGGAAAGTAAGAGTAAATTTTCTTAATATATAACGACGACGAAAAAATAAAAATAAACGGAAAATATAATTAAAGTAAAGTAATAAATAATAACGGCCTTATTTAAAGTAAAAAACACACCCTAAAATACCGTAAAACGAAGCGCCCGGGCTTTTAAAAAGGTTAAAATATATTAAGTATTATATAAGGAGGCCCCCTAGGGGGTGTATCGGAAGGAGCCACAAAATATATAAGGTGGCCTAAGGAATCAACCTAGGAAACCAACCAAATGGAGTTAGCCTGAGTTTGTATAGAAAATAGGGAGGTTTTCAGGGTCAACGAGCATGCCCACATTCTGCAGATTTTCCTCATACAACAATCATCAATACATCACACATTCTGACACTTTCTTCCCTCTACTATGCATCACTCTCTGTGACGCTTTAGGCTTTTGGCCCCGCCGATGCGCCCCACTTCCCTTCTAAACAAGCGCTCCTTCCTTTTTGTTTCCACTCTACGACGTAACTACGCTGTACCCACTAAATACGCCATCGCCTGCCTGAATTGAATGCTATCGCTCTCTCACTCCGGCACCACTGCGAGGCTTCTGCGAGGCTTTCGCGGCGTGCACCTGACTTTCCGACAACGCTGGATCCACCGTGCATCTGCGTGCAGATCCCCATATTCGATTGCTTCTTATCGCGGTCGTCGGGCCAGCTTGGGTCTCGTCTGAGCTTGCGTAGTGAATTGTTAGCCTCGCGGAGGCAAGAGACTGGCTCCTGGGAAAGAAAGAGCTACCGAGAAAAAGCACTCATCTGGCTGACGGTGGCAGGACCAAAACCGGCTGTGACAGGATATGGAAGGTCCAAAGGACCCTCGGCCAATACTCGCACATTGATGCACAAGAGCATGAGTGAATACATGGGAAAGTGGCACCCGTGTTTCGCTCGTTCGCTCCTGTCCATTGCAGCTCTTTTGCACCCTGTGACCCTGCTCCTGCCTCTTTCCTTTCCGCTTCACTTTGTGTTAATTGGGCGGCGTCAATCCCCGCCCACCGCCATTCTCCTTTGTCCAGGAGCCAGGAGCGATCGAGCGAGTCCTCCCAGCTCCCTATTCGTACTAATGTCTGGTTTGACAGACCGTACAAGTGGGGCACACTCTCACTCACGCGTACGAAGTAAGATACAGTGTCGCCTTGTTCACACTTCGGCAGGGCTCGCTCTGGCCTTCTCTCTTCCCTCGCCTCGATCCTGGCTCGTCACTATCATGCAGTGCTTGTCTTTTGGGCCCCGTCTTTTGCAAGCCTGCCCGCCTATTGCGTAGACACTACCACACCCGATTCGTATTATCTGACTGCCTGGGGGGCGCGGCTTTTGGACGATTGCTCGTCTGTCCCACTTTTCGCCGCCCGCTGACCAATAACCGCCATGCCTTCCTTGTCTTTTGTCTAAAACGGCCATACTGGGGGGAACCCGCCCTTCCCTTCTTTGCCTCCTTCCCTCTACACTTGTCTGCCTCCTGCTCCTTCCTCTTGTTCCGCCCGCCGCCCCTTCCCTTTTGGGGCACTGGAGTACTGCTAACTCAGGCCAGGCCGCCGCCCTATCTTCACCGACAAAACCAGGGCGGTCGCACCTTCCCTCCGCTCACTCCTCTTTCCTTCTTTCATTCTTTCCCTTCCTTCCCCTCTTTAATATCTCGTCAGGATCACCACCTGCCTGGACGGATCCATCGTTTCTATTTTGCATCACGAATCTTATTACTCGACCGTTTTGCATCTGTATTTTATCGTTTGCTCTCCTCCTTGCTCACTGAACGGAGCCCTCGCATCGGCAATCAGCACCAGTGTTAGACTACTTTCCCTCTCCCTTGCACGTGTAAGTTTATGACGCTTATGATGCCATCATTGTTGATTCACCCTCGCCTTAAGTTACGCTTCGCCCTTTGCTTTCAGTCATTGCCCTACAAGGAAAAACTTCACGTTTTTGGTCCGTGGCATGGGCCAGGCAAACGTACAATTGTTTGGCATTGATTATCATGGGGTAACAAACATGCTAATAACGATAGATACCGATTATTCGCCCTGGCCATCGCCGTCTGAGACTGTTGTGCCTTTAACATCGCCCCGGACCTACATACGATAAATCCGATCATGGCCCCAACGTCGCCGGTCCAGCCGAACACGCCTATTACGGTGAAGATTGCGTTTGAGGACGAGACCAAGTCTCACAAGAAACTCAAGATCCCCTTTGGCGTCTTGTCTGAGGGTCTCGGCGCATTTTGAACAAAAGGTACGTTTTGACACTTCGAGTCTCCAATGGCCTCTTTCTGGCTGCTAACTCTTCTTGTTTCATCTCCAGCTGTATGAATTTCTCCTTGTTCCCGAAGGGACAGAATGCCACTTTGAACGGTTCTCCGACTCCGCCGGCAAGAACATCCCGATCACACCCGAGAACCCAGCTGCATATCGTCAACTCCTCCGCGCGGCCAAGGCGAAGCAGAAGCTCAAGCTGCGTGCCTACATTCACAAGCCAGACGGTCAGAACGGCACCGGCAGCCAAGCCACGTCAACCGGTCCCCGCCCTGTCACTATGGAGGAGGTTCCTGAAGGAGCCGCGGCCACCACCCCCGCCACGGCATCGCGCGTTGCATCTGTCCCTGCGGCTCCCATCTCTGCCCCGGCTCCAACCCAATTGCCGTCCCGTCGACGGAGGCATCGACTACACTGGGTACCGCGTCTGCTGCTGCTACGGCATCCGCTGCCCCGACTGCCATCGCCGCGAAGAACAGTCTCAAGAAAGCCGTCGCAGCCCTTGCCGAGTTCCAGGATCGGCCTCACGACCTGACCCCTGAAGCGGTCCAGCGTTGCATTGATGCTTACCCTGACATTCCTGGCCACTTCCCTCAGGGCCAGACCGAGAGCGAGTTTGAGAAAGAACAGAGCAAGCGCTTCGATGAGGCCTTTGCCCAGCTTGACATCAACGGCGCTCCCAAGGCACCGGAGCCCTACTACGGGAATTCGTACAACACGTACGGTCTTGCTGCGCCTGCGGCCCCGACAACGATTTCCAAGGCCAACCCGATGGCCCCTGCTGAGGTCCCCTTTGGCTTCCCGCACACCTGGACAGAGAACTATTTGAACGGTGCCTTCAATCAGACCTCTGCTGCGCCGGCCTCAACCAAGCCTACTGTCGACGCTCCTGTGGCGGCGGCAACACCACTGGCCTATCGTCTTCCTGCTTTCACCGTGTGCTGCAACTCTTGCGAGCGCAAGATCCCGGATGCTCACTTCCACTGCTCCACCTGCGAGGGTGGTGATTTCGACCTGTGCGAGTCGTGCATTGATCTTGGTATCACCTGCTACAACCCGGAGCACTGGATGATCCGCCGCAACATTCAGAACGGCCTGATCGTCACTAGCACGACCGAGAAGGTTATGCCCAAGGCCAAGGCCCAGGCCTCTTCATTGAATGTTGTTTCGGAGAAGAAGGCCGGCAAGGCCCCTGCACAGCCTGCGGAGAAGCCTGTTGAAAAGCCCATGGAGAAGCCCGTGGAGAAGCCTGCCGAGAAGCCTGCCGAGAAGCCTACCGAGAAGCCTGCCGGCGGTTTCAATTCTGTCGATGATGCCACCGGATTCGTTCGTTCCGCAAGTATCAGATCCGCACTTGCAACAACTGCATCCGCGAGCTTCCAGAGTTTGAGTTCCTTCACTGCGCCGAGTGCTACGACTTTGACCTGTGCAAGGCATGCTTCGCCAAGAACGACCACGGCCACCACCCGAGGCATGCTTTCCAACCCGCCGTCAAGGGCACCGAATTTGGCCGGAACGTCACCCGCCGCCTTTCTGCCGGCCGTGGTTACCGCCACAATGCCGTGTGCGACGGCTGCGAGGCGTTCATCACCGGTGTTCGCCACAAGTGCAGCGACTGCCCCGACTGGGACTACTGCTCTAATTGTATCCTGAACGCCTCGTTCATCCACCCCGATCACCGGTTCATCCCCATCTACGAGCCTCTTCCTGAGTCTCTTATGGCCAAGTCGGGCGAGGAGCAGGTTATCCACAATGGCATCTACTGCGATGGCCCTCACTGCTCCGCCAACGGCCTGAGCCACTCGCCCATCCGTGGCAACCGCTACAAGTGCGCTGTCTGTAACAACAAGGACTTCTGCGCCACGTGCGAGGCCAGCCCGAGCAACGCTCACAACAAGACTCACCCTCTGATTAAGTTCCGGACACCCGTCCGTCACGTTTCGGTGACGACGACCGGCGAGCACGACGGCGGCCGCCGCATGCCGACCATGGGCGACCGTCGCCCCCGGATGTTCAGCTCGCGTGCCTCTGGCAGCTCTGATAGCACTTCCGTCTCCGAGAAGGCCAACCTCAGTGCCAACAAGGTCCAGACGGTCCTCGACATTAAGCCGACTGCTACTCCCGCCGTCACCCCCAAGGAGGAGGTGAAGAAGCAGGAGGTCGAGAAGGAGGAGGCCGCTGTTGATGCTGAGCCCAGTGCCAAGCTGCTCAGCGCCATGTTCAAGAGTGACACTGTTGTGGACGGCACTTCGTTCGCCCCCGGCCAGACATTTGAGCAGACCTGGGTTCTGCGCAACACGGGCTCTGTTGCCTGGCCTGCCGGCTGCTGCGTGCGCTTCGTCGGTGGCGACTACATGGGCCACGTCGACCCCAACAACCCGGCCGGCATCCAGGAGCTGGTTTCGGCCTCGGAGTCGACCATCTGCTACAAGGCCTTGGCCCCTGGTGAGGAGGCTCCCTTCACCATCCTGCTGCGTGCTCCCTCGCGTCTTGGCAAGATCATCTCTTACTGGCGCCTGACCACGAAGGGTGGCATCAAGTTTGGCGACCGTCTGTGGTGCGATATCAACGTCCAGCCCAAGGAGGAAGTGGAGTCGGCCAAGGCTGTCCCTGCTGAGGACAAGGCTGAGGTGAAGCACGTCGAGAAGGTTGGAGAGGAGTCGGAGGCCACCTCCACCACGTCAAGCCAGATGATATTCCCCAAGCTGGAGACGGAGTTGCCTGTTGCCAGCATCCACGATGTGGCTGCCGAGGAGTCCACCGCCTCCATCGAGGAGGAGGAGACTCACGACTTTGATTTTGACGAGGAGGAGGAGGAGGACTGGGCTGTCGAGAACTCGACCTCGGACGACGGTTTCCTGACCGACGAGGAATACGACATTCTGGACGCCTCCGACGAGGAGTCGATTGTCGGCGAGGACAGCAAGCTTCGCAAGTAGGAGTATCAACCGCAATGGAAACTTCTTGACGAGACGAGAATGGGAAGATTTGCGGACTGGACAATGGCCGTGCGTGGCACGCCTTGTTCATCGGTTCTGCCTTGTTGGCTTATTGGTGTTTTCCTATTTGTTTGCTGGTTTATTGGTGTTTTGTTTTTATTCTACTAGTTGTGGACAGTCTTTTCTGCTTCTTCTGTCGTCTTTGCCTTCCGGAGTGTCGGATCGTTGCCGGGGACCCTGGTCGGGGCTGACCTTTTGTCACACGACATTCCCGGCTTCGTGTATTTGTTTTGAATTTGTTTTCCAGTTGTGTGCGTTTTACTAGTTAAACTCAGATTGAAACAAAGTGTTCTTAGTTAATTGACCTTTTTTGGACCCCATTTCTCACTTCTTTCATTGATATCATGAAGGGAGCACTCCTCTCTTTTCTGACAAAATCACGTCTAGTAAATCACACGCGGTGCATCACCGATCGAGTCAGCATGAATATGAAAAGCATGTCAAATATCGCAACGTGCCGGAAACGCCGGTAAATACATTTACATATGTGAAGTTGTAAAAAACAAAATCGCTCTAGCCGCACATGCGTAAGACACCAAAAAAAATGCCAACAAAGTGACGAGGTCATATAGAAAAAAGACATGATATACAGCATCAGAAACAGTCTACTCCAGCATCGTCTTCTTGCCCAGAGATGCCGTAATGGCGCCTGTCCGGTAGGCGATGCTGGCGTCCTGGCTCTTGTAGTCGTGTTTCTTGTTGCCGTTGTTGTCGGAACGGGGTCGTCTCTCTCTCGGCTCACGGTCCTTGTTCTCGCCGTCGCCGCCCTGTGTGCGGGGGCCCTTCTTGAAACGCTTCTTGTAACGCATGGCGTCGTCCTCGGCAAACTGGATCTTGAGCGGGCGGCCCTTGAGCTGGTTGACCCACCACTTGCGCTGTTTTGTGCGGGGTGCAGAGGCCGTCGTGGCTGCCGTGGTCTTTGTCGTGGCCTCTTCGTCGTCGTCGTCGTCGACGTCGTCACCGCCTGCCGCCGCAGCGGCCTCGGCAGCAAAATCCTCCTCCGTGTCGATGGTCTCGGTAATCTTGACAAAACCCTGGACAGCAGCCGCAGCTGCCTTGGACGCCGCCTCGGGCGTAATGTTCTGGCCGTCGTCGGTCTTGCCGCCGAACTGGACCCAGCCGTAGCCACGGCACTTTTCGGTGTTGTCGGGGAACGTGGCCACCTTGATCCAGGCGACGGGGCCGCAGGGCGTGAAGTGGCGGCGCAGGTCCTCCTCGGTGGTGTCGAAGCCCAAGTTGCCGACAAAGATCTTGGTGCTGGTCATGCCCTCGGCGGGGACGGCGGACGAGCCTTCGCCGTTCTTGCCAGCGTTCTCACCAGCAGCAGCAGCGGCACCGGCGGCGGCCGCCGCCGCGCCCTCGCGCTCCTTGGCTGGCCGGCCCTCAAAGGACTTGCTGTCCTTGATCAGCACGCGGCGACCTTCCAGCTCCGTCTCCGACAGGGCGGTGGCGGCCACCTGCGCCTCGTAGGTCAGGAAATCGACGTAAGCAAAGCCCTTGTTGGGCGGCGGCACGTTGCCACTGCTGTCGGCGCTGGCGTTGTGCGGGCGTTGCTGGTGTGCCGGCCGCTTGCCCAGGGGCAGGTTCACACGGGTGATGTCGGACTCGGCAATGGCGCCGCCGGAGCTGTCAATGAACCAGCGGAACAGCTGAGGGCGCGTCACTGTGAAAGCCAGGTTGCCGATCCAGATGCCAAACTGGGAGCGCTCGGCCTTCTTGTTGTCGTCCTTGTCGCCCTTCTTGCCGCCCTTGGCCGGGATGAGGTCGTCTTCGTCTTCGGCCTCGTCGTCGGACTTGGGTTTGGCCGGCAGGACTTTGCCCTTTTTAAGGGCACGCTTCGCGCGCTTCGAAGGAGGTTCGGGGAGTGTGAGATCGACCTCGATTTCGGGGACATCGTCGTTGGCGGCTTTCCGCTTCTTTTGAGGAGACGAGGAGGACGGCGAGGCCGGGGAGGAAGGGGTTTCGGTTGGAGCAGCAGCGGCAGCTGCCTTTGCCTCAATGTCGGTCGCCATGTTGTGTGTGAAGACAAAAATACTGGTGGTTGTTCACGCCAGAAAAGTCAAGAAGGTGTGTCGTTCGTTGGTGATACAGGACGGAATGGAGAGCATAAGTTCTGCCGCTGTAAAACTCCACCCATTTTTTTTCAGTTTCGACATTTTTTTCTTATCGATAACCAAATCTGTGGGCGATAGCGATAGTCTTTTGGTCCGATGCTCTGCTTAACGAATCCCTATGCGTATTTAGGCCCTGGCAACGGGTCACCATATTGTTGGAGGATGGCATATTGATCCAATTCATTTTCGTCTCTGTTTACTCACGACATACGTGGTGGCAGTTTCCCTATTTAACGAATCGTTGCGCTCCTGCTTTATCCAAATGTTGTTCTTATTGCCGCCAGTTCTGCTCCCTCGCTCCTACTTTTTTTTTGCTATTTTTGCCATATGGCGGCGCCCCAGCAAGGGCAAGAGCGGACGAGCGACCACCTTCAACATCTCCGTGATGCCTGGCGAGTCTGGACTGAATTACTGAACTACTGGGAGAGACGAGTGGGAAGTGAGGGAGCGTTGGAGGGAGTTTAGGGAATAGTGGCTGAGTATGCGGTGCTTACCGTCCGTGTGATTTCTTTGTCGACATGCAACACGTAACTTACGAAGAAGGCAAACGATTAGCAACTAGTCTGTTGCTGCCAACCAGATCAAGTGCGAATAGTTTTCTTTTGGTGCGGTTAGGAAGTTGCGACTCGAGCTGAGAGCATTTCCGCCGGAAGCGCTTTCCTTCTGAACGGTGCAATCGTTTTCGGCGGTGTTTGTCCGCCCTTTTGGTTCTCATCACTCTGCGAGTTTGCGTTGGCGCCCACAACGACGGGCTGGACCTTCTCTCTTTGACGGGGCATCCTCGTCTCCTTCCGTGTCTGGCCGGTTGGTGTACAGTCTTGTGTGCTGTGCCGGTTGGCCAAGCCATGCCAGGAAGGTTCGACTGGGCCTCCTGCGACACTTCGTTGGCTGCCATCCACACACCACTTTGGACGAGCTAATCCTGGCCAAGCTGGAGTCGGAGGATATGCAGAGCACAAGCAAGCAAAAACATTGACCTGTGTGTTAACCTGGCCGTGTGTTGTATCTTGCCGTACCAGGGTGCCCTTGGACGTGCCCTTGACCTGCCCTTGGACGGCCCTGTTTGATTTGCTGGCTGCAGGTGACGGGCGACGATGTCTCCTCCGGCGTCGCGAAGAGTGATCTCTCGTATGTAAGGACAAGCTGAGTTGTACGGCGGCCAAGTGGAATGGGGATGTATCTCGTCTATACGCAGTAGTTCTTATCAAGTCCGCATTCACGAGGGCGGTGTCGTGAAAGTCAGGGAATATGAGAGTGACTTTGCCTGATTGTCTTATTTAAACACCATCGTTTTAGCCTGCGCTCGCTATATTTTAGGATAGTTGTCTGCTGTGGAGACGTTTCATCCGCCAAAGGAGCGCTGGACGCCAGCTGGGCGATAAGGCTGGGCGATGTCCGGCCCGCCAATGTCACTAATCCAGTGACTAATGCCGCCGTAATGCCCTGTAACTTCGGGGGCGGCTCCACACCACCTGGACCACCCACATGGCTGGCGGCTGTGACTGTCCATGTACATGTATCTTACATACTCAGTAGCGGCCCTTTACGGCCCAGCGCCAGCTGCCCAGCGACCGCTAGCAGGCTTGACCTGGACTTCAGCCAGTAACCGTCCACGGCTGCCTCTCCCTAACGCTATCCTCGTCCCGTGCCCCAGGCCCCCCCCCCCCCCCCCAGTAGAAAATAGTAGAGAATCCACCCGCCCACCACACAAGTCACAATTATTCCCTGGCTCCAGCCCAACCCAACCTGACTGGCCCAAGCGTCCGACTTGCCTCTTCCCTCCTCTTTTTTCAGTCAGTATTTTTCGTCTCCTCTTTCTCTCCTCCTCCCTCGCTTTTTATTTTGCTAGCACTCGCAAACCGGCCCTATCTTTCTTCATTCTTCTCTCCTTATTTTCGGTGCTCGCATTTACGCACTTGCTCCTCTCTCCCGTTCCCTTTCCCCCTTATTTTCACTCTTCTTCAACGACATCGTTGTTGCTTTCTCGACACCACCGCCGTCATCCTTCATCATCGCCGTATTCACGCATCCCGCGGCACCGATTCCGATCCCGAGCCATCGACTTCTCGAGATCTATCCTCACTACCGACGACTGCCCATCTTCTCCGACAACCTTTGTTCAACGCAAACGAACGCAGTGTCTTCGTCGACGGTATCTTCATCGACGGTTCCTGCATCAGCGTCTGCCGATTTGAGACCCGAAAAACAAGGACGGCATCCTCCACCCCGATTCGCCGTCCTTAGCCGTGTGCAGCTTTCGTCGGCCCTCTTTGCAATCCCATCAGCTTTCTTACTTTCCAGAAGATGAACGTCTTGCTGCCAACACAGCCGCCACTTTTCCCCCATCAGCACGAGTCTCCAAGACAGCCCCCTTCCCGGTCAAGTATGCTCACCCTCGCCTCCTTTTTTGGCCGTGACCATCGTGCTAACCTGTCAGTGTCTCCCTTCCCAAACATGGCCGCCTCCAAGAAACGGAAAGCCGACGACGACGGTGGCGATGAAATGTCCGTTTCCCCCATGAGCTCGCCCGCCATCTCCAACCGCCAACTCTCCCGTCCCGTCAAGAAAGCACGTGCCGCTGAAATGAACTGGCCGTCCACTGCCGTTGCCTCGCCTGCTCGAGGCCCTCGACGCTTCGCAGCTCCGCACCATCCTCCAGACCATCTGCGACCACCGCCCCGACATCGCCCAGCAGGTTGCCGACAACGCACCGCGTCCCACGCCCGCATCCACGCTGCGACTGCTCGGCGAGTACCAAGACCGTTTGCGGGCCGCCATGCCGTACGGTCAATCCAGCGCCGACTACAATTACTACCGTGTCAAGCAACCGCTCATCGCCCTTGTCGAAGCCATCTCCGAATACACCCGCCAGTTCCTGCCACCCGTAGAGTCCCAAACCTCTGCATCGCTTGAGTTTTTGGACGGCACCACCAAGATTATCCACCAGCTGCCCGACTGGGACAGCCCGACATATCGCCAGCACAAGGAGGGTGCTTACGACGAGATTGCCCGGGCCTGGGCCGTGGTCATCCAGGAGGCGTCCAAGCGTGGGGGCGGTGGCTTCACATCGCTGCTGCTGTCCGAGCACTGGGACGAGACCCTGTCCAAGCACAACCAGCAGTCGGGCGGCCGTCTCGGGACTGCCATGAGCACGCTGTCGCAGCACGTCGGCTGGATGGGTGCCAACGGCGGCAACGGTGGCGCTGCCAACGCCAGTAACGACCCAACTCCATCCGCAACCAGCTCATGAACGGCACCTTTGGCTCGCCTGTCCGTGTCGGTCCCTGGTAGGAGCAAGACCTGTCACTGCGTGGTCTTCAGCAGCCTCGGTTTCACAACCGGACCCGACTGCGGCCACGAACCCAAGTCCGCACAACCGACTATTAACGAACTTTACGACGTTTGCCCTTTCTGTTTCCATTCTATGCATATTGTTTTCATATCATTTGCATTTTTCACTTTTCGCATCCCAAACCCTCGTTCTAATCCTCATCCTCTCATTCATTTCCACGAAACCGGCCAATCGTTCGGTTCACTGCATTTTGTTACTTACCTCATCTTGTCTTGCGCCTTCTTATGTTCTTAGTTGCTTTCGACGCCCACATCACAGACCGGTGTTTATAACGGCCAGCGTTCAATAGAGATCAGGGAACCCAGGGAACCATCCATCTTCAGGCGGCGTTTATTCGTTCCTCTTTTTGTCGATTTTTTTTGTCTACAACATCATATGTCCCCGTTTTGTATTTGCAGACTGTTGCACCAAATACGTTGTTTCTTGTGGGCTAGCTGCTCACCCTCATGTTTCATGGTCAATCTTCCTGGGCAAGGCCATTCTGATGATTCTCTTCTATCATTGAATTGTGCTTTTTCACGTGTCTTTATGTGTTTTCTGATTGCACATGTCGTTTCACATGTCGGGAAGTATAAGGATGGGAGGTTTCGTCTCTTTCGCATACTGTGCACGTGTGACGGCGTGCTCTTCATGTCCTTTGTGTTTTCCCAGCAGCGTACCTTGTTTGGCGTTTTCTGTCGTGTTTATATCATGCTGTTTGCATCACCGGACCACTCTTCACTGGTCCGCTGCTCTCACGTACTTTGCTCCATACAAACAATGCACGATTCTCATCGTACCAAGCCTTTTCCTTCTCGTCGTATGTGATCGTGCTTTCCGCTCAATCTCTGTCTTCATCCTTGTCGAAGTGGGATACATTGCCTCTCCTTCATATGACTTTACACTCTATCTATTCTGGTTCGGCTGCCCCCCTGATCGACGGATCTGTTGCCATGCTCGACCAGCTTTTCTCTTTCCCAAAATCTCCTTTCGCTCGGGATTTTCGGCTATGACGATCACCGGGCCACATGTTTGGCTTTTCTGACTTTTTACTCCGCAGCTACGACGTTATCTTACATCCTCTTCCACCATTCACACTTCCCATAGTCACCCACCCGGCCAGGCTTGTAATCATACATCGGAGTCGTGCTGCAAAATTAGCAGCACTCCATCAGCCTTGTTTCCCGTACTTGCAGATGCTCATTCGTACGGTGCATAACTTTGTGTTCCGGACTCATTCTTCTATCCCCTTTGGTCTACAATCTTCTCTTCATCGCCGTCAGTTCACCGGCTCAAATTCCATGGTCGCACAATCAAGACATGCGTAAGCCGGGTGGCAAAAGAGCAGACTTGTACTCCGTCATTGTTCCATTTTGTTTCCTTTTCCCGACGGGGGACAAGACAGTTCTTATGTGTATCACAACTGTCATCACTTTCGTCTCAGTTTGAGAAATGTCAAGGAGTGCATGCTGGGTGTGCCCGTTGGAAGTCATTTTGGTGGCCGACCCCACTACGGCCGCTATCTCTACAGGGTCGCACAGGTTCATTTCAGCCCTGGAGGCACGATTTGGCCACTTGCCATGGCGGGGTCAGTAGCACCGACTGTCGCTTTTAGCGGTAGCACAGACAACGGCCCAAATTCCGTTCGCACCAATCCACTATTTTTGCCAGGTCACGTGACTGCGAGTCAGTTTGGCATCGGCGCCCTGTCGCGTCTACAGCAAACCGGTCGCGCGTGCCTAACTGTGTGTGTCTGCTTGTAAATTGTGAACGATCATTCGGTAGGCCACTCAAACAAAGACGCGAGCGTCCGCATCCCACCGCCGCACACCCAACCCCCGAATCGCATCGCGCATCCGGACGACAATACAGAACCCACTGCATTCGAACATTTATTTTGCCCGGTCTCTCTCAGCCGCCTGATTACTGTGTCGCGCGCATCTTGTCGCCAGCAAGTCACGTCGCGTCGCGTCGTCCGATGTTGACATTTTGAACGGCCCGATCACGACACCGTTTTCACACTTCCGGCTTACCATCGGGACTTGATCTCGACGATGCCAAAGTACGGCTACTCTTACCTTGCCTTGCTTCAAGTCTTTTATTGACCGTGTGTTGACAATCACAGCCCTGGTGACCAGCACCAGCCCATCTCCAATCCTTTTCAGTCCGGACAGCCCCAGCAGGGCTTCGGCGACATGAACAACCAACAGAACAACACCAACAACAACAACCAGGCCGGCCAGCGGATGACCGAGTACACCGCCCAGGAGATTGCCACCCTCCAGAGCCGTCTCGAGAAACAGCTGGGGCCCGAATACCTATCCGCACGCGCCGGCCCGTCCGGCCAGAAGGTCCACTACATTGCCGCCGAGAAAGTCATTACGCTCGCCAACGAAGTCTTTGGCTTCAATGGCTGGTCCTCGTCCATCCAGAACATCCAAATCGACTTTGTCGACGAACACCCACAGACGTTCAAGATCTCGGTCGGTCTGTCTGTCATTGTTCGCGTGACGCTGCGCGACGGCACCTACCACGAGGACATTGGCTACGGCCATATCGAAAACTGCAAGGGCAAGGCGGCTGCCTTTGAAAAGGCCAAGAAAGAGGGAACCACCGATGCTCTGAAGCGTGCCCTGCGCAGCTTTGGCAATGTTCTGGGCAACTGCATCTACGACAAGAAGTACGTGGAGCGGGTGTCCAAGATGAAGGCCGTGCCGGTGAACAAGCGGACCTTCGCCGAGCAGGGTCTGCACCGGCATGCGGACTATGTTCGTCAAGTTAGAGGAGGATGCCACAACAACAAACGTTGCGATGCTGCCAGGAGCAGCCGCAGCAGCAGCACGGCTCCCACCAGTTGCAGCAGCAGCAGCAGCAGCAGCGACGGCTGTCAAGCCGGAGACATCCATCTCGACAGACACTTCGGATCTCACAGCGGACATGCTCGACGACGACTTTCTCGGCGACTTTGACGAGGCAGACTTTTGCGTGTCGGATGAGGGCCACCCTGACGAATTTGTTCTCCGCGAATCTTCCGTGCCCGCACTGCCCCCACCACAGCAGAACGCTGGCTCAAGAAGCACGAGCCCCCTGAGACAGGTGGTGCCACAGCAGACCAGCAACTACAACCAGAACAGACCAGCCGGTGCAGGAATGCCTCCACGACCACCACAGACACCCACACCAATGAACGGCCGGCTGAACGGCAACGGAAACGCATTCGGACAGAGGCCACCATACCAGCAAGGCGCAAACAACCAACCGGCCAACAGGCCGCCACAGAACGGTCAGAGACCACAAGGATTCAGCAACAATGCGCCAAACGGACAAAAGCCAGCACCCGTTTCAGCGACAAGTAACGGCGGCAACGGAAGCAACAGTGCTGGCGCTGGTGCTGGTACTGGTACTGGCGAGGTTGAGGGCACGCCCTGGCTGTCGGCTCGCGCGTTGCCAAGGCGAGTGATGGCGATGCGCCTGCTGTCGTTCCCCCATCGATTCAGGCTGGCCATCTGTTCAACCCCAAGGCGGAGAGCCCGTCCATCCGCAAGACGCCCGGCTTCGACCACAACACGTCCAAGCCGATCCCACGCCTCACCCGCCCCGTTGGCAGCAGTGCCTTGCCGCCACCGGCAAGCGCTGCTTCAAATGCCGGCTCTGCCGTTGCCGCGGTGGCTGCCAACAATGCCTCGGCTGGCGGCCCCGCACCGGGCGGTATGACAACGCGGAGTGGCGTGAACCACGCGGGGATGGAGCCCGTCCGGCGCATCGGAGCACCGCCTAGCACTGCGAGCCCTCTTGCCAACCGAAACCAGTTCCGGCCACCACCAATGAAGCGGGGGCCTCCAAACGATGCTCTTGCAGGTGTCTCTCGGCCGCCGCTCGCTGATGTGCCGAGCAATGTATCAGCCAACGGTGGTACTGTCGTTGCCGCCGGTGCTGTCGGCGCGGGTTCGGGCGTGGATGTCAAGCGGCAGAAGCTGGCGTAGGCACACTTTGCCAACAACCAATTCTTTTCCTAGTCGGGCATTATGGTACCTTTCGGGGGCTTGTTCGGGCTGGTTTCTTTGCGTGTCTGATCTCGTCTTTTTTTCTCGTTTTCTTAAGGGATTTATGATTGTTATGGCGTTTCGCGCGATGGGTTTATGCCAGGGCGTCTTTATAGACACACATGTTGTTTGTGCACCACAGAATGAGATACAATACAAGAGCTTGTTGCTTCATGTTTTCTGGTTTTACAGCTTGAAGATGCGTTTTATGTCAACAAATGCCACTTTTCGGCCACAAGGCTGTCGTTTAATATAGTCCATATTAGCGTTCGATCGTGGATTGTGACGTACTCAACGTCGGCCATTATAACTCGAGTCCTCTTCATTTTCTCTTACTATTGCCATTATGCCACTGTATGCCAGTTTTAGTTCTATTTTTTAAGGCATTTGTTGACTGTCAGAATACTCGGCAATGTTATATGGGAGTCATCCATCATTTATGCAAGTTGAAGAGTGACCAAAATGCGCTGTTGACTGCTTTTCAATTGGCGGGCCTCTGATTGGCTGAAACTTACACCATCGCACCTGCCATTGCACCCCGCTGACGGGTCCGATTGCCAGCGGGTCGTGTGCCTTCCCGCAAAGTGCCAATTGCGCACTATTTTTTTTTTTTTTTTTTTTTTTTTGTCGCTGGCGTTTTTGTTAGAGGGATCGCTCCTTCCCCGCAAAATTTGAACTTGCAACAATTCAGACTTTTATCACCACTTCTTTTCACCACGACCACGACCACGCTTTCACAGTCTCTTCTTTTTTTGTTCTCAACCAAAGAGGATCGACTGGGAGAGTCACAGAGCTGTCATGGGGCCCATTGCGCTTGCTAGCCGTTCGGGCGCGCTGGCCAGGGTACGCCTCGTCATTTTCCCCCGCAACGCAAACGACCTTCCTTTTTGGTGACTCTTCTGAAGCCAGCCTTTGCGTCTCGACTCTTGGCTAACAGTCTGTTCTCTCAGCTCCGGCAGCAGCCGTTACGGCGTGCCCTGCCTACGACCGCCCGCCGCCTGTTCTCGACCGTCAACGACGCCGCCCCGCTGCCCCCCGTCTACGAGCGCCTCTACAACAAGTACGCCACCGTCCGCCGCGTTCTGGGCGCCGAGCGCCGCCTGACGCTCGCCGAGAAGATCCTGTACTCCCACCTGGACGATGTCGAGACCAATCTGCTCACAGACACCAACAATGGCCGCTCGATCCGCGGCACCGCCAACCTGCAGCTCAAGCCTGACCGGGTCAACATGCAGGACGCCTCGGCCCAGATGGCTCTGCTCCAGTTCATGGCCTGCAACCTGCCGCAGACGGCCATCCCGCCAGCATCCACTGCGACCATTTGATTGTCGGCGAGAAGGGCGCCGATGTCGATCTGGAAGCCGGCATCGGTACCAACGGCGAGGTGTTTGCGTTCCTGGAGTCGGCCGCGCGCAAGTACGGCATTGATTTCTGGCCGCCCGGCGCCGGTATCATCCACCAGACTGTCCTCGAGAACTACGCCATCCCCGGTCTCATGATGCTCGGTACCGACAGCCACACGCCCAACGCGGGTGGCCTCTGCACGATTGCCATTGGCGTCGGCGGTGCTGACGCAGTCGAGGCGCTGGTAGGCGCGCCTTGGGAGCTCAAGGCGCCCAAGATTCTGGGCGTGCGCCTGACGGGCCAGCTGAGCGGCTGGGTCTCGCCCAAGGACGTCATCCTGCACCTGGCTGGCCGTCTGACGGTGCGCGGTGGCACGGGTTTTGTGATTGAGTACTCGGGACCGGGCGTGCAGACGCTGAGCTGCACGGGCATGGCCACGATGGCCAACATGGGTGCTGAGGTCGGTGCCACGACGTCCGTCTTCCCCTACACCGAGGCCTCGGCGCGCTACCTGGTGTCGACGCGCCGTGACCAGCAGGCGCAGGATGCCGCGCGCTTCCAGCAGTTCCGCGGCACGCAGGCGTCGTCGCCCAACGACAAGAACGCCGTCTTCGAGTTCGCCGCCGACGAGGGCGCCGAGTACGATGAGCTGATCGAGATCGACCTGTCGATCCCGTTGTCCGAGTTCCGCCAGACCGTCGAGCAGGAGCAGTGGCCCAGAAGCTGTCGGCTGGTCTGATTGGCAGCTGCACCAACAGTTCGTACGAGGACATGACCCGTGTCGAGAGCCTGCTCAAGGCCGCTGCCTCGGCTGGCCTGCAGCCTGTCTCTGACTTCTACGTCACCCCCGGTAGCGAGCAGATCCGTGCTACGCTCGAGCGTGACGGTACCCTGGAGGCCATTGACAACGCCGGTGGTGTCCTGCTGTCCAATGCCTGCGGCCCTTGCATTGGCCAGTGGAAGCGCCGCGACGGTGTTGAGAAGGGCACGTCCAACGCCATCTTCACGTCGTACAACCGCAACTTCCGCGGCCGCAACGACGGCAACCTTGAGACTATGAACTTCCTTGCCTCGCCCGAGATTGTCACCGCTCTGGCGTTCGCCGGCTCGACCACCTTCAACCCCTGACCGATGCCATTCCCACTCCCGACGGCGGCGAGTTCCGCTTCCCGGCCCCCCACGGTCTGGAGGGCCCGCCGAAGCCCTTTGATGAGGGCCGCGCCGCTTTCGCTGCTCTGGTCCAGAAGCCCGATGCCAATGTCGATATTGCCATCTCCAAGACGTCGGAGCGTCTTGCTATTCTGGATCCTTTCGAGCCCTTCCCCAACGAGGACCTCGAGGGTCTGCGCGTCCTGGTCAAGGTCCAGGGCAAGTGCACGACCGACACCATCTCGGCCGCCGGTCCCTGGCTCAAGTACAAGGGCCACCTGCCCAACATCAGCGCCAACACTCTGAACACCGCCGTCAACGCCGCCACCGGCGAGGTCAATGTCGCCTACGACCTGGACGGCTCCAAGTCCACCATTCCCGAGCTCGCCCAGCAGTGGCGCGAGCGCGGCCAGCCGTGGCTGGTCGTCGCCGAGCACAACTACGGCGAGGGCAGTGCCCGCGAGCACGCCGCCCTGCAGCCCCGCTACCTGGGCGCCCGCATTGTGGTGACCAAGTCGTTTGCCCGCATCCACGAGACCAACCTCAAGAAGCAGGGCGTTGTGCCCCTGACGTTTGCCAACGAGGCCGACTACGACCGCATCGAGGCCGGCGACATTGTGGCCACGGTCGGCCTGTACGACATGCTGCAGGCCCGCGGCCAGGGCGAGGTCCAGCTCAAGGTGACCAAGGCCAAGTCGGGCGAGGAGTTTGTGATCCCTGTGAAGCACACTGTCAGCAAGGACCAGGCCGGCTTCATCCTGGCCGGTAGTGCGCTGAACATGCTTTCGCAGCGGTAAGCTCGACAGGACGTAAAAAGTTGAATAAAAATGTAAAAGGAGGGGGGAACCATACGGCGTATACCAAAAAGAAGGGTTTTTTTTTGCATCTGAAGGCTTTTTTTGAATTTTCAGCCGGATCCATGTTCATTGTAAATAGTATAGTAGCTTGCTTATCCTCTTTTTTAAGAAATAGAAAAGATTTGTTATATGCATCATGTCATCAAAAAACTACTAGAGTATGTGCGTCGATTTAATGAAGCAAGCAATGGCCATCTTTTCTTAGTTTCCGAATTTTGTACCTCCAGCTTCCTCAGCACCAAATATTGTTTTCAGGCTCATGTTTATTAACTTTTCACCCTTCTTCCAACATCTCGTCTTCTTCCAACTGTTCTGATGGTGTCAATGAGGATAATCTCCTCAGTGTCGTCTGGGTGGCAACTTGGCACACCGTCCGGCTGGTCATGAGGGACCGTGAAAAAAAGGCGGCGGCCAGAAGTTTACAAAAAAACAAAAAAGATTACGTACAGCAGCGGGTATTCGCTGGTCGTCACCGACCCAACTACTAATCCGCCGATTACTGGTTTAACGAGGGGAGAGCGGACGGGATCCCGTGCTTTCCAGTATCTATGGCCGTACGTGCAGAGTGGTTCGTTGGCACAGTATTTGTACACTGATGAAGTCGTTTGGAGAAGTATCTTTTGAAATGGCTTCGTCACAATGTGAAATAATCAAAAAGTGGTGAAGGTGAGGTGCGACTGGTTCCGCTTCAGAGACTTCTTGATCATCATTAGTAAAACGGACGGAGTAGTTATTGAGTCAAGATGGGATACCTACAACCGCAAAATGTAAGTCGAAGTGGTAGAAAGAAGGTAAAAAGAAACAAATTTTCAAAGCGGCGCTGTTCGCGTTGCTATCAAGGGGCATATGCACACTAGCCTCTGATCGGGAGGCACGACGCCCCATTATCAAATATGCTAATTCGCAAAAACATCCTCAGTATCTTATAAACTCGCAGATGAGTTTGTTTCCGCCTAAATTTGGCACACAACAGCATGACTCAGTACAGTTTCTGGAGTTCTAACAGGACTTGTGTATAGAGAACGTGGCCCGGGTTTCTACAATCTTGTACAAACGATCAACAGGTCGTGTCTTGCGCTGGGCTGTTACAAAGGCACCTCCCAAGGGCAAGAGTCTCTTTTAGGTGATCGGGCCAAGGGACGATCTCCTTGTGGTTCGGAAGCCGAGACTCTGCAATTTAGCAAGAATGCCGTGGCGAAAGCGAAAGAGCCGAAGAAGCTCTTTGTCGTCTAGGGGGAGAATCGCTTCGGCCTCTATGATAACTTGGAACAGTCCGGACCAAAACTATTTTGATTTTTCCAAAGGCGTTTCTGCAAAGTCAGTGAAAATGGGTAGCTATCTTTTGCTCTCAAATTGTGGTATCAATTTCATAAAAAAAACACAAAAATTGAATACGAATGGTTTAACTCTGGATCAGCATCATGGCTATATGAAGCTGAAAAAAGGGGCTCTAAAATTTATAATAATCGGTAGCCGTATCAGATTATACCGTTTTTAGCCAATCCTAGCTGTTATAACGGGAACCCTCTCCTCGGAAACAAGGACCATCTCACATCCATATAATTATATATTCCTAGGTGTTACCTCGTATAGAATAATACTCTAAAACAGTCGAATATAATAACAGCTGTCGGTATAAATACACCGGTGGTTAGTATACGTATACGCGCACTCCGCTTAGTTAAAAGTAGTGTAGCTAGGAGGCATGGGCGGTGGCTAAATACCACCGTACATATCCGACCGGATCCACCCATTTAGGGGTAACGCATCGCCATACTCGTGGGTAAAAGGGTTTTACGTATAATTTTAGTGGCTTTAAATTCCTAGATAAAGTAAATACGTTACTATTAAATTAATTATATAACTTCCTCGTATTTAAAAAGTCGTATAAAATTACGGTATAATTAAATACGAATATTAAAATACGGTAAATTTATATTAATTAATAAAGTTTTTTTGTATTATTATAATATTAACTTTTTATAATTATCCGAAAGTTATTTAAAATTACTTCGAAAATTACTTTAATTAAAAAATTACTTTTAATAATTAAAATAAACGATATTATTAATTACGTTAATTAATAAGCTTTTAATTAAGAGTTTAATAATATTAAAAGGTGTATTTACGTATTTATTAACGAGATTAAGAGTTATACGTTCGTTAATAATAACCTTTAATACTTTTTTAAAGAAGCGTTAAAAAGCGTTACCGTTAACGAGTTTATTACGGTTTATTTTACGGTTTTATTAAACTTTAAGCGTATTTTTATAAAGTAAAGTATTTACGTTAAGAATTATTATAATAATAATAATAACTTTATATAAGTTTTAATTAATACGTTTTAAACTCGTAATATATACGAATAACTTATTAACTCGTTTAAATAATTCGTTAAAATTACGATTATAAAAACGTATAACGAGAGAATTTAAAAGTTAATTTTTATTAATTAAATTTACCCGGTATACCGTTTAATTTATTTTAACGATAAACTCGTTATACCCGGTATTACGGTTAAACCGGACGATACCCCGGTTAATATTAATCGTATACCCGTTAATAATAATTAAAATAACGAAAAAAGTATATTTATTTATAAACTTCTAATTCCGGGCCCCGGCGTCGAGTTCGATAATTTACGCGGCGACGTAACTCCCGCGCCCGTTAATAATTAAGTTTATAATAATCCGTTATTTAACGGTAATATCCCGTAACCGTATAACGGTAATATATACCCCGGTATACTTCCGATTAAAAGCTTTAAAACTTCTTCGTACGGTTAATATTAAAGTTAAGGGTAAAATTAACGTTTTAACGGTCCGTTTTATTATTAAAGTACTTTTATATTATTATACGGTATACCCGGAAATAAAGGTAATTAACCCTTTAACGTAAACTTTATTAATTTTATTTATTAACCCGACTCGTAATTTAATAATAAAAATTAATTATATATTATTAAAAATATTTAAAAGTTTTTCCCGGTTAAAATAAAATATAATAACTTTAATAACGAAATAAGCCTCGTTTTCCGAGTTAATTAATTTATTTATTTTATTATTAATTAAGGGTTTAAAAAAGTTTATATTTATAAAATATTTTTAATTATAATAATAATTAAAAAAGTTTATAATTATTATAACGCGATTAAAATTAATATAAAGGATTAAAAGTTAATTATTCGGCGTATATTATAATAGTTTAAAGGAGATATTATATTACGCGTTAAACGCGGTAAATAATACGCTCTTTTATTTTTTAAAATTACGGCGGCGTCGTTTAATAAAATATTCGTGGAAATTATAAAAAACTTTTATACGAAATTATCCTAGGGTTTTAAAGCGTTCGAAAAGTACGAAAATACGTTACCCGCCTTATACGCGCGGTTAATAAATATTTACGAGTAAAACCCTCGGACTTCGCGTTATATTACGACGGCGGTATTAATTAACGGCGGCCCCGATAATTTATACCGTATTATTTACGACTTAATATACGTAAACGAACGCGTTACGTCCGGCTCCGGTACGGCCTTTATTTATTATTTTAATTAGTATTACGGCCGTAAAAACTCGGGTAATAAGTAATTTATTAGTATCCTTGGAAATACTTTTAAGTATTTTATATATAATAAGGAAGGTTACCGTTAAAGGTTATATATTAAAGTTAAAAAAGCGGCTTATAAAAAGGTATAAGTTAATAATAAGGGTAATATTATAACGTAATACTTTATTTAAATAATAAACTTAAAAAGTAAATAACGTTTTAAAAACGACTTTAATTAATCCGATTAAAACGTTAAAAACGACGGCGATAACGATTTTACGTAACTAACGTAATTTTATACCGTCTTTTAATTTTAATTAACGGCCGGTAACTTAACCGTTATAAACGTATTAAACGATTAAAAATACTTATATACGTTTACTCCGGAGGCCTTTAAAAAGGATATTTAACCCTCCGATTAATAAACTAAAGGTACGGTTATTTTTTTCGTAAGCTTTTTATAATACGATTAAATTAAATTTTTAAGTTTTATTATAAATACCGGCGTTATAAAACGGTTAATTTACGGTTTACCGTAATTTAAAGCCTTATAAAAACTTCGTTTAACGGTTATACTTAATACCGTTATTATAAGTACCGTAAATATTAAGTTTAATATCGGAGAGTTTAAATTAATCGGATTTTACGGTATCGAGACCTTAATAAAAAGCGTTAATTTTTATATAATACTTATTAATACCCCTTTTTTACTTTCTTTAATAAATATAAACCGTTTAAAATATTATTTTAATAATACGAAGGATTTAATAATCGGTCCCGCCGGTTATATACCGGTAATTAAACGTTTTAAGTACGTATTTATTAATACCCCGGAGACGGCGTATATTACCGGCTCTTATAATTATTTAACGACGACGGAGTTTAAAAGATTATACCGCCGTTTTAATTACCCCTTTATCGACCGTTTATACCGGCTTTTATAAACGGCCGGTTATATTAATGTTACGTATAAAAATTTATAAGAAATTAAAAATTTTTATACGGGTTATTAACTTTATTAAAATCCTTTTAAACGTTTTAAATTTAATATTAAAAAGGATTATAATATCGTTTTTAACGGTATTATTATTAATATAATTTACTTTAACGGTAAGTTATATATTTACGTAATCGATAAAGTTACGAGATTTTATACGGCCCGTATACTTAATAATATAACGAGTTAATATATATAAAATAAACTTAAAGAATATTAAATTAACGTATATTAAAGCCCTCTTAATTTTATTATATATAATTAAAGTTGTTACGAGGAAGGCAGTTATTAACTACCTTCCCGTACGATACGTAACGGCTATACCACTAGCTATTACGTAACGCGGCTTTCCCAGGCCGCATTAAGGGGTATAAAAGGCTTTTCTCCGATACGTAATAGTCCTTTAACTTAATTATTAATTATATATTATTTTACTCTATTTCTTAGTCGCTTATATCGTACCCTTATATTATTACGAAGTTTTATAAAACCGTTATACCCTCGCCTTTACCTTATATCGCCGTTACTTAATATTTCGATATTAACCGTAGCCGCGCCTCGTACGTAATATTTAATAATAACTCCTTTATTATCTTTAAGTAACCCTAACCCCCGAGTTTATTTAAAAGCCTCGTAAAAAGCGATTATATAAAAATTAAAATTTTTTTTAACTCCCCGATACCGAGCTTAAAATTATTAACTTCGATAAGCCGTTTAATACCGATTAAACGCCTCCGTATTTAACGGAGTAAATTATTATACCGCCGAGTAACGTACGAAAAAGCCGCCCGTAACCGCGTAAACGCTTTAATAATATAAAGTAAAATACCGTATTATTATCGTAACGTACGAAGAAAGCCGCTTATACTTTACGAGCGTATTATTAAATAATAAACGAGAACGCGCGAAACGAGAGTTTATAACCCTCGCGTACTTATTATTATAACTCGATAAACGCTTCCTCGTATTATAAACTTAATATATTACCGCGTAAGCTTAAAAAAGACGGTATTAACGTAAAGTATACCGAGTTTATTAATATACTTCGTAAATTTAAGACGTTAACCGTTAATAAGGGCGCGGTTAAAGTTTTACGAATTTAAGCCTCGTTATTAACGGCCTTTTTCGAGAGTTTTTAACCGGACGCCGCTTTTAATACCTTTTTACTCGTTACCCTCGACGACGACGAGGAAATATTTTACTCGACGGACGAGTAATTTTTTTATTAAATATTTAACGACGTTTAAAAAAGATTATTAAAAGTCCCTTTTTTTAACGAGAACGACTTAATTTAATAATTTAATTACGAAAATAATATAACCGTATTAAGTTTACTCCTTACCGTAAAAAAGACCCGGCTTTTTACCTTTAATAACGAAAATAACGAGCCCTCGAAAACTTTTAATTTATTTATTTTTCGTATAAATAAAAAAAAAAACCCGTATTTTTTAATAAAAGTTACCGTTGGGAGGCCTCGGAAAGCTTTTAAACTCCGGATCCGTAAGTTTTTAAAGTTAACGCGTTTACTTCGTACGCCCTTTTTACTCCGTTAATTAAAGCTCGTTAAATAATAATTAATTTTCTTAACTTAATTTAAGGTATTTTTACTCTTCGCGATATTATATCGGGCTCCGGTTAAGGAGGAGGAGTTTAAAACTCCGTTAAACGAGAGGGTACTTTAATTAACGTTACGGTATCGGCCTCCGAGTTTACTTTTAATATATAAGACTTTTTTTAATAACGTAATATTATAAAACGATATTAAGGTTTAATACCGTTTAATTATAATTATAATTATTTTCGGGAAGATCTTTTAATCGGGCGGAGTGTTTTTATTAACCGAACTTTAACGTAAATAAATAACTTTATTCGAGGAGGTAATTAATAAAGGTTTATTAACCGACTCTCCTTTAAACCGGCTTAATTATCTTATTATATTAATAAACGGTACTTTATTATTCGTAAATAATTTATTAATACCCCCCCGTTTAACGAGTAATATAACTCTCGTTTCCCCTCCCGCGGTTTATTAAACCCGTTATACTAGGTCGACCGTAAGTTAATAAACGAAGTTATAAGTATATAAAACTTTAATTAACGTTATTTTAACCTTATAAAACTTAATTAACTTAATTTTTAATTAATAAATTAACGCGCGCGTTTATATACGTTAATAATTCGAGTTTATATAATATTAACGATTATTAATTCGTTTTAACGGATATTATTAATTCGACGGATAACCGCCGGATCTTTATTAATAATATTAAGGCCCTTTAAAGTTATTTAATTACTTTAACGTTTAACCTCGTTATTCGTTACGTATAATTACCCTTAATTAACGGTAATTTAACGACGACCCTTTACGTCCTTTTTTACCGGTTACGGTACCGCGTAACCGGGAGACGGGATTAAAAATTAACGATAAATAAAATATTATTTAATTACTTACTTTTTACCCGTTATAACTTAACTCTATAGTATTTTTAAACTACGATAACTCTTTATACTTCGTCGAAGAATTCCTTAATAATATCGAAGTATAAAAAACCCGAGACCCGTTAAGTATTATCGTTAACCGGCTCGTTATAAAATTATAAACCTACTTAAAAGGCGAAGTTCGCGATTAGTATTACGGTTAATTTTACTTTAATTTTAAACGTCGTTTTAGGACGGATTTATAACTTTAAAAAACCCTTTTAAAATCGTTTTAAGTTATTAAAACCGACGTATAACGTTAATTAAATACGTTATAAAATCGACCTTAATAAATATAATAACGTTAATACCCTCCGCCGTAACTTTATATTAATAATCCGTTACTCGCGGATTATTATTAAATAAAACGATATTATAATTAAGTATTATTTATTTAATTAATTTAACTTTAATTTTTTTTTTACGGTTTATTTATTAAAACGTATTAAAAATCTTCGTAAATATTAAAAAAAGGTTTATTAATTCGCCGAATTAATTATTAATATTATAAAATTTAATAACCGGTTAATATTATTAACTTTATTACCCGCCGCGTCGATTATAAAGGCCGATTAATTAATAAGCCTTTTTTAACTTTCCGTTTATTACGTTAATAACCCGGCGGATAATATAACGTTATAATAAAGTCCTTCGCGTACCGATTATAAAAATTATAACGCCGATATTAATAACGATCGACGGTACGATCGGGGTTTCGCGAAAATATTAAACGTTATAAATTTTACTCCCGAAGCCGCGAGAAAAATTTCGAGCGCCGTCCTTTTAACCGTTTTAACCGCGGCTTTTTACGCGACCGGTTATATAATAATTATTAAAACCGCTCGCGAGGCTTTAATCGTAACCGCGTTTTAACCGCGGATACGAATAAACTTTAAAAACCGCGATAAAAATAAAAGATACCGTACTCGATTTAATAAAAGTAATTTTATTAAATATTATTTTTAAAAAAGATAATTTAAAAGGTAAGTTTTATTTTCGTCGTTTTTATAATTAAAACTTAATTTTCGCGGACCGCGTATATTACGTTAAAAAGTTATAACTTCGTTTTCGTTATAATAATTAACTTTAAAAATAATCCCGCCGTATTTATATATTAAACGACGGATTAATTTATTATTATTAACTTTAATATAAACGAATAAATATTATTTACGACCGTTATTTAAACTCTTCGGCGGTATTATATTTTAATACGTTATACGAGTTTTAACGTTAACCCCCGCCTTAAACGTAATCGTATACCGCGCTCGTTAAATTTATAATTAAGTATTTTTTATAAATAATTTTTACCGGTAAAATAATTACGGTATTAAATAACGATATTTTCGTTTACTTTACGTATATTAATACGGTTAAAATATCCGCGTTTCTTTTAATATATATAATAATAAAAATATATAACGTATTAACGCGCTTTACGAAAACGGTATCGTTTAATAAGAAACTTAACTAGTACGCTAATAACCCTAGTATTAAACCCTAAACTTAACTTAATAAATTTACGAAGCGCCGAAATAATCGAAGCGTTACTTTTACCCGGATAACCCGACGTCGAACTTAATACTTCGATACCCTTTATAATCTTTATATACTTTTTAATAATAAGTTTAATCCTCGAAGTATACGTTAATACGGGCGCCTCGTATTATTTAATTAAACGCGTTTAAGTCGAATAATACGGCGTTAATTACCGATTCGAGCCGTTTTTAAATTCCGTTAAAATTATTAAGAAGCGAAGTTTAAATTTTTAAGGCCGTTTATTTCGACTTTTACCTAGTCGGATTAAGCGGATTAATTTTAAAGCTCGGTTATTTTAATATTAAAGTTAACGTCGTATAATCCCTCGGCCCCGATTTATTAATCGGAAATAACGTTTTAAAAAGCTTTAACGTTATTATTAATATAATTATAATAACGCTTCGTTTACGAAGAATATATAATTTACTCGTATATAGTAAAATCGAGCCCCGTATAATAAACCTTTTAAACCGTCGGTTAAAAATTATTAATTATAAGGTCCGTATAACCGTTACGGTATATCTTTTATTACGGTTAACTTATACGATATTTATTCGTTACCCTAATCTCTTTATTAATACTTTAAATAACCCGTTATTATTATTTAACGATTATTAATTCACCGTATTATAAACTTATACGTTAAATTTTACTCTCTCCTCCTTTATTAATAAAGAGTTCCTAATATATAACGTATTTAATAAATAGTTACGATAAGTAACGGCACCGTTATTAACCGTATTATATCGTTAAAGTAAGATACGACTATTAATTATTATTTTATTTATTTTAATATATTATTAAGTCCGTAAATAAGGTTTTATTAACTTAAACGACGATCTTAATAACCCTTCGTAAATTAAAGCCTTCCTCGCGTTATATAACGCCGTTATAACCGGCGATATTACCCTTAACGATATCGTTAAGTCGGGCGATATAATACCGTATATAAAGGTAAATATTAATATATCGTAATATAACCTAGAAATACCTAAGGGTATACCGATTATTACTATTACCGATAATACCTCGATTTATACGAAAAATAACGAGTTTACGTTAAAAATTAACGCCTTAATTAATAAATACCGTAAAATATTTTAAGACCGCGGTATCGTCCTTATAACCGATAAATATAAAATACGTATCGACTTTATCGAGGGATAATAAAATTAAAAGTAAAATATTAAGCCTTACCTTTTAAGCTTAAAAAATAATAACTCGTTAACGAACGTTACGGGAAGCTTTAAAATAAAGTAAAATAAAATATCTCCGTTAAAGAGCTTTTATCGCGTACCCCGTCTTCGTAATTTAACGTACGGTCGATAATAAAAAAAAAGGTCGCGTTATCGTAAACCTTCGCCCGTTAAATAAGTTACCGTCCCCGATATTTATCCCCTTCTTAATTAAAATAATATTATATAAATTATTATTAATAAAAGTCTTTACTCGATATACGATATAACCGTATTCTTTTATTAATTACCCGTATACCCGAGTTACCGGTAACGATTAATTATTATTAATAAAAGAGGTCTCGAATACTCGAACGTAATCTTTATAAGCCTTCGTAATATATTTACCTTTATTTAACGTTATATAAATAATTTTTTAAAATTATACCGCGGTTTCGTACGCGTATATATCGACGATATTATTATTTTTAATAATAATATAAACGAATATATTTAATATTTCGAAATTATATTCCGGCTTTTTATTCGAAACCGACTTTATATATTAACGTTAAAAACTTTCTTTAGTTTTACGTCGGTCCGTCTTTTAAAATTTATAATTAACGGTAAAGGTATTACTCGTACGGAAGAACCGTATTATAATATTTAAGAAAATTTCCTTCCCTTTAAACTTAATAAAATTATTTTATTATTTCGGTATAATAAACTTCCTTCGCTCTAATATTATATAATTCGATATTAAGGCCGAGCCCTTATAAGCCCTTAAAACCGCTTATTACGTAAAAGTATAAAGGAAAGAGGACTCGTAAATAACTTAACGTAAAATAAACGTAAGGTAATTATTAAATTTTTACGTATCGAATTTACGCCGTAACTTTTAAAGTCTTTTAATACTTTATAAAAAGGCCTTTATTAATAAATAAGGCTTTATTATTACGATATTAACGTATTTTTATTCCTTAAGTTAAATATATATAAGAAAGGTATTATACCGTAATTTTTAATTATTAATTTTATAAAACGGTATTATTATTTTAAGTAAAATATTAAATAAAATTAAATTCGACCTTTAACTTTTTATTTCGCTTTTATTTATCCCGCGAAAAAGTTTACGGTATAATAAAGTTAAAAGTCGTAAATATTACTTAAGTATTCGTTAAAATACGTAAAATAATATAATTTAACCGAAACTTTATTATCGTTTTAACGGATTATACTTAATTAAAAATATTATTATATATACGTCGTTAAAAACGATAAACTTAAATAAAGTAAACTTTAAACTCGTATTATAACGAATTATATATCGTAATTTAACTTATTAATCCTTTATATCCCTAACCGACTTAATATCGTCCCGGATACTTTATTACGGCTTCCGACGTAAATTAAAAACGATATACCGGTTAATAATAATATCTTCGAAGAAATTATTTATATTAAAAATTTTATCGTATATTATATTAAGGGCTCTTAAGTTTATACGTTTAAAAAGGAAATAAACGTACCGCCGTTTACTTTACTTTTTTTAATAAAGGCCGAATATTAATACCGGTATTTTATTTCCTCGTAAGTAAATAACGAGATAGTAATATAATTATTAAACGAGTTTCGTTATCGTTTAATTTTAATATATAAAACCGATCGTATTTTCCGTCCTTTACGGAGGGTATTACGATACGTTACCCGGGTTAAAAAAACGAAAGCCGCGGAGGCCGCCGAAAAGTAATTTTAATAAGGAACGTTATTAATAAAAAATATTATTAATTAAAAATTAAATTAAAATAATTATATTAATCTCGGTTATAAAAAACGAAAGCCGTTAAAGCCGTTAAAAAGTAATTTTAATAAAAAGCGTTACCGGTAAAAGATATTATTAATTAAGAATTAAATTAAATAATTATATTAGTCCCGGTTAAAAGAAACGGTCGGAACGTTATTAAACGTTATAACGACTTATTAATCGGTTATTTTATTACGTTTCGGAGTATAATAATTTAACCTTATATATACCCGCGTTTATAAAAAAGGAAATCCTTAAAATAACTTACGATAATACGTATTATTTCGGCGAAGGACGTATAATAATATTACTCGATAATATCTTTATACGGCGTAAACGTAAAAAGATACGTACGTATATTAATTATTACCCGGTATATTAAACGAATTAAACTTTAAAATTACGCCCCGCCGGGTAACTTTAACTTATTACCTCTTACGACCTTCTTTATTATACCGTAATTATAAATTTTATATTTACTTTATTAAAAGTACCCGTTATTTATACTTATAATACTTAAAAGGCTTCGATATATTAAATACCCTTTATATAATTACTTATAAATTCTTTAAGAAAATAATTTTCGTACCCGGAAGTTAATATTACGGTATTAACGAATAAGTAATATAATTACTTTATAAATTTTTAAAAGTAAATTAGGTATCCCGAAACGGATTATTAATAATCGCGATAAAAAATTCGTCTCCGACTTATAAACCGAACTTTTTCGACGGCTTAAAGTATCTTTATTAATATTTACGGTATATTACGTTTAAATAAACGGTTTATTTAAACGAAAGAATTAAACGGTAAAAATCGTTATTCGTTTTTATTATACCGAGTATTTTAATACGCTTTAAACTTCCGTTATCCCCGTATTATAATTTTAACTTAATAATACGGTTTCCTCTCCCCTCGGTTATTTACCGAACGAGCTTATTTTAAGATTCCGTCCCTTCGGCCTTATAAACTTATTAACTTTAATAAAAAACGATAAAAGGGTCGCGGAGGTTTAATAATTATAACGAGAAATCCGTTAAAAGGACGTAATAAGCTTAATTAATATAATAAATTAATAAGTTAAGTTTCGGTATAATAAAATATATCGTTTAATAAAATTTAACGTCGGTAATATAATTTTTATCCGTTTTTATAAAGGATATTATTTACTTAGTAAACTTAAGAAGAAGCTTTTTTAATAAAGAGCCGGGCCTTTTAAAATTATCGAAAGGGTTAATAAATAAGTATACCGCTTTTAACTCCCGTAAATATAACGTATTTACCCGGTTTTTAACGTCGAGTATTTATATAAGGTTTCGGAAGGAAAAAACTTATATAACCGTACGTAAAAGCCGTTAAACTTTATAATTTAAAAGAGCGTTAAAATAAATAACGAAGACGTAAAAAACGACCGCTTTAAAGTTAAACGTTTTCTTATATATCGTTTACGTCGTACGCGGGTATACTTTACGGTAAATTACTTAATTAAGTAAATAAGTTACGGGTATTACGATAATTAGTGGGTTAATAAAGTTATATTACTCGACGGATCCGAGGAACTCGTTAACGAATACGACGTTAATTACCCCGATATCGTAGTTTATTTATAAAGCGTTAAGTACCCCGTAGGGAGTACTCCGGTTAAGGAAACGTCTACGTCGGAGGATAAAGTATTCGTTTTATAATTACTTATAACTACGCCGTAAAGGGCGCCCTCGTAAAGCCTTCGTAAACGGTAATTATATTAAAATAACGGAGGTAATAAAGGTATATTACGCCGCGCGGGCGGCCGTTAAAAACGGTTATTATACAGGCTCCGAGGTAACTTATACGTAAATCCCCCCGACGGTTATTAAATACTAGTCGAGCGGATTACGTAATAATAATTAACTAGTAAATTATATTACTTCCTTTATTTACTTCTTTTTATTTATAATTTTTACGCCCCCTTTATTTTTTCCGTTTACTTTACTTATATTATAACCTTATAACGCGTTATTTTACTTATTATATATACTCCCCGAATAATAATATAATCCCGTTTATTATAAATATAATAACGAAGCCTTTAAACGCCGCCTTATTTAACGAAGTTATTTAAGTAATACCTCCTTCCGTATACGTAAACGAACGTACGGTCGTTCCTTTCTTATTTAATATAAATAATAAATATACTTTTCGGTTATATATAAAGCCGTATATAATACCGTATAAAATAATAATTAAATTTTTATCTTTTATTATTTTATATATAAATAATACCGAAATCCTTAAAACACTTTATATTTATATATATATTATACACCGTCGTTAATTAACGGCCTCCTTATATACTTAAAACCTTATTATACCCGATATTAAAAATTCCCCTTACTCCTCCCGAGTAAACGTAATTAACTTATTACTTAAAGAGGTTAATTATAAAATCCTTATTATTATTATACCCGAGGGCGAAGACTTTATTATAAAAAACGTAACCGACGCCTTAAAAAACGACGAAGAGGTAATTTAAAAGGTCGAACCCGAAAACGACTAAGCCTCGTAATACGAGGTAAAGGATAATAACGATAACGAGATATTATTATAAGTACTTAAAAGGTAACGGTATCGTTTAAGCCCGCCGCCTTACCGGTAATTAAAACGGTTAAAGTTAAAAAACCCGTTAACTTACCCTTAAAAAAGCGTATTAATATTAAAGTATACGACGCGGCGAAATATAATTATAATCGTTTATAAATTTATAAGTAAACGTTAACCGCCTCGATATAATATTCGATAAACTCTTAAAGTAAAACTTAAATATTAAAGTACGTAAAACCCCCGCGGCGAAAGCGGGTAATTCGTCCCCGAAGGCGGGCCTTTTACTTTTAAAAAAAGTAAATAAGTATAATAAATAAAGTTAAATTAAGGGATAATATTTAAGGGCGAGTTATTTACTCGTATAAAGGCTTTTTTTACGAGTATTTCGTAACTTACCGTAATTAAAGTTTTTTAATACTTAAAAGAAGTACTCGAAAATAAAAAGGCTTTCTCTTAATCCTTATTTACCCGTCGTTACCGTACTCGTTACCGTTCGGTTAATAAAAATATAAAACTCCGGGCCTTAATTAAACCGTAAAACCGTTTATATACGCGATAATATTAATTACGCGTATCTTCGACGAAGCGTTTTAATACCCGGCTTTTATAATTTAAAACTTTTACGGGAACGAAGCTTAATTACTCTTTAACTTTCCGGACCGTTACGGTAACCCTTCGGTAAACGCCTCCGAGTAATTAAAAGTTATCGTCGCGTTACGTAAAACGTAATTACCGTATTAATAACCGTTATAAAAAACTTATTAAATAAACTTTAAATATATATTAAATCGGCCGTCGCGTAAAGTATTATACCCGTTAAAGAGGATTTAAAAAACGTTATTAATATCTTTAATAATTAATCGGCGTACTTTAAAAAATCGGCGAACGAGTCGTTATAATAACTTCGGTTACCCGTAACCTCGTTTATATACGCCGTTAATTAATCGATATATAATAAATAATAACCGAGTTAATAAAACGGGTGGATACGTCGAAATTATTATTAATCGCCTTTTAAGGCCGCGGTATTTTTTTTACCCCGAGTACTTTAACCCCGTCGAGCCGGGTTACTTTCTTAACGGTAACTTTATTAAGCCGTTAAACGGTTACGACGATACGCGCCGTTAATATTAATTAATTAATTAAAAGCGTAACGGCTTTAAAATTAACGTTCCGGCGTTTTAACTCGCGTAATCGCTTTTTACGGCACTTATTACGCCGGCGACACCGAAAATACCGTCGCGTAACGTTAAACGTACCCTCGTAACACCGATAAGTAATATTAATACTTTTATAAGCCGCGAAACACCGTCCGTTAACGACTTTATAAATTAAAATAATTTTTAATTAACGATAACGTATTAAAACTTTACGAAGGTTTATTTAAATTATTTTTATTATTTTTCGACGCGTTATTTATTTATTATTTTTATTTTTTATTATTAAGTTTTTTTTATATTTTCCTTTCGCTTAATAACCGTTATAAAAGGTAATTATTCGGTTTATATTTTCCGTAATAAAAGTTTTTTCTTACGTATCCTTACGGTAAAATCTCGAAGCGGAACGGGAGAATATTTTTTCCGCCCCGCGGGAAATATTACGAGGAAGGTAATTATTAACTACTTTCCCGTACGATACGTAACGGTTATACTACTAATTATTATATAACGCGGCCTTCCTAGGCCGTATTAAGGGGTATAAAAGGCTTTTCTTTTATACGTAATAATCCTTTAACTTAATTATTAATTATATATTATTTTACTTTATTTCTTAGTCGCTTATATCGTACCCTTATATTATTACGAAGTTTTATAAAACCGTTATACCTCGCCTTTACTTATATCGCCGTTACCTAGTATTTCGATACTAGCCGTGGCCGCGCCTCGTACGTAATATCGACGAAGTTATTATATACGTTAAATTATTAATAAAAGTATTAATTTTACGAATAACAGTTTTAAAATAATACGGTAATAATATAAAAATTAAACCGGTATTTACCGAAACTTATTATACCGTTAATAAAATTAAACGGTATTATAAGCCCGTTAAACGGGCTTATAAGTTAATTTTTAATTAAACGCGAAACTCCCGATTTAAACCCGTAAACGGCTTTATAAATAACGATTAAGGTTATTAACGACACCGTAAAGTTTAATAGTATTATCCGACCCTCCTCGTATTTAGTACTTACCCTCGTATAATATTAACGGTAAACCCCTCGTTTATTATTATATAACGCGCGCGCGTAATTCGTATAATAATACGAGACTTTAAAAAAACGCACGTAAACCGTTAAATTATAAAGGCTTTACGTTTTCGTAATAACCCGGACTTTATTAAGCTTAATTTAACGAATTAAATATTTATTTAACGTATTAAAAACGGTAATACGGACGCCGGTTAAGCCGGCTTATACCGTATACGCGTTATTATAAACGAAGATATAATTATAAATTACGGTAACGGTATTAAGGGTACTTTCCGTAACACTTCCGTTAAAGTTTATAAAGGCTTTAATTAAGCTTTTATAACCGCCCCGGCGGTAAAAAATAAAATTATTATAACGCCCGTAATACCGTTTTTTTAACGAAGTAAAGGTCGTTCGCGTCGTACGCCTTCGGCCGTTATATTCGTATATTTAATTAATAATATTACGACCGTTTATTTAACGGTAATACCGCCCGTACCGACTTATAAATACTCGCGGCGTATAAAAATTTTAAAATTATTTAAAAAAAAGCGTTTTCGAGTTAATCCTTCGTATTAACGTATTACGCGGTATACGGCTTTTTAACGACCGTTTCGTTAATAAAATTAAATACGTTAATACCGTATAAATAATCGAAAAAAGTCGCTTCGTCGTATAAATATATAACGACTTTAATAAAACGGTTATATTAATTTAATCGTTTATTATTTAACGGATAAGTTAATATTTTTTATTTTTTATTACGGTTTATAAATTACGCCCCGGTATATAATTATTATTACGTAATATTTTATAAATTTAATTAAAGACTTTTACGTTCTTTATAATAAAAGATTTTAACCTTACGGTAAAAAAGATCTTAACCTTACTTAATAACGAGGTTTTATATATTAAAGAAGCCGTTATACGGTATATTAAAAGTTAATAATTATTAATTTATTATTTATATTAAGTATTATATTACGGTATTAAAAATAACTTAATTTATTTATAATATATACTTTATAATTTATATAAATAACGTCTTCGGTATTATTAATTTATAAATTAATAATACGTTTATCCTCGTTAACGACGAATTCGTTACCTTAAAGTAAAACGCCCTTTAAAAAGTTAACTTTTTAACTAAGCCTTAAAAAACGTTTACGTCGACTTCGCCCTTTAAATTTAACGGCGGCGTACTTTAAATCGAAATTAACGGTACGTTTTTATTTTCGTAAAAGATTTAGTAATATAATATTAACTTAATTATCGACGTACCGTAAGTTAATAAAGGTACGCGAGGTTATATATTAATACTTTTTAACCCGTAATAATAATATATCGTTTAATACGTTCGCGGCGTATACGTAATATTAATATATTAACCGGAAGCCGCCTTTAACTTCTCTTTAACGGTATAATATACGGAGCCCGGTAAAAAGGAGATTTTTAATTTAAACGCCCGGCTTTAATAATAAATTAAAAACTCGTACCGTAATTTTAAGTTCGTAAAGTTTAACGAAAAGATTATTTAAGTAATAATTTTTATAAACGGTACGTTTATTAATAATAAAAACTTAAACTCTTAAATTAATTATATTATTACGATTCGGGATACGTTAAGAAAGTATAATATTATATATTAATTATTTATTAAATATAAT